>VZTQ01005011.1:0-69895 GCA_013400755.1 Pelecanoides urinatrix | reverse complement strand
GGAGAAGGTTATTTCAACTTTTCCTGCCTTTCATTGTTACGTTGCATAAGAGGTATGCCAGCAGGGAAAGAGAAAGAGGAAAGAAAGAGAGTGGCCTGTACAGAGGGAAAAGTGGGACAAGAGTAGAAAGAACAGGAATGTATCAAGTTCTGTGATATGCAAAGAAACTTTCTTAAAGAAATCTTAAGGTTTCAAAAGTTAGTGCTCCAGTTTCAGGAAAAATGAAAGTGACGAAAATCTACACTCTTAAATCTATTTAATTTTGCTTATTCTTTCCATGACAGACTCTTTCATTACATAATGCTGCACCATTTTTCAGAAAATATTGTTATTATTCTTTCAAATATAAATACAAAATATAAAAAGAATATGTCATTTCCTGTACATCTTTATATATATTCTGGCATTGGGGTCTTTAGATAGATTTTATTATCTGACAAATTTTTATCTGAGACACAGACCATTTGGTCTAGTTATTGTTTTCTGGATTTCATAAAGCTGTATCTACTGCAAGGTATACACAACAAACTGATTTAAACACACTTTTTTGTTTCCAGGAGTATTTTTGTTAACACCATATTAATTCAAATGAAAAGACCTTTGCCATGCCAGAAACTTAGCACAATTTGGCTTTTTTATCAAAATGACATCATAGCTGCTTTTCAATTGCACGATTTGAAGAAAAAAAAAAAAGTCTTCTACTGACCTATTTATGACTTAGGATGGGCCTTAACTTCAATACCTAAAGTTTAGTCAGCTCATCCAGGCTAGATATCTAGCTATATCTTTAGGCATAAGGAAAAAATAATAATGGTGTCACCATTGGATGTGATGATCTGTCTCTTGGACAGATCTTTTTCTATTGAGTGTAAAACAAGCTGAAATAACAAATGTAGTTAAGATACCTAACTAAAGTTAAGAGGAGTGAATTTTATGTTTGGCATTTGCTTTATTGCACATCTGACTGTATTTTTTTAGCTACTGTTTAGCAGTAGTGCTTTCACAATGCAGTCAAGGCCTGGTCTATCCTACTTACAGTCAGCAACAGCATTCAGACACAACAGAGAAATCTAAGGGGAATGAGTTTTCTTAACCTTTGCCTAGTTAAGTGGGTATGTAGAGTTTAATTTAATTATTTATCAAAAAAAGTTTTAAAAACTGAAATAATCATACTGAACTGGTGTTGTGGTTTAACCCCAGCCAGCAAATAAACCCCACGCAGCCACTCGCTCATGTCCCGCCTCCGGTAGGATGGGGGAGAAAATGGGGAGGGCACAAATAGAAAAGCTCCCGGGTTGAGATAAAAACAGTTTAATAATTAAAATAAAATGAAGTAGAACAGTAATAATAACAATGAGAACAACAACAATAGTAGAATATACAAAGCAGGCAATGCATGATGCTCACCAACTGCTGACCACGTGTCATGAATGGGGGCGAGCCCCCCCACACACCTGGTTTTTATACTGAGCATGATGTCACATGGTATAGAATACCCCGTTGGCCAGGTGGGCCCACCACCCCGGCTGTGCTCCCCGCCCAACAGGTTCCCCTGCACATGGCAGGGCATGGGAGGCCGAAAAGAGAAACTAAAAGTCGCCCCGGTGCAAGCACCACCCAGAAACAACCAAAGCATCAATGGGCCATCCGTGCTCCTCTCATACCAAACCCAAAACACAGCTCACCCCCCAGCTAGTGGGAAGAAAGTTAACTCTGTCCCAGCTGGAACCAGGACAACTGGACACAGAATTTCGCTTGCATCTCTGATTTATTTTTCCTATAGTTAACACATTGTGTCCTCCACACAGTGAAATCTACTTTCATTAATCATCAATCTGCTTCATAATGGAAGAAGAAAAATAAGAGGAAAAATGTTTCAATTTTTAAAAGCAGCTTTTTTGTTGCCCATTACTTTTTATGACTAGTGGTTTTATGGTTTTAAAATAAGAATATTGACCTGTTAAGAACCCTGAAGTCCCAATAACTTGGAGCTGAATAGAGGACATGATCCTCACAGACCAAGAACACAATACAGAATTTTTTTCCTGCTTCTGTTCTACTATGACACAGCATAAAGTATTTAACTTGCTCCTACTGCAGAAGTTATTCGGTTGGGAATTGGATTACGTCCTCCTCTAAAGTAGTGCCTGTACATTGTTTTGCAAATGTAAAGTGTTTGTCATCCTGAAAATAAAGCTTAAAGAAAAATACAAACAGGATCAGTTCCTCAAAATTATGTCAAAGGGGAAAAAGTACAAACAACAAGAAAAGTCCAACAGAATTTAAAACTGCTTAACTCAAAAGAAATGTCTAATTCACCAACTGCCCTTTCTTATTTGGGATGAAATTAAATGAAGTAAAAACATTCAGAAGGCACAAAATATTATTGAAGATATGGGCAATAATAGTATTTCCTGCTATCAGCACAGCTGGACTTACAAAAAAAAAAAAAGAAAAAAAAAAAGGTAAAAGAGCTGAAAAAATTAGACTACAGTCTGGAGCTATTAAAAATTTAATACATACAGCAGCAGAATCTCCATTTCTAAACAATTTGAGTTGTCCTAGGAGCTCAGGATTCACTTACTCACAAGCACAAATTTGCTTTCGTTTGCTGCCTTCTTAGGAGTTGATAACAGCTTTATTTAATCAAATTGAACACCACACCAAATCCAGCCCTTCAAACACTTTTGAACTTCAAGTTCAGCTCCAAATACTGTTGTCTGGCCTTATTGCAGGTAATTTATATTACTCATTATATTTATTATGGGATTAACCCTCAGGATTTGTTGCAGTGCAAAAATTGAGGAGCACCTAATCCCTCTCCAAAAAAATTTCAAGAGAGACTCAGTTCAGTTTGAAGATGGAGCTATGACAAATAAGCAGACAAAATGATGAGGTATCTGTTTTTTCACTTTAATAGTGCTCTGTAAAAAGATGCAAAGCTAAGGCTATTTTGATCCTTGTTCCTCATTATTTCATTACAGATAAACTTTCTGGGGTTTTTTGTTGGTTTGTTGGGTTTTTGGGTTTTTTTTTTAGTTAGGAAGCTACAATGAGAGTATGGCTTCAATGGAAATGGAAAATAGGAACCCTGATCCCAAAATAGACACTTCACACTGACCACTGCTCCCAAACGCGCAAAGCAATTTGTGCAGATTTCAGGAAGAAAACCACAAATCCAGTTGAGGACAGAATCTAGGATCATGATTTCACCATAATTATAGTTACTACTAGTGATTCTGACAAAAAATTATGAAGGTAATTAACAGGTAACAAAACATTATTCATTACTAAAAACACCTTAGCCATCAGGCAGAACACACAATGTGGAGTCAAGCATCTGACAAAGACGTATTTTGCATACATCCAGGTAAGATAAATAATAATTATAAAATAAAAGGAGATTAATATATTCCTAAATTACAGCCTTGAGGCAATATAATAATAAAAACAAAAAACCCCACAACACTCCTCACCCCATCCCCCCCACCCAAAGCAAGGGTCTATGGTAAATCATTTGTATATGCCACCCTTTCTCTTAACCAAATAGGGCAACAGATGTTGGAGCAGAGACAACTTCACGACATTGAAAGTATTTCTGCTTTTGAACTAGTATTATAAAAGACCAGTTCTCTAAGCAGATAAAGAGATGGGACCTTTTCTTTTTTTTTTTTTTCTTTTTTTCTTTTTTTTTTTCCAGGTGACAAAGTTTCCCCACACTCTGCCTCAAAAGAATATATTCCAGATTGGCCAGACCAGACTAAGCAAGTGATGGTATCTGTTCATTTTAGCACAAGTTCATTACAGAGAGTCTGACTGCAAAGGTTGAAAACGGATAGTCATACAGGATTTGTTCTTTCTAGCTTTTTGTCCTATTTTTTCAGTCTTTTAACTTCAGTTTCAAGTGATCACTCCTCATCTTCCTAAAGCCTTTTCAGTATTGTCTCTCCTTTCATTTTTCTTTCCAGCTAGTGTATTTCCTTCCTAGCAATTTCCCCTTGGTTCCCATTAAAAAAGTTACCAAAAATCATAGAATCATAGAATCACTAAGGTTGGAAAATACCTCTAAGATCATCGAGTCCAACCATCAACCCAACACCCCCATGCCCACTAAACCATGTCCCTAAGCGCCTCATCTACATGTCTTTTAAATACCTCCAGGGATGGTGACTCCACCACTTCCCTGGGCAGCCTGTTCCAAGGCCTGACCACTCTTTCAGTAATGAATTTTTTCCTAATGTCCAATCTAAACCTCCCTTGGCGCAACTTGAAGTCGTTTCCTCTCGTTCTATCGCTAGTTACCTGGCAGAATAGACCAACCCCCACCTCGCTACAACCTCCTTTCAGGTAGCTGTAGAGCGCAATGAGGTCTCCCCTCAGCCTCCTCTTCTCCAGGCTAAACAACCCCAGTTCCCTCAGCCACTCCTCATCAGACTTGTGCTCCAGGCCCCTCACCAGCTTCGTTGCCCTTCTCTGGACACGCTCCAGCACCTCAATGTCCTTCTTGTAGTGAGGGGCCCAAAACTGAACACAATATTCAAGGTGCGGCCTCACCAGTGCCCAGTACAGGGGCACGATCACCTCCGGACTCCTGCTGGCCACACTATTCCTGATACAGGCCAGGATGCCATTGGCCTTCTTGGCCACCTGGGCACACTGCCGGCTCATGTTCAGCCGGCTGTCAACCAGCACCCCCAGGTCCTTCTCCTCTGGGCAGCTTTCCAGCCACTCTTCCCCAAGCCTGTAGCGTTGCCTGGGGTTGTTGTGGTCAAAGTGCAGGACCCGGCACTTGGCCTTGTTGAACCTCATGCAGTTGGCCTCAGCCCATCCATCCAGCCTGTCCAGGTCCCTCTGCAGAGCCTTCCTACCCTCCGGCAGATCAACACTCCCGCCCAGCTTAGTGTCGTCTGCAAACTTACTGAGGGAGCACTCGATCCCTCCCAATCTTCTACCTAATCTTCTTGGAATTAAATGAAACCTGTAAACTCTACCTCTCTCTTTAAAAAAAAAGAAAAGGAAAAAAAAAAGAAAAAAGAAAAAAAAGGATCCTTTGAATAAATCTTGGGAATTAAAGAGGATTTTTTTCTTTCTAGAAAAATATAATCTAATTTAAATTGCTTTTTTTTTTTGTGATTAAATCCATCATTTCAGAATGCTGTTTACAAGAAATGTTGCTGATGTAACAGGTTGCATCCCAGACTGAGCTCTTTGCAAATTTCCTCGTATATGGATCAGTGATAACAGAGTCTAAGTGCGAAGTTGTGTACAAAGACAGTAATAGGAAGGATCAATCCATTTACAGTCTTACCTTGAAGACAACTTGGTATTGTTCACGGCTGCTGCATGATTGACCACGCAAATAGTGTAGCTCTGCTCTTTATTATGATTCTCATGAGACTTCCCCAATGTTGAAAAAAGACGCAAAAGTTTTGCCAGTGGGCTTAGCACCACAGAATTATTATGAATTGAGTAAATCAGCTAGAAGTGACTTCAGCATTGACCAATCCTTCATTAATTTCTTCCTTTGATTATTTCTTGGAAAGGAACCAGAGAAACAAACAGGCTGGTGTAGTGTACAAAGTAATTAAAAGGGAATCATTATGCATTAAATAAATGAAACCTGCACTTGAGGCAGAGATAGTGCCAGAGAGAGGATGCTTACCTCATGTGGTAAATCCTGTGGGCTTAATTCTGCATTTAGTTGCACTTGGGTAATTCTGAAGTAAACCCACTGAGTTTATACTGAGTTTCTTAAAATGTATGTTGGGAGCAGATTTGGGTGTCCTGGTGTCATGGTGTATTAGCACTCATTTTTGCATTTCTCAGAGATGATCAGAAAAGATCAGCAGGAGATCTCTCTGCCACTGTTTCGTATACGCATAATTCTCTTCTAGTATACAACATCTATTTTCCTCATATTATACTGCCTCCAGTTCACCTAAAAAGTGAAGCATTCCTGTCCATCATTCCTCACAGAATGACTGGAATATTCTTTTAATCAGTTAGTCACATCACATGGTTGATTTTCTTCATAATACCTAATGCAAATGATAATTGCTCTTGTCCTAAGAATATAAGCCACAAAAGGAATTAAAGTGTCTTTAGAGAAGCATCAGAATGCTTTAAGAGCATTTGCCTCTTTTGCAACTGCTGCATAGAGCTAATTTCTTCTCTCAAAACAAAAGAAACGTAGCATGGGATGTTAAGGGGATGCTTTCTCCAACGGACTCTGGCGCAGGGATACCTCCTGCTTGGCTACTGGAGCCCAACCTGGAGGTCTCTGCCCCAAGACAATGGATGTGGCTGCTGCTTTCGCTGTTGAACCTGTTTGCGGCTTCAGACAGCAACAAAGTTGAGTGTGTAACCCAGACACACACACACACACAGAGGACACAGACACAGCCAGCTGCTCGGATGGCCACAGACAAGGTGCTGCCTTCAACAGCACCCACATGTAATATCACTAGGACTTACATAAAACATAGACATATAGACAGCGAAGTCCCCTTCCTCTTCTTAAGCTCATCAGGACTGAAGGTCACTAGTGCAGGCACACACACGACGCTGTCTAGGCTCCCAAGTACATGCACATTTGCAGGTCCCCCAAGTACTGGCATGGCCTCTCTGCCTGCCTGGTACCCCTACCTGGATCCCAGGTGCTCTTACTTGCCCCACAGCTCTCCTACTCACTGGTCGGTCCGGCTTGAAGTTTGCTAGTGAATTACACACACACACACCCTTGCACACCAGGTTTGGGGAAGATGCAAAGACTCTGGTAACCCCCAGCAGCCGGCACCAGGCACATAGGCTGTGACCCACGGTCCTGCTGCAGCTGCTGTCCCTGAGCCTCTCACTCGCTTTGCTCACCCCAGTCCCCCCAGTAGCTGGGACACCCACCAGCCCCATCCCAGTGGCTGGAGCTGACACCTCCACTCACTTCAGTAGCTGACACCACAGACCACAGAGCACCTACACCATTGGTCTGACTCCAGTCACTGGCACCAAATCCACTCACATAGGTCTCACCAGTAGCTGGCACTCAGCCTTACAGCCCTCACACAGGAAATAGAGAGTGAGATTACACAGAAATAGCTAAGAAAGGATTTAATGAGAAAATAGGACAGACTGGGGTGATCAGACGCCAGGCTTGGTCAGACAAGTGTACTGACCAGGCCCAGTTTAGATGTGACCAGTCCCTCCTATATGCCTTTCTGTTTAATTTCCTCTTTGTTCCTCCCCATCCCTTCCCCCTAAATGTTCCCTCAGAAGTTTTGCATAATCCCACAGGCTGCTCTTGAATATCCCAAATCTTCATGTTCCTCTTGTTTCCCCTTCGTACAAGGTCCAGGTTGGCCCTGTCCCACACTGCCTGCAGTTTCTTGGTGGCCCAACAATTAGCGGCTGGAGACATCTGGTCCTTGGCATTGTCTCTGTTATCCCTGTCTACCATCTGTGTCTCTGTGTGCTCTTGTTTACCATTTCCCCCCTTACTTTTGATCCGCTTTTGCATTGAAAAGGTCCCTGATTGGTGGCCTTAACAATGCAGATGTTCTCACTTTCCATGTACCTTTTACAAAGTGAGTTGAGCCTGGCCAAGCAGCTAGACCCTGTGTCTAGCTCATGCAATTCCAAGGGCCAGATGGCTGTTATAAAGACATCAAGAAAGCAAGATATTGAGAACACCAAAGTTTCCATTCCTTCATCCCAGCTGTCATGAAAAGGAAGCAGAATATTTATTATGTTGAAGAAGGGGCAAGTTTCTTCATGACACAAGAAACTTCTGGAGAATTCTCCAAGGACAGTTTCCTTATCAACAAAGAACTCTCTGGTTATGCATAAGGATAACATATAGTGCTGAAATAAGACCACTATTCTGACATATTTGATACAGTTCTAAGTTTTTGTGGTGGCGTTCTTGTTTTTAAAGTGGATACATGTCCCACAGTATCCAGTAATGCATAATTGATAAGCACATGTGAATAGTTATAGCAGAAATGTGGACTCTTCACTACAGAACACTTTTTGTCTATATCCTATGAGATAAAGAAATATTAAATCTCCCTGTATGAATCACTTTCTAAAAAAAAAAAAAAAGCTTCATACTTAAAAGAAAAATAATTGAAGCAGTACAAACTTTAACTTAAGGGACATATCAAACATAATTTACGTCAGAGAGCAAAATACTCTTTTAAAAAAAAAAAATCTTATTTGAATATTTTCCTGTGCTATTTTTTATTTCACACACACAGATAAGGGAACAGCACAGAAAAAAAAAAAAAAAAAGAAACGAAACAAAAATAACCTCATAGACAAGATCCTTGAACACAAGCAATCTGTTTATTAAATAGCAGAAAATGTTCAATTCAGTATGGAGTCTAAAAGTTTGCTACTAATGCAAATAAAAATGATTTATAAATGTGACTAGGGTTTCCTACAGTTTGTTCTTCGATTTTTATTTCATTATATATTAGCAATTATTTTTCAGAAGTGTTATTAAATTTCTGATAAGAGTTCACGGTTGCCCTAAATCAACCTCATAATGTGTCTTCACTTAAATGTGTGTAAGATTCAGCTTATCAGATGTCTGTGCATGTCTCAGGCTTGGATTTACAGTTAATAATATTTTTTAGTGGAAAGGAGGTTCAGATACAGGTAGAAGTCTTCGGAAATAGCTACGAGATAGGACAAGTGCAACAACCACAGGCTGTCTGTTGTTTATTAAATGTTATAAAAATGCATGCTCTGATTAATCTGTCTACTGTAACATGTTTTTTTTTTATGACTCCTTGACTTCTAAAACTTCCCCAGGCTTGATTAGGCTTAGGCCAACCCATTGAAGCAGGCAGCAACTGTGCTCACAGGTCATCAGTCCAGAGACAGCCCTGGAAGCACAGAAGATGTTGCAAAGTGAAAAGGATCCTGCATCTGGAGGAGGAGGGATGCAGGACAGCCTGGGTGTGCTATGCCCCTGGAACAGTAAAAGATGAGCATGGAGAGCGTTGGTAGAACAGAGAAAAGGTCGATATCAGGATGAACTGGGCCCATGAGTGATTAACTTGTCATCAAAAATCAGAAGAAAACACACAAGCAAGGAGGAAATTACACCATAGGTTGAGCAGAGGTTACTAACATCTCTATCGAGTTCTTATAATCTACTCCCATAAATAAATGGAAAGATAGTTGAGTTTTAGGACTATGGTCTGCAGCAAAATATCTTCCTGCAGCAGCTTGAGTGAAAGGAAAAAAAAGTCCTGTCAGGCTGCTTTCGGCATATGAGCTGACATGTGCCTGAATGTGTTGTCTGTAAAGAGAATAAAGTGCTGAGGGAAGTTGAGCAGAAAATGCTGAAAGTGGAAAGGTCTGTCCAGAGGAGCACTGACTGAGCCAGGTACACATGGAAATATAAAAACCTGAAGCAGGGAATTTGGCCTTGTATCCCAAGTGCCATTGGCTGAATACTCTGAGACCATGTCTGAAGAATAACTCCTGTAGGCCTCAGAGTGTGGGCATAGTGAAAAGCAAACTGTAATGATGCCGACCCATTTGGCATAGAGGAAATATTACTAAAACCCAGTTTTTTTCACAGAAATCTGAGTCTTGCTGTCTGGACAGCACATTCTGGCAGTAAGACCAACTTGAAATTTAGTGATATACAGTGTGAATTAGCATAATTCAGAAAAAAACATTCTTGGTGAACTAAGAGGTCCTGCTGTGGCCTGTAGCAAAGCCATGTAGGATACCTAAGTACCCTGGGCCTTATATGGCTGGAAGATGGAGGAAATCAGGGAGATCTGGAAATGAGCTACAGCTTAATCTGCAGGCACTTAAAGAGCCAACACGGGGCAATGCTCATTAGAAACTCCGCAAATCCAGTCTCAGGGTTTCCAACAGATACTCTGATAAAACTGTGATCCTGTGAAACAAAGATTATGTGACCATCTAAGGAAAGAACATGTGAGAGTACCTACACAAGAACTCATTTAGGGTTATATTGACAACCCCGAACCTGGCATTTCCTAACTGAAGTTCAACCTAAATAGTAATGTTTATTATAGGTACCCAGTAGTTTCTCTTATCTTTGTCACCAATTCTTGCCCAAGGATTTTCCTAAGAATAAGAAACAGATTCAAAGGTAGAGGAAAATGTCCCATGAGATTCCTTTTTCCAAACTTGGATGTCTATGAGGTGAAGGAAAACAAAAAATACAATAGGACTTGGAACACTGTGTAGCCAGTCTTCCTTCTAACCCACGTGACTTAGTTTATGAGTAGCTGAGCTTGCTTGACCTCAATGAAATATCTGCTGCTTACAGTTTGGAAATATCCTTAACCTAGCCTTGACTTCTAACACTGGTGCAACATTTCAGCAGGATATCAGCAATTTCACTGAAGATTACAAGTGAGGAAAATGGTAATCTCTAAAATTTTTCAACTCAGTTAAATCTGTGCACTATTTCTCAGGACAAAAGAACAGCTCTACTGTGGGTAGCTAGAGTCATACTACAAAGAAAGAGCTACTGCTTGTCATACGAAAAAGTTAAATTAATCCTTTAGGGTGGAAAAAGAGAGAAAAACTTCTTACAGAGGTCTATACCAACTTCCTTATAATGAAGAAAAGGAAGTTATAAATGGAGACAAGAAAACAGCTGTGGAAAAATGGCCTAGAGTTTCATTTATCAAAAATCTAAGCAAAACACTTCGCATTTATCTTACAATAATTATTTTTCATACTGCTGTACTTTGTGCCAGGTGGAACTAGCTGTGCCAGGCTGCCTGAAGTTACTTTTAGACTAACCAGCGCTAGCAAGAACCGCAGAAAAGAAAACTTCACAAAGAAATAGGTTTTCACTTGTTTTACAGCCCAGTTTGGCAGGTTTGAATGTGAAAGCAGTCATTCATGAGTTAGCGTTTTGAGGGCATGTCTTTCTGATGCAGCCAACACTGAACAAAACTGATAACCAAGACACGTACAGTCATGAGAGGTAGCAAATATCAGCCTGGGAAGATTGTCATGTTAACATTTGTCCACTGCTCCAGCACTGGAGTTGGGCTCTTTCCAACTATTTTTACTGCACTGGGTATGTCATATACATGAACTGTCCCATCAGTTGCATGAAAATTTAATGTAAACCCCATTTTGTAATTTTTCCAAAGCTTATTGCTGTTGTTTGGTGCATTTCTTCCTATTCCCCAATCCTGGAGTTGGATAATTTCAGGATAATGTCAGTTTTCACTTCTTGAAACAGCAATTATTGAACCTCCTGTTTGCTCAAAAAGGTCACACAGAGGCAGATAAAGAGAATCTAAACTAATTTTTTTGTTTTAAAAAAAAATCAAATTATTTAAGGTTGATATCATAATTTTCAGGAAGGGATTTTAAAACATTTAAATGTCTAGCTAGATTTAGCAGTATTGGTTTTAGCCAGGTTATAGGACTAATTCTGTGTTTCAAAGTCAATTTCCTATGTTAATATGTAGATATTTGTTGATGTTGTTGTTGCTGAAATGGGCTTAATTTTCACAAATCCTGGAGTTATATTATTATTTACATGGCTAAATCTGTAGCAAAAACTTAAGAGCTGCTATCGACAAAGTTTATAATGAACCTAATGCTATTGAAGTTCATTCTAGTCATTCTGATCATGAAGTTCTGAATTATGCCCTCAGAGGACCCCTAGAGAATTTGGATAGTTAAGGGGAGAAGTCACAAAGAATAAATCAAAAAGAAGCAAAAGTAAAAACCTGAAGTTAAGGAAGCATGGAAAGGCTAAGCCTAGAGACAAATGAAAAAGGACGGGAGGGAAGCAAGTCAACAGTAAAAAAAAAAACAAAAAAAAAAACAAAAAAAAAAACACAACCAGAAAATGAAGATGTAGAAAAGAAAGTAGTATGGCATATTGCTAGGATAGAGCACAAAGTGTAGCTTGATTCCTTCAGAAGACTCCTTTGTATTGTCTTGAAGCTTATGGTGAGACGTTTTAGGGTTTCTCAGTTACGTAAACACCAGTTGTGCATTTATAAATAAAGCTGAATCCCATTTTGCACTTCACTCAAGAAATCAGCCTCCTTGTTAAAGACAAAGACCTTACCATACCATCTACAAACTAACAGCACATAGACCTTGAAAGGAACTGAATTTTCTTCTTTGTGAACTAAAAGGTGTAAAAAACAGGAATGAGAGAGAAATCAACACTCCAACAGTAATTTACCAGGTAAAATAAGAGAGTTTTTTGAATGTGCTTTTACACAATTAATGTTTCCTTGATGTTACTTAAACTTTTGCTTTGAACTTTCATCTTTGATCTAAATTTAACTTTCCTCTAAACTTTAAATTCTTTGGACTAGTAGTGATACCAGTGATAGTAGTAGGCAGTAGTAATAGTAATGGTAATAATAATATCTAAATATTTTTACAACCGAGATTCAAAACCAAAAACAATTTTTAACATCTTTACTCTTCAAATATTATTAAAATACCCAAATTTAACAAAGTGAAGATAGTTAGCAGTCATTTAAAGACTTCATACCACTGTGTTCCCTTTTGTCAGAAGCTAGGGCTGATTATCTTTTCCAGTTTGGCATAATGACGAATAAAACATACAGTTTAATAACACCACCAAACCTAAGCACTGAAAAAAAAAACCTACTCAAGCCCTAACACTGACTTAAAATAATGGAGCACCTATATTTCTTTTTGCATTTCTCTTATTTTTTTATGTTTCTGCTCAAGCGTTGTCCCTTTCACACCACACAGAAAGACTACAGTCTTATTTCTTTATTATAAAAGAGATGAAATTGTCATCACAAAGTTCTTGTGAAAGTTCTGCTGAACTGTCAGAGTTGGAAATTCTGCCCTTTTTTCTGCCTCCCTTCTCCTGAGCCATCTGTCCACCCACGCCTTACCCATAAGCCATGTCATACAGAGCTGTGATATACTCTTGTGCTGCAGTACCTGTATCTTCTCTCATTCCAGAACTGTTTCTGATCTGTTATTTCTGTTCTTTAACTAATTTACAGGAAAGTTGAGCCATCTGATTTTTGCCTTTCTTTTTTACCTTGTTTGATCCATTCCATGTCAATACACAGAATAGGTATAATGTTGGCAAATATATGCAGTACAGGTGAGTCATGCTAGATCTAAATGTAGCTGTTTGTAATACTCAGAAATAAATTATCTGAGTGGTTCTTGTGATAAGTGTGTGTTCCTCTGTATCATTCTGACCAGTAGCTGCAAGAAGAAACAGTGCTCCCTAACATAGTGTCTCATATATAAACCCTTGACAGTAACAAGATGTAACCTTGAAAAGGCAAATTTCCTTCCTTACCGGTAACATGCACTAAGTCTTATGGCTTCAGATTTTGCATTTCATTTGTTTCTTATAAACTGGTGTTCAAGTATATTTGTATCCTTTAGAGGGAGATTAGTTTGAAAGCTGGGCTCATCAGCAGGACCAGAAAACTAGTTTACATGCCCAGGGCAAGGAAACCTGGAAGGCAGGTACGTGAAATCAGTGATGCATGAAAACCAGAGATCCTGGGTATGTCATCGCAAAGCCTAGCTGACAAGGAGACTCAAAAGATGAACTTTCAAGTGATAGGCAGTCACATTGATGTACATCACTACATTGTTATCTCATAATAAGATAAAGGTAAATCCTAGGAGGTCTCATATGATTGGAAAACCATGCTGAAATGATCAAAGAAAAAAGACTTCTTATGCCCTCAGTTGTAGACTTAGGCATTGGCCCTAAAAAGTCTCTGTCATTGTAATGGTTGCTTCACAGGGGGAAAATAAAAATTTTTAAAAAATCAAATCTGAAGGGGGTATGATATTGTCCAAAAGAAATAAATCAAAAAACCTCAATCTGAGCATCTGAATAATATCTGGAGTGCTTTCAGTGTAGGACTAGGAAAAGAATTTGGAGTTGGAAATCTTTTTTATAATATCTGCCGTTATTTGACTCAATTAATAACTAGGATGGAAACTGGAGGCTCAAGAGATCACCATGAAAATGTGGATAAAATGTCTTATTGATCTGGCAATGCTTCTCATCAAGAAGAGTTTAATACGTTGATATACCCATAAGAAAAGAATATTGCATTTTTTAAGCCCACATTGCACCTGATGGGATGACAATTTAAGAAACAGATAGCAGCGATGATTAACATCTCTCTAAGCCACTTTTCATTATGTATCCTCCACATAAAATTGTGTGAATGAAATAGATTTTTATGAACTGTATAAAACCGTACAGAACTGTACAACTAATCTAATGACCACGTGCTCAATAGATGGCAATTCCCATCGCAAACACTCTCTTCTATTTCTGGTTTTAATTATTTTTCAAGAAAAGAGAGGATGCAGGGGAATCAGTGAAGGTGGCATTTCTACTTATACTCACACATTTCTGTTTCTAAAAGAGAGACCAGACCAACAGAGACCTGAAAGCTGTATCTAAATCAAGGGAGAATAAAATGCCTCCTTTTTCATTATTTCCACTGAAGAGAATTTCTTCTGAAGTAGTGATGGGGCTGTTAGACTTAATACTTTCATGCTGTAGAATAGCAGCTTTCCCATCAGCACTTATATCCTGTTTAATTTTTCTTTTACTATTAAATCTGGAGGGGTGCAGGTTTACTTCTCAGATGGTATAAAAGACTAATATAAAAGAATTTTTCTATGATGAAAGTCAAGTAGCATTCAGTGGTGAATGGATTTCTGTGCAGAGAGAAGGGTGGTATCAAAGCAGGGGACTGTACACTTAGACCAAACTTACATAATGTCAGGTTTCATACTCTATTTAGAGTACTGCTAGCCACCCATGAAGCACGCTTACCTGTACCTAGAAGTGCAGAGTATTCTTGTTGAATATGCATTTGCTTGCATTTGCAATTGGATATAAAAATTACACTGAATCCCAAAGATCAGACACTTTTTTCAGTGTATCATATGAGTGTGCATTTGAACTATTGAACAGGGCTGAGCTGGGCTGTTCCCTCAGAACTCCTCCTGCTCTTTATGTGAGGAAAGGATGGACCAGTCTCTCATCTGTTTGGTCACTGGTTACAGAAACACTCTGTTATCTGCCTGAAATGCAGATGCATGGCTCTGAAATGCACACTGCAGTGCAGTAACCTTTGATAGCTGTGCCTGCCAGACTGAGGAACGTGGGTGATGGGGAGAACCTAAAGAAGCTTCCTGGCCATTATATTTCCTGCAGAAGAGCAAAGCCTAAATGCAATCCCTGTGCAAATGAAAGCTTGAGGTTACTAGTATCTATAATGAGATAATGCAATTAAGAAAACCAGATTAAGAGGTAAGGCTCTACCTTCCCAATAGACACCTAGAGAGGGGTGTGCTGTATGAACCGGCTCATACTGAGGTTGAAGGTTTCTGCACAGAGACTTCCTCATTCAGTACTCATTCTTTGAGCTGACAATGCACAGCCTGGCCCATAATATACATGTTTCTGGTGTGCAGGGCAGTGAAAAACAGTTTTCAGTGAGTTTTTAGTCAGCATAGAACTGTTTAAAAAACACTCTTTGAAGACTTTTCTAAACAAAAAATATGCACCATACATTTGGAAAACTACCCAGTTCTTTCTTGTAAACAAAAGCACTCTCACAATGCAGAGTTAGTTTTTCAAAAGTTTCAGTCTCATTTTCATTTTATATGAGATGCTTCTCATGGGGACATCTTTAAAACACACTCTATCAATCTCTGTCAGTTTCTCAGAGCAGCCATTATTGAAATGTCACCTTCTAAGTTCCTCACACTGGGAGTTTAGGCAGCTTCAGCTTTTGAAAATAAAAACTTAAGGTAACATAATTAGTACATGTAGTTAAATTCACTTAAAGGTGAATCATTGTGGAAGAGAGACAAGTAAGTGTGTTAAATTACTGTAACTATGGGGGGAAAAAAAGCGCTTTGGTTTCTCTGAACAAGTTCAATATTTGACTATTTCACTTTCCCAGTGGCCACCTTTAAACTTCTGCTGCATTTTAAGTAAACAGTTCCAGATTCTGTAGTGCCTGAGGTCTTTGTTCTCCCTGTAAGGCATATTTATGTAATTAGCCAAGAGGTTCTGGTGTAAGGATCTTATGAAAGAGAACAGGCGTCAGAGAGAAAGATTTTCCAGTGAAAATGTAATGACTTTTTGAGTGAGAAGGTGTCTAGGGGAGAACATCACCAAGACAGATTCTGGATTTTCAGCTAACAGCTTGTAAAAATACCTAGATAGTTCTGAGGCACAGAGCCTGGAGACCAGGATTAAATGGATATTTTAACCAATTAGACATGCTTAACTGATTTCCACACTCCTTTATAGCCCTTGGATTCTGTAGTCATCCATACAAAAGATGGGAATTATTCCCAGCTCAATTAGCATAGAGTCAGAGCTAAGGAATGCTTCTGACAGTGAAACCAGCGTGTTGTGAGTTTCTGCAGTTGGAGAAGGGCCTGCAATGTCCTGAATCAGCTTTTGAGCATGTGCCTGATATGTCCTCTATCATACAAAAAGCAGAACTACCACCTCGCCATCACTCTTCTCTAAAGAGATAACACAAAAATATTTCTTCATAGAGCTGGGGAACCAAGTCCTATTAGTATATTAGACAGGTGCTAAATACACTTAGTTGCTTGACATCATCAAAGCACTTGGGCACAGCTCTGTTGTATCACTGGAGCACTGAAGAGCACAGCTTGGAGGCAAATGTTTGGGCAAGAACAGCTATATAAGTATATGCACGTATATTGCAGATATTTAGAGCAAAGGGGATGTGTCTGCCATGAGAAGCTACTTACAGGGTTAACAGTCCTGGGGGATTGGTCTTTCAGGTCACAGCATTACACTTAAGAATGTAAAGCTCATTCTTCCTATGTACCTATCTGCTTTTGTGAATCTGACTGACATAACATGCAGTAATGGGAGGTATCAGGTGAAGATCAAAAGAAGGCACCTCTGTATTCAAGAGCAAAATCTGTACTGAGGTTAAGGAAACAAGAGTTTTGGTTTTAAACTTCCTAATTACTGATTTTATAGAATTCATTATTTCCTGTGTAACTGAGCTTTCGGGGATTAACTTCTCCAATTTCATAATGTCTTATATTTTTACCTCTTTTGTTTCTTTTTAAACTGAAATTTTGATGAAACTGATTAAGTCATCAATTTTGTCTGCTAGGTACTGGGAAGAGCTATTGCACAGGAGTTAATAATAGATACAATGACACCTAGCGGTGCCAGAAAATACTTATTCGTAAAAGGAAAACAAAGTGCCATGCAGTTTAAATCCTCCCATTTAAAGCAACTGAAAAAGTTGTCAATTTGTGGTTATTCTTCACACATTTGAATACACAAAAGTGCAGTGGTTTTAAATTTTCTTTCTGCATTTTCATTTTATTGGGGAGAAAACATTAAAGAAAATATTGTTCTCAGTACAGAAAACAAAATGTTTGGGGTTTTTTTTTTGAGATTCCTGTTTGCCAACAGGTCGCACTGACCTCTCAGACTTATACAGAAAAACAGTTATCACCATATGTAGATTTATCTCACTGATGAGATATCAAGGCTTAACTGTCTGTCTTTCCTACGGCAGTTAGTTCCACTGTGATAAATAAAGATTACAGAATTTCCTCTTTTTATATAAGTTACATTACAGGAGACAAAAAGGCTTGGTAAGTGAATCCAAAGTTCTTTTTATTTTTGCAACTTTAATTTCCAGAATCTTTGAATGTGATCAAACTATTTGTTGCTTACTGTGCCTGCATGAACAGGTTGCTAATATTCAACTTCCCCAGTTTGTCAAGGAAGTAATTAACAGATTATCAGAAACAATCTGATATCATTTTTATTAGTCAATGGTCTAAAATGTAGAAGCAATTATCAAATGAATCAACATTTAAACATTTAAGATTTACAGATATCTCTGTATCAGCTCTTAACACAACACATGTAACTCCATGTAGCAAGTAGTAGCTGGATCATGCAAGGAAATTTAAATTACCTTAGCATTTCTGCCTCTGTAGGCTAAGGTCTCGGCCAACTTTATATTCTTGTTTTTCCAAGAGTCTTTTGCAAATGAAAATGACCAAAAAGAAAATCTCCCATCCTCGCTGTTTTACCATTTGATGGTAACACCTCTGTTCTCAGTAGGGATCTTAGATACCTTGCTTTGCTAATTCCTACTTTCTCTTCCCATGTGCCATATACAGTGCTTTAGTCTCAAATGTGTCTGTCATTTGTCAAGAGTAATAACAACAAAAAAAGGAAAATCAAGGTATTCAGGCAGAAGGTGAGAGGTTACTTATCAAACAATGCAATAAAGAACTAGTTATAAAATAGATAAAGGAGAGATGAGTAATTCCTATTTATCAAGATTTGCTGGATTTTATGTAATTAGAAGGTGAGTATGCATATAGAAATAAATAATATTTGCACACTATATTTTTCAACAGACAGTGGATAACAAACCTGAGTTCATCTCCATCCTAAAACCTGTAAAAAACAAATTTTCTAAAAAAATTATGCAGGAAGGTACTACATAGTAATATCTTAGTGTACCAGTTCTGGGGTGGATTTTCAAGTGTGACAAGAAATACACCACACTATTCACAGGATGGTGCCGCAGACTCATATAGCCCAGGGAAAAGGTGATGCTACTCTGCATTGCCGTCATCTTGCCTTTTGTTGTGTACAGAGTACAAATCATTAGCTGCAATTTTCTCCTGTAGACAAAGATACTTCTAACTGTCTTGAATTTTCCCATACATATCCATGGTACAAAAACAAAGTCATAAAAAGACACACGAATGACAAAAATTTGCAAAGACAAAAAGTGACACTGTTAAAAAAAGCAGAATTTGGCTCTTTTTTCCTCTAAGTTTACATGACAGTTATTTTTCCAGCAAGAAGAAATATCTCAATTTTAGACACCAAGAAAAAGACACACAGGATCATTTATGTTTTTAAAAAACCACATTTTGCTCTTTAAAACTCCCGACAAAACCAAACTCACTTCCTCCAGTTTCTGATTGTGGATTGATCATGCAGAGATAATACATTTATGGAAGAATGCTTTCTGTACCATGAAAACTGCAAAGAAGCAAGAGTTATAACAAGAGTTAAGAGTCTAAAACACAGCACCATATGGACTGCTATGAAAAGAATAAACTCCACCCCAGCCAGACCCCGTACAGTGCTAATAGTAGGGGATGCTTCAGGAATACGGCAGAAGGCATCAGGAGCACTGTACATGGACTGGTAATCCATTGCACCAGGAACATGCATAATGCAGCATAAGAGAATAGTTCTTTCCAGAAAGCATTTACAATCTAAGCCTTAATAAGAAGTCACAAATCCTAACGTAGTGAAAGTGTCTCAGTTACAAAGGAAAACCAGGTAAACTTCATATTATTAGGGAACAATATGTTCTTAGGAACCTCACAACAGGAACCACTTGTTTACACATTAATACCTCGCCTAGAATTTCATGTGAGATAAATGTGTGCAGCTACACTAAATTAAACTCATTACAATGATTAACGTTAAATGAAAATGAACACATACACTATACCAGTGCCTGTATTTTGAAAGTGCAGAGGTATCATACTCTGTAAGTCTCAAGAGGTAGCATACTTCATAGAAGACTTTGGAAAAAGAAGGCACAAAGTGCTGAACAGACACTTTAATGGATGCAGCATGCTCTAGTTTCTGTGGCCAGCAAGCTGGTGAAAAGAAGGTTAAATCTTTTATGTGTGTCTATCTATAGATATTGATATAAATATGGATATGGGTGTAGATATATTTAGGCAGGTATTGGCATTGATTATTTAATAATAAAAGAAACAAACCAACTTTTCAGCCCTACCATCCAATAACCTCTCCAAAAAAAGACACAGAAGACCTCTCGCTTCTAATTCTTTTAATGTACTACGAAGAATATTAACAGGCTGGCCTTTTTCCACTGGCACAGAAGACAGACTGAACTGATAGATGCTCTTCATATTTAACTTCCGTGACTCATAATGTGGAAAGACAGGATGGAAGAGAATGCAACAGTATAAAGATTAAAGCCAACACTTTAGATTTACAAGAAGAAACCCAGTAAACTAACTGGAATTTAGCTATCAAAGCTCCAAGCTGAGAAGGTAAAGACTATGTGCTTAAATACAAATGTTTGGTTCTCTCCATCGAATTAAGTTAGTCATACGCTTATTTTGCTTAATCAAACCTGGCGTGGTATAATAAACTTGGAGCAGTAGGATATCTTAAAATTAAGTTTTTGTCACTTAACATACAAAACCTAAAGTATTTATCGTGTTACTAACATGTCTGTTACTAACAGATCAATGAATGACATTGCAAACAGGGGGTACTCAGGTAAATTGCTTCATTATTATAACTAATTTCCCAAGGCATCAATTAAGTAAGTTCTAATTACAGATGGTTTCAAAGTTTTAAGTTGCAGCTTAATAAATAATAGTGGTAAGATCCATTGATGATGTTGCAAGCAATAGGAAAAATAAAGTCATTTCTTACTTAATGAGAGTAGATTTCTTTTCAAAAGATTAAACTAAAGACAGCCACACTGTTTTGAAATCTATTGATATTAATAATAATAATCTATGAATTACATTGTCTTTTGGACTGCTAACTCCATATTCCAAGCATATTTATTTCACTGAAGGAAATACAGGCAAGCTTTTCAAAGACATTCATTTAGGAATACAAAATATTCAGTTGGAAACTCATTTGTTTACACTTTCAGGTGCCAGCTTTTTCGTATTAATGAGTTGAAATCTTTTCAGATTATTTTTATTGGAAATTTCATTAGTGTTTGTAAACAAATCATGTTTACAAGTGAGCAGGATGTGTGAAATGAGCCTATACCCAATCTGCATTTTCCATTCCTCCCTGTCCATTCCTATCTATTTGTAGTACTGCCCGTATTGCACTTAGACTAATCCCTTGTATGAATATGTATTCCACTCACAGAATAGCTCCCAGAGGGCATTTTGACACCTCGATTCATATTTCAGAGGTTTTCATGTCTCATTTCTACAAAATAATACTACAGTATGATGGAAGTCTTTGAACGGGCCCCAGCCAAACAGAAATCCCAAAGATACAAAGATCAACTTAGAAACTACCATTTGTCACTCATCTGCATCTCAAAAGAACCATGTGCTTCCAAAAATCAGTATTTCTTCAATACACTAGATTGAAATTGAAAGAAGAAAATGAAGAAGATTCCTCATAGGATATCACTAGAGTAAAATCAAAGTTAGGACCCTGGAAATAAATATCTCAGGAAACAATTGTTTGTTTTGTAGCAGAAGCAGTAAATTCAGCAAAGTACATGTGAAGTAATTCTAAGAACTGTTCCTCATCCATTGATACAAATAATAGTACTCTTCCTCCTGTCACTGTCAGTAAGGTAGATTATGGAAATTTAGAGTTGTGTATAAGAGAGATTTGTGGTAATTACCATCTCTGGTGATATTTGGAAACTATGATTTTTTATGTTTAATTGACATTTGCTGGAAAGATAGCAAAATCATAACATATTTCACAGCACCTCATATCTTTAACAGATCAATCAGTTTCTTCTGTTTCATTTTTTTATTACAACAGTGAGCCATACCATAAATAGCATTTCTCCAAAATGATCCAGGGATCATTCTTTTTTTCCCCTAAACCATACACACTATTTGAATATGAGTTAGTCTATTCAAATATATCTTATATAAAATTGAAATGGGATGTGAACTAAGGTTTTGCCTTGAAAGCACATATGACTTTCACTCTTAGGGTATATAAAATCAATGTTTTATATGTGTCAAACTAGAAAGTCAGATTGCCTTTAAGGAGACATTAGTAATTGGGA
Organism: Pelecanoides urinatrix; assembly: GCA_013400755.1. Lineage (NCBI taxonomy): Eukaryota > Metazoa > Chordata > Aves > Procellariiformes > Procellariidae > Pelecanoides > Pelecanoides urinatrix. The sequence goes on along the minus strand of VZTQ01005011.1, from coordinate 48,011 downwards.
CACAAACATTCGGCCTCCAAGTTTCTTAACCCATTTTTTGTGTTTCCAGAGCAGACTGCAACAGAAATGAGACAATCAGCAGCAAGTGAACACGAGTCCTTAATTTTCATCAATAAGACAACAAAAGCGATGCATAAATGACACCTACTGAAACTACCTAGGCTGTTGCTGCCACATGACATGACTTCCTTCCCCACAAATAAGGAATGCCCAGCATCGTACGACACCACAAACTTTTGTGCTGCACAAAACTATTTGGTCTCCTTTTGCATACATCATCCCATTCATAGTTTTGCTATAGTTATGGGAACTCAGTGCATAAGAGGCTGATTAAGCTTTTAGTAGGACTAGTGGCATACATATGCCATGTACGACAGAAAACAATAATTCAGTTTTATATCTAGAACTTTGTTTTTAATCTATAGTCCTCAGGCCTAAAGCATTGGTAGGCTGGTTTTGAGCAGGTATGGGGCCGGATGGCTCAGTAATGATTCTAGCTGAATTTGACATGGAGAACCGAGCCCTCTGTCTTTGATAAACAACTGAGAGGGAAGTTGGAGCGTTTAGAGGGAAGTGAAAGTATGCAGTAAAGATAAGCAGAAAGTTAGCCGAGTGAAGGGAAGAAGCCAATGAGAAAATATTGCTTTGCACGTGAACAGAAGGCCACGACCTATCAGTGAATAGCTGATAGTGTATGGACAGCTTTGCTACATACATAGAGGGACGTGGGGGTTGAATAAAGATCTTTGGTTACCACCAGCCAGAGTCCGCATCGTTAATCTCCACATATAAGGAACTGAGAAAAACAAGCCTATGCTTAAATTTAATAGGTATACATTCGAACTTCCACTGGGATGTGTTTCCATGTCCACAGATTAAATGAAAGACTGATAATGAGTGTCTGCTCACTAGTGTAAGACACAAACAGGGTTGCAAAAAGGGATATAAAATGCTGTTCGTATTACAAATGGCAAATTCAAGGGTCTGATGCTTGATATTTACATGTACTTTTTGTATAGCACCAACTAGACTGCCTCATAATTAGAGATAACTCCCACGAGGTAGAAAGTAATTGCTCATTTGTAGATGAGGTACTTCTGGATCAAGAAGTGATTAAAATATTTATATTGCACAGCTTGTTCAATTCACTCATATTATCAGATTGATTTACTTTAATTCACCATGCATCAACATTTACATGGTTTTTCTCCAAAAATGGTACTTGAAATAAAATAACTTTTTATTACCTATTTGGAGCTTAATAATGTCAGTGTGTGGGGTGGATAGATGGCTACTGCCTCATTAACATTTTTTATTTACTCTATAAGCATTATGTTGTGTACTGGACATGAAAAATTTATAGGTACTTATGATGAAATAAATTTCAGTCTGGATTCTCCAGAGAATATGGTTTCAATTAATAAAGATTTACTAGTAACAAGTATATATACTTTTCGGAGTCCGGAGAAAAAAGGTAAGTTGTTTTTTTTTCCTTCATCAAATCAAAGTGTTTGTACCTGAAGGTTTCATAAAACCTGATACTCTACTCTGACCTTCGTTTATAAACTAAAATCTCTAAACTGCTGTGATTTGTGTTGATTTCTCTCCCAAAGGACTTAGGAGGATAAATTAACTGGGGTAATCTAAACACCTACCGGGTGCCTGAAAGTCATCTCAAACTGTAGTGTTATATATAGCTATGTCATGGTTTAACCCCAGCCAGCAGCTAAACCCCATGCAGCCACTCGCTCGCACACCCCCCTCCAGTGGGATGGGGGAGAGAATCGGAAGGGCACAAGTAAGAAAACTTGCGGGTTGAGATAAAAACAGTTGAATAATTGAAATAAAATGAAGGAATAATAACAATGAGAACAACAACAATAGCAGAATATACAAAGCAGGCAATGCACAATGCAACTGCTCACCAACTGCTGACCACATGTCACAAACGGGAGGTGAGCCCCCCCCACCCCGGTTGTTATACTGAGCATGATGTCACATGGTATAGAATACCCCATTGGCCAGCTGGGTCAACCACTCCAGCTATGCTGCCCTCCTCACACCTTACCCTGCACTTGGCACGGCATGGGAGGCCAAAAAGAGAAACAAAAAGTCTCCAGAAACAAAAAGCACCATCCAGCAACAACGAAAGCATCAATAGGTCATCAATGCTTCTCTCATACAAAATCCGAAACACAGCACACCCCCCAAGCTAGTGGGAAGAAAGTTAACTCTGTCCCAGCCGGAACCGGGACAAGCTGTAAGCACAAACCCATGGAAATAGGGTGTAATGTATTTGTCAGTGTCAGGGCTAGTACATTGTTTATGATTCAAGGTCTCCAGATTCCCAAGGTGGAACTTTCATAACTGTCATTAAAGTGTATGAAAAAAAAGAAAATACAGTGGACACGTCTCTTCTGCAGATTGAACAGATGAGCTTGAAGCCTAACTGTCTGGAGTTCAGAGCAGGCTTTACAGCCTGCCCAAGAAGATGGGTAATGGCTCAGATTTTAACCAACAGGTTTAATCTAACTCAGACATGTTTATCCAGCTTGCTGTTACAGCAAGGTAGATATAATCCCTATAAATATACTAACAGTGGCAATACTGAGAAACCTTACCAGCTCTGGGGACTTTGCATCATTAACTACCTTTCCCATATTACGTTCCACGTGGACATATATGGAAAGGCAGTGGAAAAGGCATTTTGGGCACACAGAAGGCACTTTGTATTCTGATGTGGCCTATCCTTGTTCCTTTGGGAGAAAGCACTGTCAATACATAAATCATGGAATAGCAGAGTGTTTAGGCTGTGGTTATAGAACAGACCAGCATATCAAGGTTTAAACTTCCTGCAGACACAATGTGATTAAAAAAACACCTCAATTTAGAACTTATTTTTGTTAATCTCCAAGCAACTACTATGAAACTATTACAGGAAGTAAAAAATATACTTAATAAAGATAAAAAAGAGGTATTGCTAGAGTCAAAACAGTTGCTTTCAATCAAAAATCTAGTCTTTTACCTTATTTACTGTGTTTACTTTCAATGTGATCAATAGGGATGGGATGGCTAACAAAAGATACAACTCCAGAACAAATCAAAACATATATTTTATGTTTTATTGTATCTATTTTACATACTGATTTCTCAGGGATTTCCTGACACCTGTTTGGTTGAATTGTATTAAAACCTCATTTATAATTCTTATTAGCTACATAGTCACTAATATTTCCACGGAAGTCACATCAGATGACTACAATGATTGTATTATTACTGGAACTTAAGTTCTCACATGGCTATTAGCAGCTCTAAAAAGGAACTCAAATGAGCTAAGCTAATGAAAATGGCATGTCTCTTTTATCACTTTTTGATCAACATGCAATAACTTTTCAGAATATGATTATGCTTAAAGTTCAATACAGTTAAGTCAATATAAAATTTTGAGACAAATTTTTTGTGCTATACACTTCTGAAAGATAAAGAAATCCTCAAGAGGGTGATCATACTAATAAATCATCATTATTTCGACTTCTATTTTCAGAAATCTCTTTGCTGGTTTAGCAGTTTCGCAAGCATGTTGCCAAAAGATCTGACTCACAAGTCAAAGATTGTAACCTGCACAAAACCTGTGAATATAATGGTCTATGATTTGCATACAAAATGGTCCATGAACTGACTAACCCACATTCAACCAAATCACGACTCAAAAGGGAACAAATGTACTAGGGATTAATTAGAATGTGGGTGAAAGAGAAGTACTTTTTTTTTTTTTCCCTCCCAGTAGTCAATAGAAACTGTGGTAGATAGATAGGAATTTGGAACTCCTGGTTTTACAGACACCTTGCCCTCACTTCAGAAAAACAAACCTCAAAGCAAGAATAATGCTGTGAAGTTATTTTTAAATAAATGTTAAATGAAATCTCTGAGTTACAGTATTTATTTGCCTTCTTTTTCAGTGCAGATGGACGATGTTCAGTGGTCAGATTAAAGCAGGGGATCTGCAGTGAACCTTGTTGCCCTCAGGAAAGGAAGAAAAGATGGAGAAGAGCTATCAGAACTCTGCACATTCAGTTCTGTCAGACACAGGCTGCCTACAGTGTCTACCAGCATAAAAGAAAATAAAACAGACACTTGTCCGGTATCAGACTCAATGATACCCCCTAAGAGACTTTGCTGTGGTTGGTTAAACAATAGAGAAAAAAGAGATTTAGGTTACAGGAATATACTTGCCAAAACAAAAACCTACAATGCCTCTCTGACCAACAAAGGGCCTTTACGGTCACCATTAATGTTTTCACCTCTGGGCATAGTTCTCAGAATTCCAGCATAAACATTCTGGAAAAAAGCACATAAACAAACATGATGAGACGTCAGTGAGGAGCAGTTTCTATCTGGAAAAATTGTAAGGGATTTTGAAACTACAAAAGAGAAGAGACGCTAAAGACAGACTTTTTTTAGTATAAAGAGAGAAAGAAAGCTTTTTTTTTAATGTTATGCTTTACAACAATTAAGGCTGAAGTCAGCTCTCTTAAAGTTTAGTCATATTAGCATTCTTTCCTTGGGATTTTTGCTTTCTTGTAGTTAACTGTACCTTTGATCCTTAGTGTTGTTACCTCCTACTTCTGATCCTTAAGAAAAATAACAGCAGAAACTTGTCCACAGCAGAGCAACCACAAGCTGATTTCCTGTTTTTCACGTTTCAGAATGAAAAATAAACAAACAAAAAGATCTCTTCATAAATGTCTTTAGCAGATTGTTTAATGGTCTTTATAGGAATTACATTTTTTCCTGCAAAGCTGAAAAAGGAAGTCTTTCAAGGTTTGATTCTCAATCCCTGTGCATCTTAATGGACAAAATCACACGCAAACATGGCTTTCACGTTTATTTATAGCATCTGTATTGTTCTGGTCAGTGATTTTCATTGAGTTGAGGAATCATGGAAAATTCAGGCTGGAAGGGAGTTCAGGAGGTCTCCAGTCCAACCTCCTGCTCACAGCAAGGCCAGCTCTGAGGTCAGCCCTGGTTGTTCAGGGTTTTGTCCAATTAGGTGTTAAAAATCTCCAAGGATGAAAACTGCACAGCCTCTCTGGGCAGCATGTCCCACTGCTGGGCTGTCATCAAGGTGATGAAATTTCTCCTTGTGTCCAGCATGAACATCTCTTGTCTCAATTCATGCCCATTGTCCCTCTTCCTCCCGTTATGAAGGGCCAGGCTCTATCTCCTCAATAACCTCCCTGCAGGCATTTGGGAGGCTGCTGCTAGGTGTGCCCAAAGCCATCCCTGCTCCAGGTTGAAATCCCTGCTGATTCTCTCAGCCTGTCCCAACATGGCAAGTGCTCCCACTACTTCCATCCTGAGGCCCTTCTGCTGAATGCACTCCAATTTGTTGACATCTTCCTTGTATCAGGGGTCTAAAACTGGACGAAGTATTATGCGTATGGCCTAATGAGTGCTGAGTAGAGGAGGATAAACACTGCCTGTAGCTGCCGGCCATGCTCCTGTTCATATAGACCAGGGAGCTGTTGGCCACCTTTGCTGGCTCAGGCTCAGCTCTCTGCTCACTGTGCCCCATGGCCTTTCCCACATGGATGCTACCGTGGAGCTGCTCCAAGCCTGTCTGTCTGGAACCTGTTGCCATTGTAGGAGCTCTTCGGTCCCAGGAGCAGCACATGGCACTTGTCCTTGCACAGTTTCACAAGGTTCCTATCTGCCCATTACTCTAGCTTGTCCAGGTGTCCCTGGATGGGACCCTACCTCCAAGCATATCAACTGGTCTCCCCCAAGTTTGGTTGCATCTGCACACTTGATGAGCGTGTGCTCCATTACCTCTGCCAACTCATTGATAAGGATGTTAACCAAGACAGGTCCTGGTATAGCCCCCTGCAATTCTCCACTTGTTACTAACCTACAGATAGAGCATGATCCATCGACCATGACCTTCTGGGTATGACTATCTAACCACCTTTTTACCATCTAGATGTGTAGCCATCTAGATCATAATGTCCCAACCTGAATGTAAGAATATTGCGGGAGACAGTGTTAAAAGCCTTGCTAGCTGAAGTAAGTGGTATCCATCACTTTCCTTTCACCCCCAAATAGAGTTATTTTATCATAGGAGGCAATAAGTTCAGTCAGGCATGATTTACTCTCAGTAAATCCTTCCCAACTCTTCCCAATCACTTTCTTCTGCTGCATGTGCCCATAAATTTGTTCCAAGAGGACTCAATCACTGGCTTTCCCAGGAACCAAAGTAGGGCTGCCCAGTCTGTAGTTCCTTGAATCACCCTTTTGGCGTTTTTTGAAGATGAGTGCAACCTTTGCTTTTCTTCAGTTTCTCAGCACCCTCAATGCAGCTTTTAATTTATGTGGGTCAAAATCTTTCCAGTAATCCTTGATTTGATCCTTATCCATTGCTTGTCATTCTCCTCCTTGAGCCCTGTCTCTAATCACAGATGCCTGGGAGACCTTGCCAGCAAAAGCTCAGACAAAGCAAGCACTGAGTACCTCAGCCTCATTTGTGGCAGCTGTCACTAAAATAACCGCCCTCTATAAACAGGTCTTTATTTTCCTTGTTCAACCTTTTCCTTCTGGTGTAACAGTAGAAGCTCTTTTTGTTGCCTTTGACAGGCCTTGCAAATGTGAACTCTGAATGGTTTTGATTACTTTTGTGGCATATGGAGAGACTCCTGTTGTTATGATGAGATACAGAATCAACTTAAACCCTTAGAGTCCCCATAGCCTTCATGTTATAGTCAGGGTTTCTCAAGTTATAAGCACAGAATTTCTTGTCTCAGTTTGATGGGTTGTATTCACATGTTATTCTTGCTTGGCATAAGTACTACACAGACTGCCCCTCCATTTTTGTGGCCAGCAGTCTCTGCTTGTGCAGAGACCATTGTAAAAGTATTAAGCATCTGTGCATTTATGCATTTATTAATGGTTAGGAATTACTTTGTGATAAGGTTTTGTGCCATATTTTTACCTGTGGCTGCATGTTTAGTATATTCCATTTCCATGAAAACGGAATTCTTGTGACAGAAACATTCCTATGCCCTTCCTTCCAGCGATGTGACAGAGCCAAGGAATTCTAAATTTTAGTGCAGATTTCAAATTTCAGTGATAAATGACTTATTTCTCTCAACTGCTTTAACAACATCATTTTTCCTGAATTGAACGGCCTGTTTGGTGGCTTATTTGTTCACCAATAGAGTACTTAGCACAGGTCCAGGTAAAATGTATGGATGTACTCCTTTCCTTGAAATTTATTTTTCCCCAAGACTGCATTCCACACATATACATCTATGCATATGCATATCGCAACAGAAATCAATGCAGATCTAGAGATTAATCTTGTTCCTCAACTCTCAGATCAACTCCAGTTCATCAATGAGCTGGAAATAGTACTTATATTCCTAGCGTAGAGAAGACCAGTTTTTCTTGATTAATTTATTAGTGAAGACTGAAAGCTTGCAGAGAAAACATTTCCCATAGACACAGATTGTTGATTCCAGAAGGAAAAATTATTTTTAAAACTGGGAAGATAAGAATTGTTGGTTTCTGTTGGAGGTACTGGTTCTGGGACTTTCTTTAGTGCCTTACTTAATGACAAATGTTTCAAACTTAATTTGAACTTCAAAAAGAAAAGCCATGCACACACATACAAACATACACAAGAGAAATAAAAACCTTAGAGTAAGTTAAAAATGATAACGTTTCCCACTAGTAATGAGATGCTTCTGGAAACAGCTCTTCAGGTTTCTCTAGGGGCTTCTAGTTGCCAAAGACAGACATAATATTGTCTCATTATTAGCTCTTCAGTAGAGAGGAAAACAAGTATCATGTTCTTTGCAGTCACATAGAAAAAGTGGTATTTTGAACAAGTAATTTAGAGCAGTAAAATAAAGGAAAGATAGCTGCAGAACTTACAGTGATGCACAATTATCGGAGCGAAAGAGATGGGCTGTGAACTCTTCTGTCAGGTTTCTTCAAAAAAAAAAAAAAGCCTTCTTGTGAAATCTGATTTAAGAAGGGAAGGAGGGAAGAATAATAAACAAAACAGAGTGCTTGAGCATATGTGTTCCTGCACTACACCTGGTAATGCTTAATCTGCATAGTTTCACATTCATCAAAACATGACAAGCAGGTGCAAATTGTGGAGGCATCATTTGGGCATCTTGTTGATTCAGTCAAATCATCAGTTTTCCAAGCAGTAAACAAACCATTTTCTGTTAAACACGATCTTTGGCAAAGCAGTATATTTTACATTCGTGCTTCCAAATGTGGACAAAAGATGTCAACCCAGCTGTTCCTTCCCGTACACAAAAGTTTTGAAAAATAAGGATTTTTAGTGCCACAACTGCAGGAGGTAATTTTTCATCCCATTTTCTTAAAACACATTGCTGTCATCTTCAGTTATTATTAGGCAGGACTTTCAAAAGCCCCCAGACAAGTTAGAACAATAGCTCCACAGAGATTTAATGAAACCAGTACTATTAGCTCATTACTTTTCTATCTTTTAACCATATCTATTGTTAAGAGAGTTTATGGTTAAATCTATGGTTACGGCAAGAAGTCCCTTCAATCGCATTGTTAAGCAGTGACTCACTATTACACATAGAAAAAAGTAAGGCAACTAAATTCTGAGTTCTGGAAAATCACATTTTGCTCTCTTGCAGACATTTACTGTCTTGCATCCTTTACTTTGATTTCTCCATCTGTAAAACGAATATAATGATACATAGCTGCTGTATGTATCTCACTGGCATGCAGAGGAGACTTTTAATTGCATTTAGATTAATTCATCATTGAAACAGATGATGAAACTACCATTGGCATTAATGACTGGACTATATATAAAAACTGTATTTCATAGGGTTTGAGGAGACCTTACAAAGCAATCCAGCCAACCCTCTGTTCTTGTCTATACAAAGTAGCTCTATCTGATGGTCATCTAGTCCGTCTTTTGAAACCTCCCAAGGTAATCTGTTCTACTGTTTAACTATCCTTGCAAGAAGATTTTTTTCCCCAGTTTCTGAAATTAATCATTTCTACAGCAAATCAAGTTAATTATTTCTTCATGATAAGAAAAATACTTTGTAACACAATGACAGTTTACTGTGTGAAGATTAGTATTGTGCTTCCTCCCACCTTTCTTATTTCTACCTCTCCTGTACTGTCATACTAGGAAGATTGCCTTGTAAACATCTCTATTAAAGATGTTGACGTGGTACTTTTAAGGCTAACAACTACTAAAAGAACAACTATTTCTCTTTTCTTAATTATGGCACTGGTTAGATCCCAGATGATGTTTGCCATCTCTGCAACTATGTCATTTTGACTCAAATACTGCATGTGAACAGATGAAACTCTCAGATCAGTTATTCCTCCCTCCAAGCAGGATTTCTCTCTCCATTTTAAATATGTTATTTGCTGGGGACAGAAGGCCAGGTTGACTTAAAAAATATAGTACTTACCCTCACTGAATTTCATCATGTTAATTTCAGACCATATCCCCATTTATAAAATTCACTTTTGATTCAAAGCTTATCCTTCCCAAGCTCTTGGATCTTCCTCTACTTCCCCTTCCTCTATAAGAAAATTCTTTATTCAACTACCATAGTCTTTAATACAAATTCTGTGTAGTTCCAGGTCCAGGAGAGATCTCTGATGGCCCACACAGTAAATCTTCTCAGTCTTAGAGAAGTTTTTCACTGAATCATAGGGAAGTTTTTTGCTGGATAGCAGAGACCTGCTAAAGCCAAGGAAATACTGGACAGACTTCTGATGGATAGCTCTAATAGGCCCTGTATATGCAATATTCATGGATCTGCGTCAGACTTGTGAGAGATGAGAATCCTGTGATTTCAGAGAACAAAGCTGGAAAAACAACTGAAGGCTAGGCTTTCAGGCTAAGTCATCATCACTTACCACACCAGCTGCATGCAATCCATTGATAAGACAATTTCTGAAATACAACAAGCATCCAAAGAGATTAGGTGAGGAAGAAGAAAGAAAAGAAAGCCCCATCTCTCACTGATGTGACAAAGAAGAGAGGACTCCAACAGTTTGGAAATGTGTGCCAGATGAAGTATCTTCCTTTGACAGAAACTGTGCTCTTTGGCCTGATAGATGGCTACAGAATAAAAATCAGACTGTGCAGATCAGGGAAAGACAATGTAATAGATATTTGTGGTAGGCATCTAGCAATGGTCCATCAGGAAACACAAGCAAAACATAAGACAGCATGCAACATATGATGGTTACTGTGGTCTACTCCAATAAAATAACAAATAGCATTGAATTTCTTGAGCTGTGCTCCTAATGTCTAAGGGCAACAGAAAAGTTGTGGTTGAGAACATATAAAAAAAAGAGTATGTTGTACACCAATTTGAAAAGGCAATAATTTCAATTTTAAGTGAAAGAAAAAGAAATTGACATGATCCAATATATAAGTTTTTGTACCTGTAAGTTCTTTTACACGTGAGTAACTTTACTAATATTTATTTTTCTTTCAAAATAATGGAATCACCCATGGTGAACAGTAAATATTTACAGGTTTAAGCTTTTTTTGATGTAAGACACAGGAAAACTCTTCTCTCTTGTAAAATAAAATCTAACTAATCATAAGCAATTTTCTTTTTTTTTTTTTAATAATAAGCTTCATTTTACTGCATCTGATAGGAAAAAAAGAGGGTGGGGAGGGAAGGAAAATGTGTGTGAAGAACACACAGACAGATGACCTTTAAGAATATATTATCAGGAACATTATGTATTCTAGCGTGAAGCACTGTCTGATTTTCTTACAACTCCTTTAGTTTCTCACCTGATCAATCAGAGTTATGTTTGGGAGACTTCTGACAAACATAATACTTAATCTGTTATGTCTCATGCCAAGTATCCTCAGTGAAACTGCAATTAGAAAACTAATTTAAGAGGCCAAGGTCCAAGTCTGCAAAGATATTTAGGCACGTAAGTTCTTATTTAAATGCCTAATTCCCCTTGAGAAGCACTCAGACATGAGTACCATGACAATGAGCCTTGCCTCTTTTATTTTCAGTGGATATATGATAAGTTCTCTGTAGGGCAATGGCACCTGATGTAAATATTTCTAGGAAAAGTCTAGCCATCTCAGCACAGCGCAGCATAGCTAAAGCCAATTAGTTCACACAAAACCCTTTTTACTAGATAGCTTTACATTTCCCAGGATAGCTTGGTCCCTGCTAGGTAAGATATTTCTGTGCTATATACCATGCATTAGAGAAAATCCTGATATCACAAGCTAAGAAAAGAACAGAAAGCAGAATAAGTATGAATTGCATACTTCAAATATTCTGAATAGCTCAATGATAGTGATTACGTGTTGTTTGATAGAAATAAGAAAATACTGTTGCATTTTGAAAGACTTCACTTTTTTCATTAATTATAAAAGCATAAATTTGAGAAACACAGCTGTGTATAAGTTGTGATTCAGAGGCAAAGTGAAAAAATGAGGTGTTGGATGAATGAAGGAACTGATACCTTTTCCAAAAGAGTAGTGCTGCATTTTTTTTTCTCTCTTACTAATGTTATAAGTATTCAATGTCCCAATATTTTGCATGAAGAGTCCACATACCTATTTGCACAAGTACAGAATGCATTTTACCTATGTTTTTAATTTTTAGACATTGAAATTTACTTTGTTTTTCAGGGTTTTTTTCTGAAAATTAAGAGCAATATCTATAATGTTTCTGAAATACAATTCTGCCAAACATCAAAGTTCACCTATTATTTGGAACCTTGAAGTTGTAGACTAGTTTTCTGCACAGTCTTTAAGGTCTTTAATGACTTTCATGTCCTTTGAGCCATCCCTCACACATATCTGTCTATATTACTTTCTCATTCAAATTATTTTGTAGAGCTGGTTATAAAAATGGATTTTTGGAAGGTCCCTGTGTGCAGCTGGACTTATTCTGATTTCCTTCTCTGCATGCCCTATGCAGAGAAAATGATACTAGAAATTGGTTAAGTTACGTTACATACTAGTCTTTTATTAATTTAAGGGGTGTTAGGGATACTAGTAGGAACATATAAGTGCAGGACAACTCAGAAAAGAAATAAAAGTAGAAATAAAAAAAATAAAGAATATAGCACAACTGTAAGAGAGTCTTCTAACAAACAGCCATTCAGTAGAAAGGAGACAGACATAATACAGCTTTAACTTTCAACCCCTGACCTATGTTACATTGACCTGGGAAGAGATTAAGAGATTCCAATATGGAGTTTCTAGGAAGTTTCAGAAGAATTATCTCACTCACTTTCACAGTGGTACACTTTTCCCTCTCCTGTGAATTTACTTCACCGAGACTGGTGGAGAAGGGTGATAGACTGAACTAGCACGCATCACTTCTAGCTTTGGTGGTTCCTCGAGTGCTTCTATGCCTTTTTCTGCTGTGGCATATCAGTTTCTCACCATTGATTAGGCAATGTAGGCAGGATGTTGAAATGGAGCGTGAATATGTAATGCATTATAATAAATGGGAAGAAAAAGCCAATGAAATCTTGAATGTATGCTTAGATGCTTCATGTAATGAAGAAAATTACTATTACCCTCTAAAAGGCATAGTTAAATAGTTCAGCTACATAGTGTGTAGACAGTTTTCTCCTTAGGAAAGATCTAGAGCAACTAGTTGTTAGCATACATCTAGAGGACAGAAGACACAGGAACAGGTAAAAAGCTGGATCTGAAGTTCTTCTGTAACATTCCTAGCTGATAATATGAAATCCTAACACTTATATCATCATTCATTCAAAAATTTAATCCCGGTTATTATCAATTCTAGTAATATCCTGTGAAATGGCAACTTGTCAACTTCTTACAAATTTGAAACAGCAAGTCATTTTGTTGACCTAAGGAAATACAACAGAAACAGTAACATTTGTCATAGGAAGGAGACTTCAGCTTAAGTATTCATTCAATGCTGTCTTTTAGCCAATGTTTATTTGTGAATATGTGAATCATCTTCTAATATACAACCATAAAATTATACCATCCATATAAATTGTCTAGCTACAGCAAGATGGGGCAGCGTGTCATTATGCATAAAGCAGTTCTCTGGTATTTTAAACAGTAGAGGAATGATTTAGTTTTCAAAAATATAGATTAAAGAATAATCATTAAGAAGTTTGGATATTCTTTTATAAGAAGGATAGCAGATTTCTTTACCAAAAAAGTGCCTAAAGGAGGAAGATTTGGTGTTATTTCAGGCTGAGTATATACATTAGAACATTATGAAAGGGTTTGTAAGAGAAAATTACCTTGAACTGATATCTTTTTCACTCACTTTAAGTTAAATAGAAAGATAAACAAAAATACAAACCTAGCATGTGAAGACAGCTGGATTGAATATCTCATGAAGTTCTATTGTACAAAAAAATGAGGAATTAGAAGAACCAGGATGGGAAGATCAGGAAGGGAGTAGAAAAGAAAAATGCAAAGGACAATCAAATACAGTGGCGTACTGGTATCAGAACATATAGTGCAAATTAGAAATTAGAAAGATTAAGTGATTAGTTGATCATAAAACCATTATAAATCATTATATTATATAATACTGAAATGTGTTTCTAGTGTAGTATTTGCAGTAAAGACACATTATAATGAATGTTGCTGTAAAAGGCCCTGATGAAATTTCTTCTGGAATTTGCAGACCTGTTCAGTCACGTCCAGGAAAGATGAATTCAGAATGGAAGAGGTTCTGGTGAGGACATGGAAGCTAAACTATGGAGTAGAGCACATCTTTTTCGAGAAAAGCTTGTAAAACAAATGTGGATAAGGGATATAATTACTTCCTATTATTACACCACGCCAACTAACACTTGTTAATGATAATAATTTATTTAAACCGTAGTAATATTGACATAAACTAACTAAATATATAATGGCCATTAAAAAAATATACTAATTAGAATAAGATTTGACCAGGAGACTAGGGGAAGGTGGGGGGAGATACTGCAATGGCTTTCCAACATGCCCCAAATTATTGTCTTCTTCCTCAGAACCAGAAGCGATAAGCAGAGCTGGTTGACTCGTCATGTTTTCTCCAGCTGCCTTACTGTCCAAATACTATGATAGTTTAAGTGTATCTCTCCCACATTGAAGACTACCTCTTCCTGGGCATGTTTTCTTGCACAGAATAAGAGGGGTAAGACCTGGGGATTTTAGGGACACTGAGGGGAAAGGAAGTAGACAGGAACATCTGACTTTAAAAGTGCTGGAATTCAGTCCATTAAATTGGGCTAACATTGCTCTAAAACCATGTTACTTTGAATACAGTTTTATTCCTCATAAAAAGGAAGACTGGAGGATTTTGTGCTGGATACATGATTATAAATGTAAGTACTTGTTTTCATTTTGCGGTAAAACCCATGAGTGGCTAAAAGCAAGACATGTTTCAATATTAAAGAAATTTAAATAGATAGATGAATCAATTGATCAATCATTTGAAAAGACATAGCAAATATTGAAATATCTTATTCTGTTTTAAAATACACATAATTGGTTTCAGTGCTTTATCTGAGCAAAATTAGCATCACAAATATTGTTTTGAACAGGTGGCTAAACTGAGGTAAACCAATTTAACTTCACTGATATCAGTGAAGCTTTGCCATTTTACCTACTGTTACTCTGCCACATTTTTACAAATGCACTGATGTAGTAAAACCCTATCCTTTTCTCTAGAAAAATAAACAAATGTTGTAATGATCAAACATTTCTTATTTGAAAAACAGTCCTGCATTTTCAGGAACAAAGATTTTTGTTTAAGGTAGCTGTGTAAGGTCTGTCACATTCAGTACAGTATGTCTTATTAATGGCCTGTAAGCCAACCCTCAAATAGCCATAAGCCTACAACATTATCCAAGATGTATTTGAAGAAAAAAATTTCTTGACACTGGAGAAAAGATTAGCACTACGCTGCAGGGATTGGAATTCTTAGTTTCATTAAGGAATTAAATTAGAGCAAAACTTTTACCCTTTCCTCCTCCCCCCATCACAAAAAGGAATGTTAACCTCAAAAGGACCTGCTACTCATCTTCAGTATTTTGCAACCTTTTCTTCACAGCAAGGGCAAAGGCCTCTGCATTGATATTCTGAAGGGAATCTGCATGACATTGTTAGGAATGGGCAAATGATCTGAAAGTCCCTACACAGCCAATATAATTCTGATTAAAGCTTGGCATTTGTTTTCTTGATCTTTGGAGCAGGCAGCATGCTGCCTGGAATTAGAAATATGAAAGGCAGAGGAACTTCCTACTGTGCAGAGAGAGTATTTTGTTCTCCTCCTTTTCAAAATGCAGCTAAGTTTGCAAACTTTTTGTTGTTGTTTTGAGCACAGATCATTAAAATGAGGTCATCCTTGTTTTCCCTTTGTCGTGGTTTAACCCCAGCCAGCAGAAAATAGGCACCACACAGCCGGTCTCCCCCCCTCCCCGTCCCCCCGGTGGAATGAGGGGGAGAATCGGGGAAGATACAAGTAGGAAAGCTCCCGGGGTGAGATAAGAACAGTTTAATAATTGAAATGAAACAGACCTAGAACAGCAATAATAGCAAATGGGAACAACAGTAATAACAGAATATACAAAGCAGGCGATGCACAGTGCAACTGCTCGCCGACCGCCAACCACGTGTCCCAAACCGCGCGAGCCCCCTTGTTTTTATACTGAGCATGATGTCACATGGTATAGAATCCCCCATTGGCCAGCTGTGCCCACCAGCCCGGCCCTGCTCGTTGCCCAGCAACAGCCAAAGCCCAATGGGCCATTAACGCTCCTTTCATACCAAACCGAAACACAGCCCAGCACACCCCCAAGCTATGGGGAGGAAAGTTAACCCTGTCCCAGCCCGAACCAGGACACCTTTCAGAATGAGATGGGCTGTGTCTCACACATTTTCCTCCAGAATTACTGAGAAAGACCTTGATCTACTAGCTTCCTAACTGATATTTCATCTCTAGCATTTTAAACTGGAAAATCATTATTTAATTCTTAAAGCAAAGAGATGTATATGGCTTTTGAGACATTCTTATACATATTATAATACTTGCAAATTAAATATCTACAGTAAAACCCTAGAATTTTGAAGGAAAGTTCTTGTTTGAATGTGTATATACTCATTTGCATCAAATGCAACCCCATTTCAAACTCTGACTTTAAAATTAATTGATTAATTTCCACTTAAATGCACCTATTGAGAACCCTGGATGCAGACTAGTTTCTGCAAAATTAGAAAGTCCCTAAATGGTGCAAAATAATATCTTTGAGTGAAATAGTAATTCTCCTGAAGTCAGAACCATCATTAGTATTCCGGAGTTCAGGATTTCATTCTTTGTTTCCATTACATGTGTTATATCCATTATTTAGAATCTATTGCAGTTGACTTTTAACTTGTCACGTGATTCAGTGAGACCATTTACAGTACAATCTCACAGTAAGGCATTGACAAAAATCATACGGTAAATCTTACAAAACTACCATATGTATTTTTTTGCTGTTGTTTCTGAAAGTGCAGAAATGTTTTTCGGATAAGAAATGTTTGGTCATTACAACATTTGTTTATTTATTTATTTTTTAAGAAATTATAGATTTTGGCTACATCAGTTCGTTTTCAAAAATAAGGCAGAGTATCAGTGGGTAAAATGGCAAAGCTTTGTTGATATCAACGAAGTTAAACTGCAGCAGAAAAATGAACACAGGAGGAGCCAGCCTCCAGAAAAATCACTACATGAGATTCCCAGGTAATCTAGGTTTGTTCTTGAACAGCCCCAGCCAAGTGGTTCAGGACCTATGCACGTGGGTTCTCCTGTTTCTCCTCCGTAAAGGGGCTAATTGCACCGCTTATTTAGCCTGCAAGAATCTTAGGACATGCACAAAATTTTAAAAAAAGTCTTCAACTCTCTAGAGACACAAGAAATAATTGAGGGAGGTCATTGAGCCTTCTAACAAAGTGGTTTGTTGAATTTAGTAATCAGGAACTACCTGTTATAGGAAACAAATCCTTCTTTACTACTAGCATTTACTTTCAGATCCAGCAGCAGCTTAAATTCCTAAACTGCTACATTTGCATCAGCAGAACATGTTTTAAGTAGTGGGTTTTTTTAATTCTTCACTGATTTTGATTCATACACTATGAGAAATAAAGAGTTATATTACATATAACATGGTTAAATATTTTATAGAGAGGCAATATGAACAAACTTAAATATGTATATACATAGATACACATACATAAATAAAACAACCTAACAAGTTTAACACAGATACAACTGTTCAGAACAAATATAGTTATCCACTTTCTCTTCTTTTTTGTTTGCAAACAGGTTTTGTTATGTAGGAATTATGGCTGAAGAAATTAGTACAAATACTTTTCAACAGAACAAAGCTTAGATTTGTATTTTTGGTATTATTATCTTTTCAGTTATGCCTTTAAAAGAGCTAAAAATACTTACTTTTAACTTGAGTTAAAGTGTTAAGAACAGAATTTTTTTTCTGTTCAGGTAAGATTCCACATAAAGAATGTCATGCTAGCTTATCTATCTATATCTGGGAATAACAATACCAAACTCTACAAGACAGCTAAGAGTCCAGAAATAATCAGTGACATACTTCTTTCTGAGTTTTGTGCAATATACAAAGTATTTCAGAGACTGCTGTAATAACAGTTTAGATCAAGGTAAGATGAGGTCAGAACATCTCCTCTAAATGAGCAAGAGTTGTATCCTTATCTGACATTTCCTGTATTTGCAGATTTTATGAGGCAGTGTATTATGGTGATCTAGTCTAAAATCTTACTTAATACAAACCTTAACCATTCCTATTTTGTAGCCACATATTAAGCATAGTGCAAATTTTTATATGAAGTTAAGAAAAGTTCTATCTTTAGGAACTAAAAAGTCTTGTGCCTGTCTGAATTTTCATTCTTCATTGACAATTTATGTTTTTCAACAAGCTTAATTCCAGTCTGTTGAATTATCTATGACACCCATTAATATCATCTGTGGGCTATCTAAATCGGATTTCCCCTGCCCCCCCCCCAGCTTACTTCTGGCTACTGTGCATCTGACCTCTAGAACAAAGTACTCAATGACTGAATCCTATGGAGAGTACTCAGGCATGTCTCTGGTATATACCTGGACATATGCCAGGCTTTTTAGTGAATGTGATGTTTACTCTGAACAAATATAATAAAAGGATTTCCTTTTCTAGTACACCACTCTGCCTCACTGTTTCATTTTTCTTGACAAACCACAGCTAAAAAGGCAAAGAGACTTATTGGAATGCACACTGACACTAAGGAGAAGAAGGTTCTGCTTGTATGGCTGTTACTAGACTTCGGCACGACAACTGTAAAGTTAATTAATTCATTGATCTATGCATCAGTTTCCCCATATGAGATATGGTGAGGAATAACCTATGTTCTTACCATTATGTGAGAGGAAAGGATGATGATGAAACCTGTAATTAAGCATTTGATATATTTTCCAATTCTGACACACTGCTTCTGATAAATTTCTCATTTTAATTTCTTAATTATTTGAGGAATTCCTTTAAAATTTCACAAAAATAATTGCTATAAATCAGATGTTGTACTTTGCTATGTGATGAGAAAGTTGATCTGCTACTATAATATAAACACTTTTTAAAGCCTTTGTCTTTACAGCTAATACTAAATTCTTTTTTCTGTCATTTAAATAAGAATTAAAATAATAATAATAATAATAATACATTTACTGTAATCACTTGGGATTACTTTACACCACTGAAGTTTAAGCAAAACTCCCTGCTAATTTTGTTGAGATTTCCTTTATAGATCAGTGACACTGTTGCCCGACAGCATTAGCAAGCATATAGTAATAATGACATTGTATTTACCCAATGAAGCCTTCAGAATGCCTTTTTGTCACCAAGTGATTTGTAAAATATTCTTACATGATAAACCAAACCATTGCCAACTGCTCGGGAGACTGACAGGCTGAAAGATATCTTCTCTTGTGCAATTCTGCTTAACAGAGACTGTCACCTGAAAAAGTATGATTGAGGGAGGGTGAGTAAATGAAGAAAGCAATAGGGGTTTTTTGTGTATCTTGGTTTATAAGAAATCTGTCCATTTCACCAGTAACACATGACAAATCATCTTTGGAATAAACTAGGGGGAATTTTTGTACAAACAGAAAGAATTCTGATACATACTTTAATAATAAATTTAACCCCAAAAAAGAACTACGGATAAAACTTTACCCCTTATAGGATTACCAAGAGTAAATTTTTGCTGCCTTTTTTCTTCTTGGAAGAAAATCCTAGAAGACAAGCCAATAAGAGCTTACTATAATTAAAGATACACATACCCACATACGTAAATGTATTAGCAAGTCCTACAAATTTTCTTCCTTCACTGTTATTGATTTGATCTAAAATATACCCAGGTTTCTCTTTAACAGTCTTGTCCGATTTCCCGTTTTTGCTTTGTGTGTTATGTGTCATCTAAGGTAGTGACGCTAGTTACACAGACATGGCTTGTTCATACATTTTAAAACAAGGAATTTTCAACTCAACATAAAGAAGAGAAGAAACAAAAAACCCCTGAGTTCTCTTGGCTTCAGCAGTAACAATATATTCCTCAAAGTAGATGTATAAGCTGGCAAACTGAGATTAATCAAGCTCCAGTAAATTATAGACAGCTTTTAAAGCATATAGTTAAATGTTTTATGATAATTAGTCTTTACTACATCATCCTTTGCAATGGTACATCTTGTGTGCATGTCTGATGCCTTCATGAAAGCATCATGAAAGAAACTGTAGATTACTCAAAACCAAAACCAACTGTAATAAAACTTATCAATATAATTTTTTCTCAGTCATAGCAATCTGAATTTTATTTGACTTTGGTCCCAAAAGAAAGGAAAGAAAAGAAAAAAAAAAAAAAACAACAAAAAACGAAACACCAAGAAAGATCACAAGTCATCTTAATTCTTGTGAAATAACTGTAAAGGTAGCTACCTTTCACAATGATGAAAATGGTATTGCAATACTTCAACTAAACCAACAGAATAACTGTGGCTGACACCCAGCAAAGTCTGGCTCTCTTTCTACAAGATGCATAATAGTTCTTGAAGTGATTTTAAACAAGTATAAGTACATTGGCTGATACAATGTTTATTCCTACCATATATGTGGGAAAAAAAAAAGGCTTATAACAGAAAAAGTAATATCCTACATTGTAGACAGAAGGATAGATTCGATACGTATATATGATGCCATAACAACAATAGTCCACTATTACTAAACTTTTGTTTAATGAGCATTTCTCCTACAAACTAAAATCTTGTTTTCTTTTTTAACAAACAGAAACGTTCTGCCAGGGAAATGTGATCTCACAGAATCACAGAATCATAGAATCATTAAGGTTGGAAAAGACCTCCAAGATCATCAAGTCCAACCGTCAACCCAACACCCCCATGCCCACTAAACCATGTCTCTAAGCGCCACACCTACACGGCTTTTAAATACTTCCGGGGATGGTGACTCAACCACTTCCCTGGGCTGCCCGTTCGTCGGCCTGACCACTCTTTCAGTAAAGAAGTTTTTCCTAATGTCCAATCTACACCTCCCTTGGCACAACTTGAGGCCATTTCCTCTCATCCTATCGCTTGCTACTTGGAAGAAGAGACTAAGGAAGGTGAAAGACCTACCTCACTACAAGCTCCCTTCAGGTAGCTGTAGAGCACGATGAGGTCTCCCCTCAGCCTCCTCTTCTCCAGACTAAGCAACCCCAGTTCCCTCAGCTGCTCCTCATAAGACTTGTGCTCCAGACCCCTCACCAGCTTCGTTGCCCTTCTCTGGACACGCTCCAGCACCTCCATGTCCTTCTTGTAGTGAGGGGCCCAAAACTGGACACAATATTCAAGGTGCGGCCTCACCAGTGCCGAGTACAGGGGCACGATCACCTCCCGACTCCTGCTGGCCACACTATTTCTGATACAGGCCAGGATGCTGTTGGCCTTCTTGGCCACCTGGGCACACTGCTGGCTCGTGTTCAGCCGGCTGTCAACCAGCATCGCCAGGTTCTTTTTTACCAGGCAGCTTTCCAGCCACTCTTCCCCCAAGCCTGTAGCATTGCATGGGGTGGTTGTGACCCACGTGCAGGACCTGGCACTTGGCACCTCATGCAGTTGGCCTCAGCCCATCGATCCAGCCTGTCCAGGTCCCTCTGCAGAGCCTTCCTACCCTCGACCTGATCAACACTCGCGCCCAACTTGGTGTCGTCTGCAAACATACTGACAGAGCACTCGATCCCCTCATCCAGATCATTGATAAAGATATTGAACAGGACTGGCCCCAAAACTGAGCCCTGGAGAACACCGACTGTGACCAGCCACCAACTGGATTTAACTCCGTTCATCACAATTCTCTGGACTTGGCCATCCAGCCAGTTTTTTACCGAGCAAAGCGTACACCTACCTGTCTCTGTCGACGGTGGTTGGATGTAGCTGGAAAAATAAAAGTAGGGCCCCCAGGGGAGTGGGGACCAATGTCTCTCCTAAACTACAGCTGATAAGAAATAAAATTTCTGATGAAATCCCAGATGTTACAGTTGACGTACATTACTTTAATAGAGTTGATCTTAGAAACTGATGTCCCAACATGAGACCAGTACAGCTCTTTGAGCAAATACTGCTCTGATGCACAGGGATCTGAACTTGGATTTCAGCAAAAGGACAACCCCATGATGCAACAAGATCAAACAGTAGTTTCAAAGCATTTTTATCCTGGTTCATTAGAGAAGAGAAGGTGGTATGTGTTCCTTTTACATAACACCTCTAATTTTCTTCATGGTATTTGACATGAACCACATTAGTATCACACTAATTACGTTATAGTTCACATTCTGTTTCTCTAACTCAATTTCTCAGGATTAATCCACCTCCAAAGAAGAGTCATTTTCCCATTTTCCTCCCTCTTATCTCACTGAAACCTTTATTAAATGAGCTTCCTGAAGGATAAAAGACCATTCTCTGTAATAGTTTCAGTTATTTTTCCCTGAAGAAAAATAAATTCAAAAGTAATTTTTAACAAGGAAGAACTTATACCACAAAACTAAAAAAAATTTAGCATTGTCATCAAGGAAAAAAAAATTATCTAGTCATTTTTTCATGCAGTGACAAGAATTACTATCTTTTGTCAAATAATACATGTAACATTTATCAGTGCAATTTCTAAGCCCCAGCAGCACACTTTCTTTTGCTCC
The DNA here is from genome assembly GCA_013400755.1 of Pelecanoides urinatrix. Classification (NCBI taxonomy): domain Eukaryota; kingdom Metazoa; phylum Chordata; class Aves; order Procellariiformes; family Procellariidae; genus Pelecanoides; species Pelecanoides urinatrix. The sequence goes on along the minus strand of VZTQ01005011.1, from coordinate 25,732 downwards.
TTTCAGGAAAATGTACATTCCACTTGAACTAAGAGAAGAAATTTCTTCCACGCAGTTCAGGAGAGCACATATTCAAGTGGCGCAGAACTTATATGCAGCCACAGTGCATGAGACACTGAGATCTGCAGAGTCCTTTTCTGAGCAGAGTGTCTTCGAGCATAAGTTTAAATGTTTTCTTAGCTTGGAGCCTGCAGAACCACATCTCCAGTTCTGAGCACTACAAGCCTCAGTTAACCTTTCCTTTTCCTTTAGAGACACTGGCAAGGCATTTGGTAGCTCAAAACCACTCTTTATTGCAGGAATAAAATATGTGAACTTTATAAAAATCACTAGAAGACTAAATTAAATGAAGACTATCAGGTATTACTACCCTACAGGCTGTTCTCAGGGAAAAGGAAAAAAAAAAAAAGAAAAAAGAAAAAAAAAAAGTTTGTGTAAACCCAATCTATTGGAAGGAGCATGTATTTTGAACCTGATGTCAGAACTCCATTCCTTATTAGCAGTGAAGTATTTTGATTGTGACATAAGCCTGGTAAATGTCAAAGTACAATTATGTCAAATGATGATATTTCAAATGATCTAAGCAATGTGTTTCTTTTCCTACAACAACTTATAAAATAACATACTATGGCATGATACAGTGAATAGATTATTAAAGTCATTGATAGCTTGAAAACAAATTTTACTGAGCTATGTGATATTTTAATTTTATTTAAAAGAACAAATAAGCAAACACCTTGCCAGATGTTTGTTGTCAAAGCAACTGAGTTCTGTTTTGGCTGAGCCTTGCAGTTCTTGCAAGACAACCTAGGAGATGCTGTCTCTTGCAGGGCAGCAGATGAAATCAAGTGTTGAGCACAGAGGGAGAACAATTTACTCTAAACATTTTTATCGGTATCAGCAAAAACTTTGTTTCATAAAGGGTAAAAAAGAAATCTTCCTTTGCAAACGAAAATATTAATAACTTTACATGATACATGCTTGCCTTCTGCAAGAAATTAAGCCACTTTTTGTGCAGGCTTTGCAGAAACTGTAAACAGAGTTATAGAACAATTTTCCATGTCTTTGATATAGTAACTATAAAGGAAGACTCAAAGAAGTCACAGAGCTGCAAGGGAGGCACTAACATGGTCACTGTCTAACTGACAAACAATACAGGTGATCTGGATGGAGACAGAAAAAAAGATAAACCCTTATGTCTCTTTATTCCCCCCTACCATAGTGGTACAGAGGATGATTTTGTTTGGTTTTTTCATTCTTTTCTCCTGAGGTAAGCAGATGTCTGTCAAAGACAATCACCAGAAAATAAGTCAGAAAACTATTCAGAACTGAGTACTAGGAGTCCAAAAATATTACCAAAAGCAGTACAAAGTAAAAAAATGTTTTCACTCTACCTCTAATCTCTTCTCCTGGGAAGGCATATCAACAGACACAGGAAGTAAACTACCTAAAAAGAAAAAAAAAGCAAGGAGGCAGCATATATTTTTAGATCCTTCTTGATTTTAAAACAGGTGTAATTGCTTTCACTTCAGCATAGGTCTAAATTTATGGTATCCCCTGTTCAGATTCCAGGAATTGTTATTTTATGAAGATGTTTATAATTTTTACTTTTTGCTATTTGCCATATGTAAAATGTGGTGTTCAAGCCTGTAAGTGTTTATGTATCTGAGTAATTTTATGTGCATGGATAACCTTGTTGACTGAAAATAGTAGATGAGGATTTCAGTGAAACTCCATGTACTAGGAAAGTTATTCACTTGTCCAAATATTTAGGGATTCATCTGTCCAGCTATCAAAAAAATACATTAAAACAAGTAAATATCTACAGCCAGAAAAGAAAGACGTTTACTGAAAAAAAAAATAACACAATTTATGTGCAATACAAGAGAAAGGAAAAGAAAAAAAAAAACAGTGCTTTTCTTCATACTATTTTTAACAGGTCTGAGCATTTTAACTTTTGAGATCTTAATTACGTTGTCTTCTTTTACTTGTAGAATTGGAAATAAATACCAACATTTAATATTTATGATATCAAATGATCATCAAACACATCCTGTTCTATATTTGTTCCAGATTCTCATCATCTGGTAAACTTACAGTATATGCTGAAGCATTTCCTCTGAAACATTGTTAAGAAGGGCAAACATCCACCGAGAAATTAATGATAAACCGCATGTATATAGTATTTCTGAAGACGATAGGATGAATTTAAATAAGAAAGTATTCAGAGATCCAAATGCTGAAAAGAATTATACTCTATAGGGGTTGGTCAAGAAAGAGAGGGTAGAAGCAGGGTTTTTTCCCTCCAGGTTGGCTCTATATATTGCTAATACTGCAATGACTTTATAGCCCACTAAAAATGACTGAATGGACGCCTTTGAAAGTCTCAGCCTTATAGACCCATGCAACTTCCTACTTCAATCATCAAGTCAAACACTGATATGTTTGGATTCAGCAAAAAGAAATGTAGAAATTGCATTATCTTGAATCTGGCAATCAGATTTTGTCTTTTTTTTCCCACTGTCTAGGGCAAGCTGGAATGCAGAGAGCAAACATATTCAAGGTGTTCTTGTAAAAGAGGAGAAAAAGGTTAGTAAGGAAAAAATGTGTAAAGTATGGGGGATGTAATGGACAAGAGAAAGAATAGAAGCGGGAGAGAAAGAGAAAAGGACGATATGTTCTTCCTGAGACTGACAATGACACAGAGATGCTACACAAGGCACGTGGGCATCACAGAACGTTGCAGAGGTATTTATTGTTCTGCCAGATTAGAAATAGAAATAACTCACTGGTTTGAGCCTGAGGGACTGTTACATAAGACTTCAGTCTAAAAGTTGTGTCCAGTAAGCTTTAAGAGCAAAGGGACAAAGTGACTAATACAGAAATGATGTGTTGGATCACATCTATTCCCACATTTTTATTACTTTTATTAATATTTCATTTTTAAAATTCCATTTTAAAAATTCCATTTTTAAAATTCCATTTTAAAATACGAACCTGGAAATTTTTTTTGTGCTGCTAACTTTTTATTGCCCTGAGGAGATAAGGAGGGGATCACAATGGGCTGTGATTGTGCCACATGTACCTGCCCAAAAATCCTCTCCATGTGGTGACAATGCCTTTAACCAGCTGACAGAGCTTAGATCAGCTCCTGGCCTTCATTCTTCTGTCCCAGAACCAGGGCACAAACCCTTTCAGAAGTGAGAGTTTCTGCTGTTAGGACTATAATTAGCAAGCTGAACCTCTGTGCTTAAAGCCATCTACGGAAATAATTCCTCAAAACCCTGCCATTTGCTTAGAAGGAAAACAGACATAGTAGAATAAAATCACGATGAACTTCCTTCTCTCTCTCCCCCAGGTGATGTAAAAGCACTTCTCCTCACTAGTTGTGTCTTTTAAATGTTTTTTGGCATAATGATTGGCTAATTAGAGATATTTTCATGTTTCATGTTTCATTTGAACACATTTAAGGTGCTTCTGTGTTCATGATGTGTTCACATGCATTGATAGGGGAGCAGGTGGATCACATCGGTCCCTGCCAGGTCAGTGGCTATGAATATTTCGCTCCTTGGATTTATTTGACTTATTAGATCTGATTCTGCATGCATGTTTCAGGTCTAACGTACTACTGTGTTGCCAGATCTCAATTTTCTTGTTTGTTTACAAATGTGAAAATAAACTATTCTTTGGCCATTTTTCAGCTTTCATTGCCATTCAGAATAGCCTTATTTTTTCCTTTATAGAAGTCCTTCATTCTTTTCTATCACCTTTGTGGATATTTTATGTAATCAAATGCCATACAAGAATTTTCCAATACAGTTAGATTACATTTTTGGATGAAACCAAGCTACAGCAGTTTGGGGAAAGCAATCTATGTCTATCTTCATATAGAAGAACTGGGGACACCACTTCTTTTTGAGTACTGCTCTGAGACCTCAGAAGGGAACGCTGTTATTCACAGCACTGCTGGTGAAACTGGAGGGGTCTCCACCAGCTGCGGAAGGTTTACTTATAACGCCATCATTGCAATCCCTTTCTACAATATGCTAAGTAATAAACTGCCCTTTTCTTAGTTGTTTTGGGGTTGAAATCAGGAAGCATTTTTAATTTATGTTGTAGCTAACTGACCTGGCCTCCACCTCAGAAGCTCACCAAAGACATAGCAAAGAAAATACTGGCAGATATTTCCACCCCTTATCTCAGTGGAAGTTTTCTTTGTCCTTCAGGTAACTCTAACCTTGAAGTCGGAGCAGTTCTAAGACTTATTTAGAAGTTTAGCACAGTTATATAATTAAGGTGCCTTGTTTCCACCTCTGAAATGGAGCACTTGAAATCTGGGCTCCTGAGGGCAGCTACAGAGATATTAGCTCATACTGTTCAGGGGGGATCTATTTTCCCCTGCCTTAACTTGTACTCTGCAATTTTCTGTTCTTGCTTTCTCAGGCTAATTCTTGTTGGTGTGCAGTTCAATTGAAAGACACATGTTGTGTCTCAAACAGTTCTGCAACTCTGTTTAAATTGCAGTTAGGACATGCTTCTCCTAATTAAAGCTTTTAACCACTTCAATCAAACGGTGGTTTAAGGACTTCAATTTTCCATATTCCATTCATTCATCAAAATGTGGTTTATAAATATGCTTATAAATAAGTGCAAAAAATTTTCTTAGAGGCTGTGCCTTTTCAGACTTTGGCACTGCGGCCCAATTTTTTAATAAATTTTGAAATAGAAGACAGTCCATGTTTAAGACTTCATTTAAAAAACTGTTCTGTAGGATTAAGCCTTTTAAAGTTTTATTGGTGCCTAAGTTTTATATTAATTGTGTGGTATGCCCCCAGGTATTTTCACAAAGGGCATTTTAGAAAGGTAAATTCAGCTGATGGATTAATTTCTCTGCAGAGGTTTATTAACATTTTTGTCAATTTATCCCATTAAATACAGCAACATCCCTAGGTGGTGATGAACTGCAATAGCAGCACAGGCTTCACACAATGATGGCAAACCAATTCCAATAATTTTCTCAGTAGCATTCTCATAGCACAGGTGAAACACTGATCTTTACAAGTATAGCTAGGTAAGTAAAATATACATAGATAAAAACCCAAACATGTATTTATGAGTATTCATTTAAAGCAAATCTACCTCATTATGTGCTCGAACTTCAGCAACAGTCTAGGACATGTAATTAAGAGGAATTAACAGTATTAACAGCAATATTTCCCCCAGTAAAGGAAACACACCAGAACTTTTTGTAAGTGCACGTATAAGCTGACAAATGATGCATATGTATCAGAAACTTGACACTGAAATCTCACTTTCTTTAAAAGAAGGAATAAATCATACAACCTACCCACACTCCAAAACCTACAAATGCCAGTGAAATGGTTTCTATTGATTTCAGCAGTCAGTGCACCAGGTGCAATAGCCTATCAAAAAAAGCTTGAAATTCAAATTTTGGCTAAGTTACATTTCTTCACAGGGATTCTTCAGCAAACAGCTTCAAATGCTCAATTAATTTGAGAAACTACAATTTATCTATTTTCCGGAATATCTCAAAAAATGGCAAAAATCGCTGAATAAATTATTCATTGCAAACTATTTCCTCCTGTGACAGTGACTCCCTATCTCCCACAACACAAAGTATTTACTTTTACTGCATTACTGTTTTTCTTTCCTATAACAAAAAAATAAGTGCTTGTAAGAGTTTAAGAAATATTATTATTAGCATTATTATAATGCTACATTAAACTTGTATAAAAACTTTTGAAATTTAAGTAGAGGAAAGTATAATAAAATAAGGATAGTAGAAAGAAATTAAGTAAAGAATAGGATTTAAAGTACTCTGTAAAAGCAAGCTGATTGTAATATTAAATGTTATCCCAAAAGAAATGATAGAAATTTCAATGATCAGATCATTCACAGTCAAAGAGTGGGAAATACACCTGAAAATAGACTGGGGCGGGGGGGAAATTTTGCCTGTGACATGGAACGGAGAAGTAAATTGAACACAACTTCTCTCCACATTACCACCTGTAATTTGTGAATTATTTTTATTACCTCTATACAATAAAAAATCATTTGATTTTTGGTACTTAATATCCTAACAGGACTACAACTGCTATATATCTCCTAACAGTCCTCTATCTGCTTTGCTTACTGTCATGCTTTCCAACAAACTGTGAGCTAAGTTAGTCTTTCAGAAACTATTTCGTGTTTGTTTGTTTGCTTTAAACAATGCATATATGAATCCACACCTGCTCAGAAATATTAATGTGACAAAGAGTGCGATTTTTCTTTGCTTTGATGTTTTTCTAAGGCTGCCACAAAAAAGAGAAAAAGACAGCTTATTTTTCTAATTGCAAATTGGCTTTACCAGCAGTGGGAAAAATACACTTTCTGTTTCTAAACATAAAAAGATTTGGTCTAATTTTTTTTTCTTTTCTTGAGAATAATATGAGTCATCAAAGTATGCACCTTTTTTTTTTCCTTCAGAACAGAATAATTTCATCCAGGCCTGAATCTTAGCCATAGATTCCCAGTACACTGAGTTCTCAAAGCCAATGCTGATTTGTATGTAACTCTATTTTTCCTGGTTACAAAATAAATATTAGTCACTGAAAAGTAATTGCTAGGGTTTTTCATTATCAGTTTAGAACTATCACCAATAAAGAATAACCAAATCCATGTGGCTGGCTTTTAAAAGAATATTTCTCTTCAGATGGCTCTTCAAGGATTAAAAGTCCATAGTTTCATGAACTTTCATTAAAATACCTTCTTATTTTGTGTCTTAACACCAATCCTAGCATTATTTCACATAAAATCCCTCTGAACAAGCTATCAAGGGCCCAAAGACATGATAAATTTAGAGCATTTTTAAATATTTGAAGTTAAAAAAAAAATCATTCTTGACTTTAGATAAGGTATCGTTTTTGCGCTTGCCCATTTAGGACTCCTTTTTACAGCTTAGACATGCAGCAAATACTAATTTCCTTGGATATACTTGCAATAATGCAGTTATGTTGCACTGCATTAGTTATTACTTTCTATTTCCCTATAAGGTCCTGGATTTCTGACTCAGTTCAAATACTTAGGTCTATTCACTCATATAGTACAATAAACACTCCCATTTTGGAAATCAGTTGAACATTGAATGAAAGCTCACAAATAGAGAACATTAATAAATTCTATCTTTTTTTTTTTTTTTTTTTTTTTTAAATTTAGGATCAGATCCAGGCTCTGGATAAATTGCTGTAAGTTTCTGACCTGGAAGACTCTTAATTAGCTAGTTGGACAGCAAACACAAGTCTTGATGTATTTTTTAGCAATGAAGATGCAAACTATTCATGAGATAAATAACATTTTACATCCAATACTGTTATTAAGAAAGCACTTTTTAATAAGCTGATATTATTTTTTTTACAGTGAGAAAGACTAATGCCAGTATTACAATCAATACATTACCTCTTGCTCCTATAGCAAGCCAAGAGATTTTGAATATGGTCAATTAAAATGACATATTTTAACAAAATGTATTTTAATCCATGAAGATTTTTTCTTTTATTATACTTTGCATTCTTTTCCTCATTTCCACATGCTCTTTTAAAGAAGATGATATACATCAAATATTTCACTTGTATGAGTTTTATAGATAAACTGCTCATAAAGTTCTCTGGATAATCGTCAAAGAAAATGTAGTTCTTACAGCTGGTATTGGAGAAGAAATGATTCATAAGACAGTTTCTTTATTGAAATATTTCCCACTATTGAATGTTTTGGACAAACCCAGTCAAGTTTCTCTGATGGACTGTTGTGGTTTAACCTGTCAGGCAGGCGAATACCACGCAGCCGCACACTCACTCTCCCCCTCCCCCAGTGGGACGGGGAGAGAATCAGAAGGGTACGAGGGAGAAAAACTCATGGGTTTAGATAAAGGCAGTGTAATAGAACAGAAAAGGGAAAATAATAATGATAATGATAGAATATACAAAATGACAATATAATGCAATTGCTCACCACCCGTGCTGACCAAAAACCAAGTAGCGAGCGCTACTTCCTGGATCACGCCTACCATTCATATACTGAGTATGATGTCACATGGTATGGAATCCCCCGTTGGCCAGATGGGCTAGCTGTCCTGCTTGTGCTCCCTCCCAATGTTTGTTTTGTTTTTGTTTTTTTTTTTTTTCTTGAGCTGAATGTCCTTGACTAGGAGGGTACTTAGCAACAACTGAAAACATCAGTGTGTTATCAATATTTTTCTCATACTAAATCCAAAACACAGCACTAGGAAGAAATTTAATTCTGTCCCAGCCCAAACCAGGACAGTATCCACCCCTTATTCTACACCAGGACATACAGCTAGCTCCTGCTTATTTTGGAACAAGAAGAGTCTGTTCACAGATATGGATCAAACATTAAAAACAAAATGATTGATATTACAGTGTGGAATGTTAGGACAGCAAGTCCTAAAAATAAAATAGATTAGACATACAGGAAAACATTTAAGCTCAAAGAACCACAGTGCAAACCCTTCAGCCACCTCTTCCCTCTTCAGGCAACTGACTTCCTAAAGTGTGGACTTGAAGAAAAATCTATCTATTCCAAATGAGATAAAAAGTCTGAGCAAAAGCATTTAAAAAGGGGGGAAAATATTAACATTGTGTCTATTAACATCAGCACCAATCCAAAAAATTTATTGGAGGCTGTCACAAGATAAAATTGATTTTGGCTTGCCTAAAACCAATTGTTGCTCTTTTCTTTCTTTCCCTATAAAGGCTTTCCTATAACTCTTACACTGACTACTTACTTATAGCCATAAATTAAAATGTAAGTTTCAAGAAAAATTATTTTATCTCCCTTGTATTCTACCTGGATGACACAAGAATCCCTTTCTAAATATTTTTTCCCTTTCCAGATTACAGCTCTCAGAAACATTGCACTTAAGAGACACTATGAACCACTTCACCTCATCTGAAGATGGATATTTAAATAGGTCATATGAATCATCCAGCAGCTGCTATTCCTCTCCATTTATGATAAATGGCATTTGATGCTAGCTCAGATGGCATTAGAGAATCTAGACTTCCAAAGACATCCTTCCGGGTCCCTTCATTTTCTGTCCCACATGGGGGAGAGACAAGAATAAAAAGAATATTTATCACAAACAGTTGATAACTAATAGAGCTAAGAAAATACCTGACGTAGAAAATCTCAGTGCTTGGAAATTTTCACAGTTAAAAAATAACAGAGTACAGAAAAGTTTCAAAGAATGAATAATGTAGTAGGAGCTGGAGGTGATAAGGAGGGATGGTTTTCTTGGACAAACCACACTTTCTATATTTGCCTGATCATGTATCTGCTTCAAGCACAGCAGTGCATCCAGAAAATAGACCTGTGGTGAAGATATAGAAGCTGGAGCAAAAATTCTCACAATGGTAGGTCAGCCAAATTAGGATATCGATGTCAACGAAAATGAATCATTTTAATCTCATTCACTCAATGATAGAAAATTTCACCAAAATTACTATCTTCCTAGAGAATAAGACCTTGAAGATGTAATATAAAAATACATATATTTTTCCCTTTCATTGCAGTTGAGGCAAGAGTTTTTGCTTTAATTTGCAAGCTATGATGTAGAATGGAGCATGAAGACCAGCATAGGCCATGATACTCCTCTTCCTCTCTACCTCAGTGGAATTAAAGTAATTCTTTTCTTTAGACGGATAGTAGACGGGTAACTTGGAATCAAGACTACTATGTTTTATCCTGTGTAGCCTCTGAGTATGGGGCTTAATTGTCAGTACTGTTCTTAGCTTGAAAGTCCTTTCAAGATACAGTAGACTGCAGTAATACAGGATTTAATAGTCTATTCAGTGATATAGATAGATATTCATAAAGGATACATTTTGTGGCTTTTCCACAACAATGGAGTGCTATTGTAAAAATCAGGCATCCTTCATTGCTGGGTGTCCAGAAACACTGCTGTTTGTCCCACAACACACAGCATTGTTGTGCAGTTACATGCACAGTGACCCAGCTCAAAATCTGTGGTTTAAACCCTAGGCCCAGGATCACTTGTTCTCCTCAAATACTTACACCAAGGTATGGTGCACAATCTACTCTCTTACATTAGGTCAGAAGTGTATCAGCATGTCATGGAGCATTTGCGTTGGTTTGTGTTGGTGTATTTTGTGCAAAAAATGTTCTAATCCCTTGATACGTTTTCAACAGATTCAGTGAGCTGCCCTAACAGTTTACTGGTCCAGAAAGAGGGAATCCTTTCCCATTTCCCTTTAGTCCTGGCTAAATGCTTACTTATCTAACTAACTTATCTATAGTACCTCTTGCCACCAACGGAAACAAGCATGAATTTTACAGAAACAAGCCAGAAGGTAAAAAGTAGAAAATGGACTTCTCACTTCATGAGTTTTAAGGTCTAACAAGCACCACAAGAAAGGTGAGAGGACTACCAGCCCAGGAGTAGGAGGGGACAAGGAGAAAAGTGAGGAAAAAGCTCAGAGGCAGAGAACAGGAGCTAGTAAATCACATTAATTGTGTATCGCATGGACAGCTTAAAGACTAGTTTATTTCATGTAGGAGCATTCTTTGGTTATTCAAGGTTTCTTTTAATAGACTCTCCCTGCATCTCGCCCTAGGAAAACTTACCTTTGTCCAATGCCCACATCTCAACTCACCCTCACTCCCCTGCTACTTCAGGGAAAAGCAAATGGCAAACTAAATAAGTAAAAAACTCGAAGTTTTTCTTTATTTTTAAATTAGGGTTTAGCAGGTATCTGAAAATAAGCAGTGCGGTAACTACCCCAGGTAAACAAAAGATAGTGAATGTTAATACTTTGCTGACAGCCAAGGTCATAGTCATTCAGTCAGTATCAGCAGGTTTTAATCTAGTTCCATTAATGGCCACCTGCTCCCAAAATACCCTAGCCACTTGTTTTTGCCCTCACATTGCCAATTGGCCCAGGCATCATGTAGCACTGCAAACAGACTATCAGATAAGAGAAATGAATCCAGTCAAAAAGTTACCCAGAAAATTACTTTTAGCTGGATCGGTTCCCTGATACTGTTTACCTCCTGGCTCCATAAACACTCGCATTAGTTGCGTTTGCGTAGGGTGAAAAGAACCAGAACGGTTAAAACCTTTTGTTATATTTCCTCAAAAACCTATTTACCTTTCTAACTGTCTGGGCTTATGTGTGCAGAGCAAACCTCTTCTCACTCTGCACAATGTGTAGTTACTCCACAAGGTTGCTCAGGACTATAAAAGCCTCTAATCAATACTCTTTGTACATGCTGTTGCAAACTCTGACCAAGTGTGTGAGGGCCAAAAGTTGCAAGGAGGGAAAGATGTAGGCTGTAAGGTAACTTGCCATTCTGTAGTTATGGGAAGTAGCTTCAGTGTTTATGGTGCTGATCATGAACAACCACAATGAAAATAACCTAGCCAAACAACTATAACAATAAGTTGCTTTTTCAGATACTCCAGACCTCATATCAAAGCTCATTTTGAGTTCCTTCAGTAGCTGTTTGATACTTGGGTGGGAGGGGTCTTGTGTTAGAAATTGTGTATTGAATGAAGAATCAAATAAAACTCTAAGTTTATATCATTTGCAGTCTGAATTAGTTGGGAAAAAATAAATCCCTCCTGCATAATCTTTTTGATCCATGCAAACAGAACAGAGAGTTGGAATAAAAGACAACTAAATCATAATTTTCCAGTCAGCTAGTGATAATATTTTATATTCAGGTTGGAATAATTTTGAAAATAAATTGGGTTTTTTGTATTCTAGTCAGAGTAAAAGCCTTAAAATATACACTTTTTAACAGCAGTAGTTTCTATTTGGTACAGTTAGTTTCCTGAACAAATAGATTTCCACTTATTCAGAGAATAAATTTCAACAAATATTGCATAAAATTACAGCTCACAGAAGTATCATAAGTGCTTCACTGAACAAGGCGAGAGTTGATATGCAGCAGATTTATGACTGCAAACTGATCACTCAACTTAACCTTTTATTGCAAAATTCGATTGGACTTCTGCCATATTAGAGATGCTCTTCTTGTAAAAATTCAGATGCCCCCATTAGTTTCTACAGTTTTTCACCAGCTGGAAAACATTGGAAGTGGTTATAGCAGCATAAGCTCTTGCACCACAAAACTAAATCAAGCCAATGGTGGTATGACAGTTCTGCAAGTTCTTAGCAGAAGTTTTGATAAATACTTGTGCGACACCTATCATACTTATGCATATGTGTGTGTGCAAGTAGCAAGCTTTTAGCTAAGAACTTTCATTTGGTCTTACATACAGAAGTCCAGAAGAAAATTTGAAATTGAGCAGCATGTTACAGTGTATCAAACAAGCACAGTTTGAAACAGTTTCCTTATGCTGTTACTGTAGATTCCTGTTGTTATTCCACTGTATTAGAGCACCTAGTTATGTATTTTGTGAAGACAGAAAACAACATACTTAAGGCAACTGGCTTAGAACATTAAACCATAAACCTTTTCTTCATATTCCATCCACGACATAGTCTGGTTTATAATCTTCTTACAGTCAGAAGAAAAAAAAGTGAGACACTAACATAAAGCTACCAGAAAATTGGCACACTAAGACAGGGTGTTTCATGTGGGCATATATATGCAGTAAGTACTTATTAAATGGAAGGGTGACTTGTGGCATATGGTGTGAAAAATTCTGTGAAAATTATGATTAAAAAAATCATGGGTTAAACCCAATTAAGGCTATTGTTTGGGATACAGTTATACTGATCTTCATCACTGTAATTGGGAATTTTGAAATTTAAAAAGGAATATGATTCTAATTATAGATGGTTTTGACTCCTTTAAATAATTATTCACTGATAAGGGACAAGTTGGTGAAACAATCTTTACTGCTACTGTTAAGCATCCATCTATAAAACAAAACAGAGTTGTATTTGCTAACTAATTTCCAAATAATGAGGTCTTAGTACAGTTTAAAAAATGTAAAAATAAATAACTACAACATACAGACAGGTCCCATGCTTTTGACCTTACTAAATCTGTAAAATTTTAGTTTGCTGGGTTCCTAGTACCTTCTCAAATGAAAAGAATTAATTCTCCTGTCAGCAGGATATCCCCAAACTCTTTCCTTCTAACAGAAGCTCCAAATATATTAATTCAGTTTCATCTGGGAAGGAATAAAAAAAAGTTTGTTCCTTTCTGGTGCAGCAGCATCGAAATCTGACCTTTGAAATTCCTTGCAGAATTCTGCCAGAGAGCTGCAAAAGAAGCAAGAAATTGCCCTCAGCATGGTACTGCTCACGTTTCATAAACACTTCAGAAAACTAGATATAGTTTTCTCATGGGCGTACCTTCAACTCATTACAGATAGCAAACTGTGAGGACTGCTCACAAAGCAGAATGAGTAAATTAATTATATGACAAGTGTTAATATCTTATTTAAAGTGAGTAATCCCCAACTGTCATTTAAAAGCTTTCCTCAGTGTCAGAGACTGTTTACGTCTTAAAGGACAAAAACTTAATGTAAGAGTAAATTAGTGATTTTTTTCCCCTTTAAAACATTTTATAAGATTAAAATTATTCAACATTCTTCAAGCAGAGAGCTTCAGTGCTGAAAAACATATCCCCACATGAATAAGAAGTTTCCATGGGAGCTATTTATTCCCATGAATAAACAATTCTGTCATTGTGACAAAAAAGTAATTCCTAGTAGGATATTTCAATATATTGCTTAATCTAGAGAAATGTAACACAATTTTAAATTTAGGAATAACATGGGAAAAAAATTAAAAACCATATAATTTTCTTAAGCCTATGCAAAGAATCAGATCAATCTTAGTTCAATCTTAGTGAATGCTGAAATGGTAACACCAAGATGGAAACTTTCCTATGTCATTATGTTTCACATAAATATTGTGCCCATCAACAGAAACTGAGGTCTCTTTTACTGGTTATTTCACTTTAATAGACACTTAAATACTCAGAAAAGACACTGGTTGCAATTTGCAACAAACTAGAAATTTCTATAGCCTGCTTAGTATTACCCTTTCATCTACAAGAGCTGTCGGAGACAACTCCAACATTCCCATCAGCATATGCAAAATGAAATGTTGCTGCCCTAGGAAGGGAGAGTGGGATTAAGTTGTTCCTGCTACAGGAGATGAAGTAGGTGAATGAGTGAAAAGAAAGGTGTCAGAGAGAAACCCACACTATCTGGCTTTTTTTTGTGTTGATGCTCTTACAGGTCACTTCTTTCCTCGACTTACAGTCACCATTTCTGCAGCGCAACCTCTCCTTCAGAAGCATCAGCAAACGGCTTTTTAGGATCTGGATGGCAGGTCTCTTGTTGAAAATAAAACACTGTTGAGATCTGTAAGAATCTAGCAAAATTTAGACAGCCATGAATTCCTTAACTTTTCATTTCATAGGAAAATTTCTTATGTTGAGCTTGGATGACAAATCCTTGATAAATTGTCTGTTATTTTTTACAGTTAAAACACTCCATTCTCATCTTTATGTAAAAAATATGCTTGTCATCTTCATGTCTTTGCCCTTTTTAAATTAAGTAATCCAAATAATTTTAAAAACTCTTTCCTTATAAAAAGCTTTGATTATTATTTTTTTTATGCTCATCTTATTGTCTGTCCCTAAACTTGTCTAATCTTTCAGTATCTTTTTCAAAGTAAGGTAACCCATGCTGCAAGCAGGATTCCAAATGATTCTGCATCATTGATTTACATAAAGACCTTTATAGAGTATTTATTCACATCAGAAAGCAAACACAAAATTAGTGTAAATACAATTAAAATAAATTCATTTTCCAAATCAATCTTGTAGATTTTTTTTCAGCATTAGCACAGGTCTCTGGCTGAGAGCTTCCACTTCTGTTGTCATTGTACAATTATTTGAAAAAGGCATTATCTCACAGTACAAGAAAAGTGGAACAGCAATCTCTCTCTTATTGAACAACACTGTATGTCAAGTGACATGTAATACTCAGCTCATGCACTGACACAAATCTTAAATGTACAGTTTAAAACCAGCATTGATTAGAAAGCATAAATATTGTCTCTACTGAAATGTTAAGTGCAGAAATTTAGACTTTCGTTTAACATTTTGGGATTATAACTAAACACTCAGTTAAAATATCTTCTTTCCATGTACATTTCTACTGAAAAAAGCCAAAAGTTTGCTAAAATGTTTATGGAATCAACAATCAAAAAAGGACATAACTCAAGGATCACATAGTAACTTCAGTGGTGATTTCCCATATAGTATCAACTGGATATCAAATGTCCGCTTTTTCGCTCGTCAATCAGAAGCTTTTCGCTCTAAATAATTTGCCCTCTTTCTCACTATAAGAATTGATATATCCAACAGTGTTTTCACAAGAAACTCTTTCACTTTATCTCTCCATTTGAAGAGACAATATTACTAAGTTCACAGCATCCCACTTCCAGACAACATTAACATATCTTATTAGAGTAGTCTAATCTGATAAAACCCCCAAACCTGTGAATAAACCTCCCTGTGATATTTCAAGGTGTTAAAATATACTTAATTTCTAAACTGGTGGATTCAGTTTAATTTAATGCCAACTAAATATAGCAGAACAGAACTGTCCTCTTTTCTCATTGCATAAGAATTGTTAGTGCTTATGGCCTCCATATGTACTTCTATATCAGCTTCAACACTGTTGAAGAAATTGTCTGAGATAGTTTCCATCAGCCTTGCAGCCCATCCAGGGATTAAGTGGTAGTGCACCATCTTTCCTCTTGTCAAGTCTGTAACACACATCTGGTGAGGGACTGAAACAGAAAAAGATCTCTGCTTGCATTACACTACACCTCTGTTTTTTCTTCTTTTTTTTTTTTTTCTTTGTATGTGTATATATATCTATATATATCATAGATATCACATATATGCATATATATGTGTGTCTATATAATATATATACACATATATGTTGTGTATATGTATATATACTCTGATGGAAATGTTCTGAGAAGTTGGTTTTGTAGTGCTAATTCCATCTTTTTCTTGTTGGAGCCTGTCATATATAAAATGTATTAATACACATATTGCATGTAATATAATATTATCACACATATAGTATACATATTATAAATAGTATACAGATTTATGTAGTTTGTATTGGATGTACCTTTACATTATTCATAGCCAACGAATCTGGAACAGATTACCTTCTACATCTCAGAGTCCATTTCTGTGTAACATAGTTTCTGCATAACTACCACTAGTTCCAGCAGAAGATACCACTAAAGAGGATAGCAGAGGGAGCATCAGGCAATTGCTATGCTCCTCCAGCACTTGGCTTATTTGTCATCCAGACAATCAATGCCTGAACTTGTGGCAGTTTCATTTTGAAGGTTTTTGTATACAATCTTCCATTTGCTAATTTGTCCTGGTTACGGCTGGGATAGAGTTAGTTTTCTTCCTATTAAGTACAGGGCTGTGTTTTGGACTTAGTATGAGAAGAATGTTGATAACATACTGATGTTTTAGTTGGTGCTAAGTAGTGTTTTGTCCTGTTTCTGGCTGGGGCAGAGTTAACTTTCTTCCCACTAGCTGCGGGGGGTGCTGTGTTTTGGGTTTGGTATGAGAGGAGCATTGATGGCCCACTGATGCTTTGGTTGTTGCTGGGTGGTGCTTGCACCGGACTTTTTAGCCTCCCATGCTCTGCCAAGTGTAGCAGAAGCTTTGGGGGGAGCAAACCCGGGGTGGTTGACCCAGCTGGCCAATGGGGTATTCTATACCATGTAAAGTCATGCTCAGTATAAAAACTAGGTGGGGGGCTTCCCCCGCCATTCGTGACACATGGTGAGTGGTCGGTGAGCAGTTGCATTGTGCATCCCCTGCTTTGTATATTCTGTTATTGTTGTTGTTATCATTGTTATTATTACTGTTCTACTTTGTTTTATTTCCATTATTAAACTCTTTTTATCTCAACCTGCGAGTTTTTCTACTTATGCCCTCCCTATCTCTCCCCCATCCTACTGGGGGGAGGGGAGGGGAAGCCAGCAGCTGTGTGGGGTTTATGGGGTTTAGTTGCTGGCTGGGGTTAAACCACGACATGTTTACATAGTCAACGACTTTTCAGCTTCCCATGCAGTGCCAGGTGCACAAGAAGCTGGGAGGGACCATATTCAGGACAGCTAAGTCAACTGGCCAAAGGGGTATTCCATACCATATGATGTCATGCTCAGTACATAAACTGGGGGTTGGTGGGGGAGGGGCTGCTTGGGGTCTCGCTGGGCATCGGTCGGTGGGTGGTGAGCAACTGCATTATGCATCACTCATTTTGTATATTCTACCAT
Source organism: Pelecanoides urinatrix (assembly GCA_013400755.1). NCBI lineage: Eukaryota > Metazoa > Chordata > Aves > Procellariiformes > Procellariidae > Pelecanoides > Pelecanoides urinatrix. The sequence goes on along the minus strand of VZTQ01005011.1, from coordinate 8,378 downwards.
GATGATGATGGTGATGGTGATGATGATGATCATGATGATGAGGATTTCCCCTTCCTTTTCTGTTCTATTAAACTGTCTTTACTTCAATCCACGAATTTTAATTTTTTTTTTCCCAATTCTCTCCCCCATCCCACTGCAAGTGGGGAGCGAGCAAGCAGCTGTGTGGTGTTTGACTGCCTGCTGGGTTAAACCACAACACAGTGAAATCCAATATGTGAAATCTAACCAGCAAAATGAGAATTAAATTCTATTGGAGACTTTTTGGTAATATAGCAGTACTGATTTAATGTTTTTTAGATACTTGTTATTCTGTGTTTGTTTTTTATAAAATTTAACTGCAAAAATTAGAGATCATTTTTACTGAAAAGAAACAGTGTATGACCATGTGTGAAAGCAATATGAAATACAGAACTATAACATCAATCAATATATTCACAGAAAAGCTCAGAGTTCTATGTTTCTGTGCAATGAAACCATCAATTCCTGTATAAGTAAAACAGGAAAGAAAATAGGACCTAGTCCTATGCAGAGAACCAGAAGTTGAATATATCATCAGTTTTTTAAGTAACCAACCAAAGTATTAGAAGCAATGTCATAATTATTTCCTGAAATTTCAGATCAGTGGATTCAAGAACTGAATTATTTTCTTGCTGTAAGATGAATTAGAGGATACAGGCCCAGGACATTTCTGTCGTAATCTAATGTACTGATAAATGCAGTAATCTAAATTACCTACTAATCTAATTTATTAATGTGCATGTTGAACAGGGTTATTAGATGGCAAAAAAACTTCAGTATCTGATTCACAATTATCCAACACAAAGGCTGAAGAGAATGATTCATTTGTCTTGAGATAGATAGTACTTTTTCCCTTTCTCTTCTAAAGGGTATGTCTCCACCTCATTGACTTCTGTGATTTAACAAAGATTAAATGATCTGCCTAAAACCATAAAAAAGATTTCTGGAGGGTAGCCCTAGTCTTGCAACTCCACTGTTCCTGTTCTTATCAGAAAGCAGCTTCCTGCTCCTTATCTGGATTTAGTCCAGTCTCCTCAGGAGTTCAACCTGGCTTGGCGAAGTCTGTGGATTGAAGACCCACTTGGTGGTGCTTTCATTCAAAGCACACAAAATTTCAGCTGCATGTTCAGCTGACCCCTTTGTCATGATACAGAAGTTCAACTTCAACAATGAAATCAGTTAGATTTACACTTTAATTATTAATCTACCAGCCAGCAGATAACATGTGTTCCTCCTGTAGGCTCTCATTTCATACATTAATTCTAGTGAGGCAATTGCTTCTGTGTCTTTTAGTCCATCTACGACTCTTGATCTTGAACTCTTCTTGCTAGCAGAACAGATTTGTGTGTTTGTAATCTGAGTGAAATGGCAGTAGACCAATGTAACTGAACTATGGTAAAACACTGATTCAAAGACTGGAAAAAGGCTAACAAACACAAAGTGAAAGCTTTCTGACAAATAGACAAAGCAATAATTAACTGTCTCTCTCCAACTAGCTATAATTAGCAAGAGCAGAGCTAATGATTATAAGTCATGCTGGTGATCTTTTGTTTCAGCATTTAAAAACACACACAAAAGCTTCTCAGCAGACAGTATGTTTAAAGCTCTCAAGAGAATAGCTGCATGGCAGCAACACTACACTTTTAAATAATACATCAAAACAAAGTTTGTCATTTACAGCCATTATTGTGCTTCTGAGTGGATGAGTTGTAGCTCTATTTTCTTATTAATTTAAGATTTCAATAGCCACCTTAGGTAACAAGGAATGGGAGAGAAGGGAACTATGAATGGAAAGATGTCTCATGTAAAGAATTGTTAGGGTACAAAATAGAAAACATGACTAAAGTACTGCTGTGGAATCTGCAGATAGAAAGGAAGACTCTCATTACCTGCTGACAGTGTGACTTACATCTTTCCTGTCTGGATAACAAATGCAACATGCAGGGAATGCAAGTTCATAAATTGTTTTCATGTTGTGATTTCATGGAGTGGGGAGTATGTAATATAACATCAAATAAACAAAGAAAATAAAAGACCATCCATGGAAACTTTAATCATGGGTTATAAAAGGAAAATGTGTTTCCACAAACAATTCCAAGAATATATTAAAGAAATAATTACAGGAAAGTATCCATTAACTTTGAGCAGCTTTTTCAAATATGAAATACCCTAGCAAGATCGTAGCATCTTCCTTCTCTCCACTTTGTTTTCAAGCTGACATTGAAAACTAAGAAATACTTAATATCTGTGAAAAAAATCAATATTTTTATTCCTTTGGAGACAAATACTCTTAAATGAACTTTTGTTAATGTCACTGGGCATAGATGCTCCCAACAGATGAAATTAAGGTAATAATCATTTGAGAACACAAGACCGCCTTATTTTCAAAAGCACTCCTGTGGCTCAGAGACTTAAAAATGTATCCTCATCACTAATAGAGAAGCATGAAATTAAAAAAAAAAACAAATTTAAGTGTTTGGATATTTTTCAATTTTTGTTTTCAATAATTTCTTAAGGAGGATATTTTTCTTTCCTGAAACCAGGATATTTTTCTTCCTTTCATAAGACTGAGGCAGACTGAAGAAGTCAGGAATAGGGTCAGGTTGGATATGCCTCGAAAGTATAGCTGGGCTCCGGAGGAGCTCCTCTGGCTTCTTCTCTTGAGAGGACACAAGAAAGCAGGACACTCCTAAGGCAATTGCTTGGACATCTACATTGCAGGCAGAGGGGACATGGATGATGAAACCAGCTAAAAAGGAAGTCTCAAAGAAACAGAAGACATGAATCATATGAGAAAATCCAGGGAAGAGCAGATTTCAGATGGGCTGGTGAAGAAAGCAAGGTGAGACAATAAGGGTGTGGCACTGGCAAAAGGGTCACAAGACTTGGAGATATTCTGCAAGGTACTGATGGCTCCTTCTCTTCAAAACACAGCAGCCTGTGATGGCAGACTAATATATTCCATTGTCATTCATTATCATTTTTTCAAATTTCTCTGAAGACAAGTGGCTGAAAAGAAACGCCCCCTACAAAACTGAGGGAGAGAGGCAGGGAGTGGGGCGGGGGGGACAGACAGACAGACAGACAGACAGAGTGAGAGGGGTAGGAAGGAGAAGAGGGTAGGAGAGAAGGAGAGAGAGGAGAGAGGGTAGATACATAAGGGTTTGAGATTCCATAACTCAACATAATCCTAGACACAAAAAAAAATTAATAGAAAATACTTCAAGGATGGAAATATATTCACAGAGGAAATAATGTTTTAAGGCTCCTTAATCACAGTGGTTTTAAAACAAGTGAAGTGAAGATGTGAATACATCTGTAGAAACTGTTAGGAAACTCCTTCGTCACAGCTTTTAAGCTCCAACTCCACTGTAACTGTCACATTGTACATACGTACAACTTTAATTTCATCTCAGAACAACACACTGATGGTAAAAAGCAATATTAAATTATACACATTAATCCCAACAGAATAATGACATTTTTGTTGAGTTTGGTACACTACAAAATCTCAGAGATAACTAACATGTAAGTTTTCTGAAGGTTGCTGATTTTTCAGATATGGAAGAGTTAGCTGAAAAGCGGATTGTGGACAATTACAGGCATTTTATGATGTATGCATTATTAGATGTAGCTCAGGCAGCAGACTTGAGGTTGCCTGTTTGGTGCGATTTGACTGGTGTGAAAGCTAATTTAGAGCAGCGTTCTGAAAGCGTGGTTTCAATTTTAAAGCTCAACAGGGACACAGAGTGATATTGGTTACTGTCCTGCCTGCATGACGTGAAGACAACTGTACATGATTAAAATATTTCCAGGAAGTATCAGAAGACCACTGAGCACTCTGTGGATCTCTTGAACCTTATAGAGCTTCAAAATATAAAACCTGTAGAAAACAGTTTGGTGTTTAACAACAGCATATATTAAAAAGGAAAAGAGAAAAGAGAAAAAAAAGAAGCCACTCTTGTAGTTGTGTCTTTGAATTCTATTTTAGAGCAGGAAGATGAATTTGACGAAATTACCACTTTATGATTGAAATTTGCAGAGTGCAAGGAGTGCCAAGTTTGAATATTTTTTCATGATAAGGCTTCTTGAGCTTATAATGTTCACAAGAGTTATTTCAGTCTCTAGTGTACCTCTATCAATCCTATAGTCATCTGTCTTTCTCTGAGTTGTACACATAAAAGTTCTTCAGCACACAGTGTCTAATGCATACATTTTTCCTCATTACAAGGTGAAATTTGTACAGCTCTATGTAGGAAAAGCTTTTAAATAATGAAGTACATATGACTGAACACAGCAAACGCACTTTAATTTCAAATACTTTTTAGGTGTGTTAAACTTTCCATATGCTTCAAAGTATTTGTACTAAGACAAACAGATTGCATTTGTGTAGGAAAGAGGAACAGAGATATTTCCTGGCAAAGTTCATTAAGAAGTCTAAATAAAAATTATGTCTTGTAGATTGTTTTAATAACTGTCTATGTAAACACTGGAATAAAGTAAAATGTTTTCTTTGAGGGACTGAATATTATCTTTCACTGTACTGTAAGTTAGCAACTTTCCTGAAATACAAGGATGTGGTCCAGTGACATTCTTGATTTATGACTTTAGCCCTTAGAAAGTTAATCTAAAGTGAGGTGATCACAATACTTCTATATGAAAATCAGGCATATAAGCACAGAAAGGCAGAACTTTGAAAAAAAGCTGTATCTATAGATGGCATTAAAGGGAAAAATCTTAGTAGCAGGCACAGTAATTGCTGGAGGATGAAAACTATACTGTTAAACAGAAAATCAATGGCAACATTTGTACACAAAGTCACAAAGTGACTTATAATACATCCTGTCATTGAACCTTAAACCTACTTGATGTTCAATAGGTCTGTCCTTTCCAGTTCTCCTTTCTAACTTATTTCTGTGTTAAAAAACAACAACTCCTAGAGAGCATGTTATCTGATACTCCAAAAAGCTTTGATTGTATAGGTCTATTTTCTTGTGCTCCAAAGGGCTCTGTGCCCACTTGAAAGAAAGGGTTGTATCTTGAGGAGGTTAATATGAAATAAAATCTCAGTGAAGACAAGGCAGACAAAGGACTTAACAAGTTAAGACCAACGCAGTAAAGTCTTAAGTTAACCCATTCATCATTACTGAAAGCAGTTTTTATATCCCCTGTTCCTATAGTAGCCCTGAGTCAGGTACCAAACCTCCCTATACATTACATGGAGAGAGTTAAGTGCCTGATGATAAAATTCATGACCACTAATACACAAAGCAGCTCAGTAATAATACCGCAGGTCAGGAGGAATTAATGAAGAGAAGTTGTATCTTAACTCCCTCCCATCCTGAGTCTTCAGGACATGCACTTCCATGCAGACCAGTGGCAGGTCACAATCCAGTCTGGAATTCCTCGTAAGGACTAAGGACATGACCCTCTTAAAATGAAGCAGCAGGTCATTATTCTCAAATTTAACAAAGAAAGGGGAGCTCTAGACTCAGTTACATTTGCTGCTGGGAGACATTCAACCTTACAGGAATGGACACACTACTAGTTTAAATTTATTGGAGGAAACAGTCAGAGAAAGTCCTAGTTCACACATTCTGAATAAGATAATAACTAAGATAGATCCTGTTATCTAGGAAATGTCCTAGATAGATAAATCCTTACTGGAGCATAGGCATGAGACAATTCTGAGTGTTTGCTTACTGGTGAATGTGTACATAAACAGAAAATTCAAACAGATTTTTTAGAGAAATATTTGTTCTTACTCCCCAGAAGGAAGGCTAAAATGGTTAAAACATAGTCAAGATAGGCCTTGACTGGACAAAATTAAAATATCTAGTTTAAACATAAGGCAGCTCACCTAGTTTAGTTTATTCTTCCACCTGTATCCTGTACCATCAGATAGAAAACTTCCCTTAGCGCTATTCATTTCTACTCAGCCTTGTCCATCTCTTGTAGCGGCAAACTAGAAAATCTTGCTTCCTAGCCATACTAGAAATGAGGAGTTCCTATGTTCTTGAAGGAAGTCTTTCCTCCAGTATGGTTCCCATACCTCTTTAACATTGATCAGTTACCAATCTGGAGTAGCAAGACCTTATGGGACCTAGCCATCGTGTTTACAAGCTTCTGAAAGGAAAAAAATAATAATAAGGAAAAAGAGGGAGATAAACTAAACTAATGAGCATTGTTGGCTAATCTACCACTGACATAAAAGAAATTCCTATATTGACACCCATTACTGAACCTTAAATATATTCTCACTCTTACAAGAGGACAGCACAATAAGCTGTTCAAACAGGTGCATAATAAGCAGGAGTATTGAACCTTACCAGGCAGTATGCAGGAGCCACTGAACTTCTCCTATATCCTGCATTCCCTACAACCTACAAATTAAAACTTTTTTCTCAAACTTATGACACAGGTAAATATCTGTAACAAATAGGAAAAAAAAAAAAAAGAACACAATCTTTAACAGGACCTGAAGTTGGCTCAGGCAAAGCTTCTCCATTCCTATTAGCAGTGCTTATAGACAATACATATAACAGTATTTAGAATTACTGTATTGCAATGTCCTAAGTACATTAGCCAAGAAAGAATTGCTTAAAGGTATTTGAGAAGTAATGCAAACTTCTTAAATTTAACTTTCCATTTAGGAAATAGAAAATCAGAAGAACTGGAAGGGAAAGGTCTTTTTTTTTTCATACTGCATGATGGGAAATATACTTTTGAACATTTCAGTTTCTGTCTTAATTTATCTGCAAGTTTACTGAATTAAGTACCCTACCTCTACAATATTGATTCTATGTGATGCAGAAGAGCTTCTGGGCAAGTTTAGACTTCTGTAACGATAATTATGTTTCTATGTATCTCAAAGGATCTTGGTAGCCATTTACCTTATCTAAGAAATAGAAGTATTTATGTGATTCTAAGCTGTACTAAAATAGAATAATGCAGGGAATATGTCACTCAACTAACCACATCAGTCTGTGTTACTATTAAAACCTTTGTTGTATAACTCTATCCCAGCTGAAACCTTACACTTGCATTTTGTATGTATCAGATACATTTGTTTAGGTTTAATATTAAAACAGATATAATGAAGAATTTACTGAATTCAAGGACTGAAATATATTATCAGGTTAACTGATATTGATTTGTAACTAACACCACATTCAACAACATTGATATCACAAGGGGTGATAACACAAATTAGTGAAATTATTCTGTCAGAATGGTAACAGAAAATGTAGCATTCAATTTGCCTAGAGAACTTTTTCTACAATATATAAAGCTATTGATAGATACATTTTACAGTCCAGTCCTTCTGTAATCACATGATTTTAGAGAAGAAAATATATCAGTGTGAGTTGCTAGAAGAGTTTTCAATTGGTTCAGTGGATCAAAAATAAGAACAGAAACACGGCTTGATTAGAGTATACAAACACATCCATAAGGATGAAAGTGTGGGTCCTAACAGCAGATCTATCAGAGTAGCTTGATCAGGGAATTTGATATATTTAAGACAGAAATAAGGTGCTAATTTTGGACAGTAAGTGAGATAACCAACATTATGAAGGACATGTGGGATTCTACTGATGTTGTGAAACTACTTGCCTTTCTGGAAAGCAGATTTTAACCAAACACAAGGATTAGTCCCAGCAGTCTGTGATAGGTATGTCAACACTATTTTAAGAGTTTATGCCTATTATTTGTTCTGGTGTAGTATGTTTTCACTTCAAACAAGTGAACAAAACCAGCTGGTTTGAAAACACTTGATGGGCAAATCGGACCTGAAGTTTATGCCAAATGTAATTCAAAAACCAGTTTGACAATACATACATATCTGTGTGTCCACAATACTAGCTTTATTTTCAATGTATCAGACAAGAATTTCTGCTACATGCTTAGCTGAAAATAAATACTTTTCCATAAACAATTTTTACACATTTTATTGCATAGAACATATAAACAAAAATGTAGTGAAATATGAGATTCTCCAAGAAAATGAAAGACACAGATTTATTTTGGTAAAGAGATTTGATGTTAATAAGAGTGAAACTTTTTGTTCTGATATTGAATTTCCTGTTATATGTTATTCGAAAAGAAAACCCTATCTTTTGTTGAAAAAAAAAAAAGAAAGAAAAGTAAAAATGTTGTCTTGGGGGAAAAAACCCCATAATTTCCATAGACAAAACCAAGTGAAGTGTTCCTTTTAATTATTCCCAGTTTTCTGGGAACCACTTCCTGAGAATGAAGTAGATTTCTTGGACATGGAAACAGGCCATGGTGTCTCTATCTGATGGGCTTCCTTATGGAAGAAATTGTGACAAAACATAATACAGGTGTCCTGGTTTCGGCTG
>VZTQ01005010.1:3786-18001 GCA_013400755.1 Pelecanoides urinatrix | reverse complement strand
CTCCCCAGAGATGTGTGGGAGGGGGTGTCAGTCGGGGGGTCCTGGCCTCGCGAGGGTTAAGGGGGGGCAGTGGGCTTCCTGGGCACACAGGAGCTGGAAGGGAGGGGTTCTGGTCTCCCTAGAGAAAAGTGGGGGGGAGGCGGCTACGGGTGCCTCCCTGCTTGAGGGTATAATTATGGGGGATACGGCTAAAAGTTGAAGGGGGATTTCTGTCTTTGACGTGAGCGATTTCAGCATCAAGTCGTGGCGCAGCCGAGACGTCCAGCTTCCCGGGCTCACGGGTCTAACTCAGCTTTTCCTTTTCCCCTCCGCTCAAGATGCGACGGTCTACGTGGGGGGGCTGGACGAGAAGGTCAGCGAGCCGCTGCTCTGGGAGCTCTTTCTCCAGGCGGGACCGGTGGTCAATACCCACATGCCCAAGGATCGAGTCACGGGCCAGCACCAAGGTGAGATATTTAGCGTTCTCTCTCAAAAGCTTCACGTTGAATAAAATACTTTAGCCGGGGACAGTCAGAGAGAGATTACTGCGGGAAGAGAGGGGGGAGATCATCTTCCTTCTCCTCAGAGGAGCTTTGGGCTCTCTGGTTTTAAATCAGGCGGGGCTGGACGAGCTGTGGGAGGCCGTGGGTCTGCCCTCTCCTAAAGCTCTGCTTGTTGCAGGCTACGGGTTTGTGGAGTTCCTCAGCGAGGAGGACGCGGATTATGCCATTAAGATCATGAACATGATCAAGTTGTACGGGAAGCCGATCCGAGTGAACAAAGCTTCGGCCCACAACAAAAACTTAGACGTGGGAGCCAACATCTTCATCGGCAACCTGGATCCCGAAATCGATGAGAAGCTGTTGTACGACACCTTCAGCGCCTTCGGGGTCATCCTGCAGACGCCCAAGATCATGCGAGACCCCGACACGGGCAACTCGAAGGGTTACGCCTTCATCAACTTCGCCAGCTTCGATGCTTCGGACGCTGCCATCGAGGCCATGAACGGACAGTACCTCTGCAACAGGCCCATCACCGTTTCCTACGCCTTCAAAAAAGATTCCAAAGGCGAACGACACGGCTCGGCCGCCGAGCGTCTCCTGGCAGCCCAGAACCCGCTCTCGCAGGCGGATCGGCCCCATCAGCTCTTCGCCGACGCTCCTCCTCCTCCGTCTGTCCCGACGCCCGTTGTCACCTCCCTGGGACCTGGCGTCACCCCTCCAGGTGGGTAAATCCTGTCTCTGTGCCATGTTGGTTGACAAAAGGTTGTTGTGCCCGTCCGCCGCCGGCCCCGGGGGCGGCTGTGTTCTGCCGTGCCTCGTGCGGAGCGGCTCCTCGTCGCCTGGGGAGGCTCAGGGCGGTGGCACGGCGCCGCGTGGGTGCTTTTTGGTGACGGCCGGTGCAAAACCCTCAGCGGAGCCGCAGGATCACCGGCAGGACCTTAGGAAGTCCTCGGCCCTCGCCGCGGCAGCTCGATCTACGCTGTCCCGGGGCTGAGTGGAAGGATCCGGCTTCTGTCTGCTGTTTTTTTTACGATTCCTGAGGCTGTTTGTGCTCTCAACCTCCTTCCCGATTGCCTGGGAGGGTGGTTTTTTGGTTTTTTTTTGCTTTTGATTTGTTTGGTTTTTATACTTAACGGAATTCTCACTGTCTCTCTTCCCAGGCCTCCCGCCCCCAGGATCCTTCCCCCCGCCGGTGCCGCCTCCCGGAGCGATGCCTCCCGGCATGCCTCCTGCCATGCCACCCCCACCCATGCCGCCCGGCGCGGGTGCCCCCGGCCCCCCCTCCGGGGCTGCGCCCAGCGGGGGACACCCGCCTCACCCGCACCCCTTCCCTCCGGGCGGGATGCACCACCCGGGTAAGCATCGACGGGCATCGGGCTGCCGAAACCTCGCCTGTCTTCTGCTTCTGGGGGGTGGGCTTGCGTAAATCGCCCCCTCCTCCTTCTTCCCTGAGGTTCCCCTTCTGTAAAACGGGGAGAAAACTGTTGCCGTCCTCTGTAGGGGACTGAACGCGGCATTTTTCCCCGAAACGTTGCTCCCTGCAGCACAGGGCAGCCTGGTGAAGAAAAGGGAGGGTCTGCGTAGGAGCGAGTACGTCAGCGTCGGCAGCGTAGCGCCTGGTTTCTGGGTTTCTCTCCTGGATGGTCTAAAATGTGTTAAAAAATAGCCTGGAGCGGTGCCCAGCGGGGTTTATGAAGCACTTTGGTAATTTAGGAAGTTGTGCCCCTCTGGGAGGCATCTGGTCGGGTGGAGACGTTGGTTTCCTCGAGGTGTGAGGGTGCGGGACGCGGGGAGGCAGGGTCCGGCGCGGCGCGGGCTTTTAAGGTCTCGAGTGCTGTTCTGGCTGGGAGGATGTTAACGAGACTCCAAGTCTTCGTCATTTTTCTCTAGTGTGAATTAATACGTTGAGTGTGAACCTTCTTAGCACAGTCCGCGGCTCCGCCAGGCAGGAGCTAATTCAAGACACGAGAACAAAATGTTTCTTTGAATTCCTTCCATTTTTAGTCCTGTAGTACTGAGGAATGAGCAGCGTATACATCTAGACTCTGGTTTCAAGTGCAAAAATTAAGTGAAATTTGCAATTTAACTTTTGTTGTTGTTGTTGTTTAATCCTGCCTGCTCTAAAACGACCCCTGCGCTGAGGCGCCGGCTGATTAGGGTGCTTTGTGTGATGGCGGCTCTGGCCGTGTGAGTGACCAGATGGCTGCTGCGTGTCCCCGATTACAAGCTGGCTTTTCAGCTTTTCGAGGAGCCAATTACGCACGGCAAAGGAAAGCCTGGCCGAGCGCTTCCGCGCCGCGTGCCCTGCTGAGCCGCGCCGGGCTCTTGAGTTTCTGATGAGGAGAAAAGAATCTGTGTTTGTTTGGTTTTTTAAAGGGATGAAATAAGAGAATAATGCAAAGAAAGTAGATTTGGAGGGATTCAGGCCACTCCTGCTCAGAGCGGAGCAAGCTTCAAAGTCCGGTTGCTCAGGGGCTTGTCCAAAATCTCCAAGGCTGGCGATTTCTCCCCGAGCCCTGTCCCAGGGCTGCACCGCGCTTGCTGGCACATCTTTCTCCCCCCAACGCTTAAATCCAAGCAGCGTTTCCTACGCTGCAGCCTGTTCCTGTTGCCTCTCATCGGAGAGCTTTGCACTTTCTCCTCTTCAACGTCCGTTTTGGTAGCAGAACCCCCCTTTGCAGACCTGCCGTAACCACACGGCTGCATTTAATGCCCCTTTGGGCTGCCGGGGGGGCCCGGAGCTGCCGTGTCCTCGCTGCGAACGTCTTCTTGACTCGTTATTCCCCCAGGAATGCCTCCCATGCAAGTGCACCACGGGCCGCCCGGGATGGGCCAGCATCACCCAGGACCACCGGGCTCCGGAGGCCAGCCGCCCCCACGGCCCCCGCCTGGCATGCCACACCCTGGACCCCCACCCATGGGTATGCCACCCCGAGGACCTCATTTCGGGTCGCCCATGGGTAAGTGGGTGCCTGCAAGAGGCGGTATGTGTTCTTTTACTATCGATCGTACACACTTTTATTGAGTTCAGCGCTCGCTTCGGCCCCGCGCCCTCCCTCGTTCCTAGCTTAACGGGGACGGGAAGGAGGTGATGCCGCAGCCTCCCCGCGGAGAGGTGTCTTGGAGCAAGACCTGGCAGCTGCGAGCTGCTGAGCCAGGGTCTCCCGGGGCTTTCCTCGTGTTCGTCGCGACGTGGGGCTCTGCGCTTTCTGGTGATGTTCTCCCCATCTCACACGTCGGGATATCCTGGGCTTTGCCTGAGACCCTTCGGCCGTGGCGGGGGTCCTAGGAGAGACTTTTCCTCCGGGACCTGCTGGTAGAGGGGGAACGAGGGAGAGCGTTGGCCCAAACCGTGGGTACCCGGTAAAGCTGGCACCCAAGGGTGGGCTTTGGGGTGGGATCGGCTGTTTCCGCGTCTCCCCGCGGAGGTTGTTAACGTCCGTGCTCTGTCCCCGCAGGTCACCCAGGCCCCATGCCGCACCACGGGATGCGCGGCCCTCCTCCGCTGATGCCTCCTCACGGGTACAACGGTCCCCCTCGCCCCCCGCCGTACGGCTATCAGAGAGTCCCTCTGCCCCCCCGGCCTGCACAGAGGCCCCCCGGGGTGCCGCCGCGTGGCCCCTTGAGGGGCCCCCTGCCCTAAATGCAGTAGTGGCAAAACCCCCTCCCTGCCGGGGATCCTTCCCTCTCTGTCCTCAGACTTTCGTGTCCCCTTGGACTAACGTACCCGCACCCGAGAGGGGCAGTTGGGTCCATCCCTGTCACGGCTCCCCCCTCTATCTTTCCCTCTCCCCATCTTTTTCCCCGTTTCTTTTTATAGTGTTCATTTTGATTACTTTTCTCCTCCTCCTTCCGTTTATCTTGGCCTTGAAGATTTTTCAAGGTGCTTTTAACAGGATTTTTTTTTTTTCTATGTAAAGCAGCCATCGCCCATTTACAAATAAAGCATTTGAAGAAGCGGGGGTTGTCCCCCTGAGATCGGGACGAGGCTCTGCCTGTTTGTCATCGAGGCGCTGACCGGCTGCCGACTGCTCTCGCCTTGCGCGCAGCCGCGGGGACGCCTGCGATGGAGTTCATGGGCACGCGAAAGCTCTCTGCCTCTGCCGATAGCGATGCCGCGTGTCTGTGTCGGTGAGGCGCTGAATTAGGGCCGATGCACCCGATCTCGTGCTTTATCCAGGCTGTTTGTTGGTGGCTGATAGGCTCCGTGTAATCCAGTACACCTGCGGCGACGAAAATGCACGATAAAGCCTTAAAGTCCATCGCGTCCTTGGACGCTGTTGTCTCAGAGAGCACAAATAAACGGGCAGGTCGTTTGGAGGAGTAATTTGGGAGTGAAACCTGCTCTCCCGAGTCCCTGCCTCGTCCCTCTCCACACGTGGAAGGGGCTTCTTTAGAAATGAGATCTCGTTTTGATGTTGCTCGCAGCCATTATAGCTGTGGTTCTGGGGATATTGTTAACTGCAGGGGGGCAATAAAATTTGGGTGAAGCTGTCTGGTTGGGAGAGGAGGTCGAGCAGATCTGGTCCACGTGTTGTCTCCACGCTGCCCAGGGCTGAGTCGCCAGAACCGTCCTGCCTCTCCTAATGAATTCAGCGTCTTCGCGCCGGTGAGACCGATAATTGGGGAAATGTAAAAGCAGAGTCTGCGGATGGAAAGTTTCACGCCTTCCCCAGCAGTTGGGAAGGTGTGAGGAGGGAGGGGGCTTGGCTTTCCGCAGAGCTCCTTACGGGAAGGCAGAAGAGCCTGCAATTGGAGATAGGGAGAGAGGTGTTGGCTTTATGTATCTGAGGCTTTAAATCCAGGTGATTTAAAGACAAAAAAATCAAAGTATTTGGCTGCCTGGAGTTGTTTTGTGGCTTTATGCAGCAACCAGGGGGTAGGAATGGGGGATTGTAGTGCTTTTTTGGCTGTTGGGACTCCTCTTGGAAGGCTGCTGTGGCTCTTCAGTGCTCTGCAGAAAAGCTGCCTTGCTTTCAGCCTTGATTTTACTCTTTGCGGGTTTATTTCTGTTCTATTTTAACATCCTAGGGCTAAAACTGACCTTTAGCTCCGATCTCTGCTCACCCTTGCGGGCCAGAGAGAAAGAATGGTGCCGTGCTTCCCCTTTGGTCATCGCGGGGTGGTTTGGTGAGTGAGATCTGGAGAAATTCAGAGCCTGGTTGTAGAAGGTTGGGGAAATAGCACAGCTGATCTACGAGCTTTATTTCTCCTCTGCTCGTGTTGTCTTTGGCACGTGAGTGGCCACTGTGAGACGAACTGGAAGAGCTCTGCGCTTGCTTCAGCTGCTCTATAATTATATTTTATCAGGGACTGTAATAAAAGTAATGTCTGGGCCGTCTTTAGCTTTTACCACTGATGTAGAGTCTGATGCTACTCCGTAAATAGACATCTCTGCTCAAGTCCAGCCTTTCTGGGGACAATTCAGGACCGTTAGAGGTGATTTGGGGCTTGCCGTGTTTCCTGCAGTTTCCAGGACTGCTCCTAGGCCAAAGCATTTAGCTCCGTGGTTGTGGGGGGCTGATCCTGACCGGGCTGAGCACCCAGTGCTCCCACTGAAATGGGATCCCACTAGCCCCGGATGCTTAGCTGCGGTGAAGGTTCCTAAGTTTATATAGGGGACAGCGAAGTCCAGAGGAGGAAATGTAATTTGCGCAGGGTCTTCCAGCAGACCTGGAGGCACCGGGGTGCTCGCTGAACCTCTGCGATTTCATTAAACCGCCCATTAAACGGGTCTTGCCTGTCTCTGGTCTGGGCCGCTCCAGAGCCTGGCGCAACTGCATCGCTTCGGTCTCCCTCCGAGAAACGTGCCTTGCAATTGCTGCTGGATTGTGTCCAGCCTGGAGCCGTTCCTGCTGCTCTGATGGTAAAAATGACGGAAAGGGCCCCACACAAACGTCGTCGTCTCGCTGTGAGATGGGGAAGCAGGACTCGTGGGTCAATCTGTACCGGCTGTGGCTGATGGACGAAGGGATGGGGTGAAGTCCTGGCACTGTTTGGCTCCAGCTCCTCCACCTGTGCTAGGAGGAAAATGAGAAGTGGCTTCACAGCTGCGGTTTTCAGTACCCGGGCTGAAGCCGGAGGAGAAAACTAGGGTCAGGTGTAAATTGGCAAGTAAATTGTTGCTGGTTAAGAGGGCCGTGGCGGGAAGGGGCTCTGCTGGCTGCTCCGGAGCAGGTGGCAGCTGGGCTGTAGGTGTTTTTCTTAAGAGATGCCTGCTGAGTGCATTTTAAAACGTACCTAATGTTTGTGCTGATCTTCCTGCTCATGGGGTTGTAGTTTGCCTTTCTCCGCCGCCTGCGTGTCGGAGCGTTGGTGTAGGTCTAGGTGCCGTTCAGGGCAGTAATGCTCTCGCCTTTCATTAGGTGTGGACCAGGTAGATGCTTAAATGCCCTGTTGGAGGTGGTGGGTGTAGGGAAGGACTTCCTAACGCAGCCGAGAAAAGCACCTCTGAAGCTGAACAAATCTTAAAGCAGCCACAGTGCTGTGGGGTTTGATTTCTGGTGGAGGGGGAGCCAGCTGGAGGGGGCTGAGCTGGACTCTGGTTTTGGGAGCATCAAACGGGCGGATTAACTGTACGCAGGGTGTCAGTCTTAAAGCTGGAGAGCAGATGACGGAAGATTTTGGTGCCGAGGTTTGACCAAAGTCAAACAATCCCATGAAGAATCCACGATAGCAATTAAAAACGTTCCTGGAGTGGAAATAATAATACCAAAGGAGAGGCAAATTGCCGCCCATCGGTCAGGACTAAACGCATGCCAGAAGCGGGATGTCTTGGTCTCTGCGGACTGGCCGCGGCTCCGACTGGGTGACCTTGTTAGCTCGCGTGTCCGAGCTCCTGCTAGGTGGGAAGCGTGCAGCCCTCCGAGCTGCGAGGGAGGTGACGGAGCGCCGTGTGTCCACCACGTCACGGCGAGTTGGATTAAGCTGCTGCTGAAGGTGTTTGCGTTGAGAAGCTGAGATACACAAACCCCTTCTCCTGCCCTGGATGGCGTCGGACCCTCCGAGTGAGCCTGGAACTCGCGGTGAGACGGAGAAGTGGGAACGTGCTGCCTCCTCCTTCATCCCGGCGTCTTAATCTGCACTGAGGCTGTGCTCAGCAACATCTTCATCCGCTTCCCCAATCCCGCCTTCTTCCGACTGCTTTTCTCCAAAGGCAAAACGCTCCTGTCTCCGCAGGAGCTCCAGCCCCCGGACAGTCGTAGCCTGTAAATTACACGCCGTTTGCTGTACGGCGTTGGATTTAATTTCACAGCAACCTTAGCCTGGCTGGTTCGGAATTCCGAAAACCTCTGCAGGAGGTGCAGGGAGGGACCAACTTCTATTTTAATAGCAAAACAAACAAAAAAAAATAGATGCCTCTTCTTCTCCCTTCAGAGGGCTGTTGGGGTGGGGAATAGCCGTGGTCCAGCCTGGCTGAGTGACAAGATCTGTAACCCCTTCCCGATCGTTTGCAGTCAGAAATTTGGGAGAGTCCAGCTGGGACTACCAGAATGGGTAGACGTAGGTACGGGAGGGGCAGGATGTGTGCTTGTGGGGACGGAGGTCACCTGCAGCTTGTGGTGACCGTGGTGCTGAGATCCGAGATGCTTTGAGATCTCGAGCGTCCAAAGAAACCGGTGCCTCCCGTGCTTTTCGCTCAAGGAAGCCACCGGGACCCACCCGGGGCAACCGATCGCCCGGCCACGGATGGACCCACCCCTGGTTGTATCCCGTCACCTCTGATTTTATCCCATCACGCCTGGTTTTTTAGGCCCTGGCAAATGCGACGTGATCCGAGGCGCTCAGGACAGGAAAGAGCCGTTCCCCTGTCCCTGCTGCGATGCGTTTTACTCCGGTTATATGCGTTAAAGCCTTAGGGCTGAGCGCGAGCTCACGGATGCTCGGACGCGGAGACAGAAGGGGGACGCGGAGATTTGCCGGCGACAGCGTGGCACATGAGTCACAGCCTGACGGGACTCACCAGTGCGGCCCAGGCCAACGCAGCTCCGTGCTGGAGCCCGCTGGGCGCGTGATTAGCCCTGCAGCCCCGATGCGATGCTGCGCCCGGCCCTGGGTGCAGCCGCCCACGCAGCAGCGAGACGGGGTCGGCTTCCCAGCTCGCATCCTCCGCCTCCTACAGCCCCGTCCCAGCCCGGCCTCTTTCAGCTGGGTTAAAGACCCGGATCGCTCAGCTACGTTCCCCCTTTGGGGTTATTTCCAACAGGATCTCAATTATTTCTCAGCTTCCAGTTTCCTAAGACCTTCCCTGTGCTGGTACCACTGGTGTGGACTGGTCCCCGACGCTGTTTGCTGAAGTCCTGCGGTTAACGTGTCAGTCTGGGCACGCGTTCCTGCCCTCGCCGTGCTTATTTCGGCCTCCAGCGCGCTTTGTCCTTCCCTCCTTAAAGGATGGTCTCCCGCTGGGCTCTGCTTCATGCCCGAGCTCCTGCGAGCTCGGCACAACCAGGGCACGGGAAGCCTGGCCCCGTACCCGGCTCTGCCGACGGATCGCGTGGCTTTGGGGCTGATGCCCTGAAAGCTGAGACCGGCTCAACTCATTGCATGAGGAGGGGGCTCAGGGGAGCTCCTGCTTGTGCGAGTGCTCCCAGCCCTGCTCGGCGTGGGGACCCCCCGGCTCCGAACCCAGCCCCGGTACCGGGAGCGCTCTGCACCCCACGATCCCGGGAGGGAGCCGGGCTGGAGCTCTCAAGGTCCCAATTTCCCACCGTGGGTGAGCGACCCGGGGCAGAAGGGGTTTGGTTTGGGTACCCCGCGCCTCGGTTTGCCTCCCTGCAATAACCGCCTTCCTCCTGGCGCCCCCCAAAAAAGATGTCGGAGGCGTTTGTGCCCTGTCACAGCGCAGGGGCCGGGTCTGGTCAGCCCAGGCAGAGAGGATTTGATCTAAAGAAATGAAAATTCACCCCCGAGGAGGCCGTGACTCAGATTTGCCAGGCTGCGTTTCCATCCGCCGCGCTGCCTGCCTGCGGCTGCGGTGGGCGGCGGGAGGAGAGGTTGCCATAGAGGGTCTGAGCCTCGCCAAATCCTCACGGCTTCGCCTTTAACATCGCCACGAAATCCCCGGGGAGGGGAACCGGGGGGTGGGGGGCCGGCTGCTCGTGCCCCTCGTTACCCACCGTCGCCTCCGCAGTCACCGGAGCAGCTTCAACCCAGCAGCTCCGGCACGGAAACCCCGTTCCCGAGGGAGCTCCCCGCAAGCGTGGGGAGGCATCGTTTTCCCTTCGGCTTTGCTAACGAGGGGTGAGCCCCCCCCTCAATTCCTCCTGCCAGCGTGTCCCCCCCAGCTCGTTGTTTGCTGTAGCACAGCCCTCCCCGCCACCTCCCTTCCCTGGGCTGTTGCAATGGACTCTCCCAGCGCTCAGCGTGTGTGTCGGAGGCTGCGGCGTTAACGCTGGGTCTGGTACCCGTGAGCTGTTTTCTTGCCGTATCCCTGCCGGAGCATCCTTCCTCGCAGCGCAGGAGGCAGACGCCGAAAGGAGGGCTGGAGAGGAGCGAGGGCTGAAACAGGTAAGGAGAGAAAAGCAATGAAATGCCTTTTATAAAGCAGATCCCCCTCCTCTCCCCGCTGCTTTTAATTAGCATCCCCGGAGCCGCCGTCTGATGGATTAGGGGTTCGGCTTCGCCTTTTCACTTGCTGTGGCCATTTTGTCCTGGAAAACCTTGCCTCTAGCCTTGCTCTGTCTTTTCATGTGCGTGTTTAATAGCCTCTTGTCATCCCTCCCGCGCCGTCCTACGGCCGGGGAATCTCTGCCGACGGGGATTGGGATTTCGTCGCGGGGATGGATATTTACTGTGGCGGTACCGGCAGGTTTTGGGGAGGGGGAGCGCCGCAGCTCCCCGGGGGGTGGCAAGGGGGGTGTGTTGGAAGATGACCTTGGACAGAGGCAATTTAAAACTCTTCTCCCTTGTCGCCATGTTCTCGCCATAATGCAAAAAAAAAAAAAAAAAAAAAAAGGCTGGGGGCTGCGGCAGGGGCGGGGGGGATGGACCCAGATGAGCCCTAACGTGGGACCTCCCGGGGGGTTTTGGGGTGTGCGGCGAGGCAGGGCTGCATCGATCGCTGGCTCCGGTCAGACGCATGGCAGGAGGCAACGGGTCCGGAGTCTGATAACCTTGCCCAGGGCCGGCTGTGACTGCTCAGGCTAACGCCAGAAGGGGCTGGCAGGGCCAGCGGCGTGTTTTTGCAACCAGAAGAGCATTTTTTTGGGACCCCCCCCACCCCGTCTTTTGCACATAGGGTGGCTACGATCTATGGGATTTCTGGCTTCCTTGTAAAATCAACCCCCTGATCCCAAAAGCAGACGCGCAGCGTTGGCTCGGCCGCCCGAGGCTGGCCGGCTCGTGCAGAGCAGCCTCTCCATCGCGGAGCCGAGCTGTGACCTTGCTCCCCGGCCCCGTCCTCTTCCCCAGCACGTACGTGGCCCCTCTCTGCTCCCCTCTGCCTTTTGCCGCTTCCCTATACGTCACGGTCCGTATAACGGCGTCCCGCGGCACGGCCGCATTGGGAGGCACCGCAGGGAGCCGCCAGCCTGGCTGGAGCAAAATGACCTTGGCCATGAATCGGCTCCTTCCAGGGCCCTTGGGTGCCAATGGGTTTAATCGGAGGAGGGGACCCGGGGGGGGTCCCCTGGGTGGGGTTGCTCCCAGCCGGCCGGGGAGGCGAGGGCAGTTGGGTCTATTAGCGATTTTACGTCGCTTAAAAGCACCTGCCCGGCTTCATTCGGAAATTGGGGGGGGGCCACGCCGTTGCTGCAGCGTCGTCCCCGGGTCCCTGCCGGCTGCGCAGAGCTGGCGTGGGCTCCCGCCCCGGGGGGAGGCTGCCCGCAGCCCCCGCTCTCTCGGAAGGGCTAATTTTAGCTTCCCCACCGTGCCCTGTCCCCTCGCTCGGGGAGGGGGTACACGGGGCCGGCTGCGTCCCCCTCCCTGCGGCTCAACTCCTGCCTCGCTGACCGTGCCGGAGATAAAAATAGGCTTTTGGGGCGGGGGGGGGGTCGCGGCGACCCCCACGGCTGAGTCAGCGGCGCCTGTGCCCGCTCCAGGCTGGGGGGCTGCGGCTCCATCGCTGTCACGAGCTGCGCGGGGCTCTGCGAGGCTCGGGGTGGGGGTACGCTGGTGGCCCTCGGCCTTCGCAGCCTGTGGAGGGGGGGGACGCTGTGCTGGGGAAGCGGGGGGTGCACGGGGACAGGGAGATGCCCCTCTCCTCCCCAAAGGCCAGACGCTGGGGGTGCTGAGGGTGCCCCCAGCACCCACCGCGGCGGCCGGTTCGGCTTCTGCCGACGCCAGCATCTCTCGCCGAACACGACCTGCGGCCAAATCCCTTCTGGAAGCCTCCCCGGGGAGCGTGGCCCGGCACACGTGGGCCCCGGAGCCGGCTCTGCCACCGCGGCCGGGCTTGGGCAGCGGGATCGGAGCCGGGGACGCGGCCGGGCCACCACCGGGCAGCCCGGGACCCCTCCGAGGGACCCCCATCCCCAACCTGCCTCCTCGAGCCCCCTGAGCTGGGGCAGACACACAGCGCTGGGGCTCCCCTGGAAGGTTTTGGGGACCCCTGTGCCCTTGGGGGGCTGCTCCCCTCGCCAGCCCTCCAGCGCCGGTGCTGCTCCATCCTCCGGTTCCTGAAAAATGGGGGGGGGGGGTTCAGTCCGGGCCTGCTGCTGGCCTAGTTCTGGGGGGTGACTTGCAATCCTGGGTGGATGGACGGGGGAGCAGCGATGTCCCCCGTGTCCCCCCTTGTCCCCTTCCCTTGTGGGGATGGACACGGAAAGGCCGGATTGGGGCTGCAGCTCGGCACGGGGGTGCTGGGCTGGGTGTCCCCCCCCCCTCGGCGATGGGCAGGGGTGTCCCCTGGCCCGCGCTGGCATCGGGGACCTGCCACCCTTGGGGTCACCGTGTGCCCCGCTGGGGCCACCCCAGCGTGGGGTCCCCGGGGTCCCCAGGGTCCGACCCCAGCACTGGGACCCCCCCCCCCTCAGCCCACGGGTGCCCTGAGCTGGGCGGGGGGGGGGGATGCTGCTGTGTGGCCACACCCCCTGAAGCTCATTGGCTGAACAGCTGGGTCGTGCCTCCACGGCCCCATTGGTACTAGTGGGGTGGCCACACCCCCTGGAGCTCATTGGTCCTTGGCCCGGCCACACCTTCCCAGCCCCATTGAGAGGATGGCGGGACCTTTTCCCTCAATGGGCTGGGGGTCCCCATGGCCTGGGGGGTCCTGGCCTGCTGGGGGTGGGGTGTGGAGGGGCTGTGGGACCCTCCTGCTCCCTGCTGGGATCCGTCACTGCTGGGATCCCCGCCGTGGGCCCAAGCTGGGGGACATGGCGGCCCTGCAGAGCTCCGGCCTCGGACCCCCGTCCCCAAGGGCCACCGGGGTCCCTGGGTGGGTGGATGTGGGGCAGGGGAGACGTGGGTCAACCCCCTCGTCTTTCAGCTCGTCTTCTTTGTCCGTGCGGATCCTCTCGCCATATCGAACCCCCGGGTGCCGCCTTCCCTTCTCCCACAGATTTATTTATTTCGGAAGTGCTCAGCCACGTTATTAGACACCGGAGAATCCACCTTGAATCCCACCCGCGGGTCTAAATCCTGCTGAAATGTGGGTGCCTGTGAGAGCTTCCATCCTCCAAGCGAGGGGAGAGGGTGCCTGAGCTTGGGGGGGGGCTGGCACGGACCCAGTGTCCCCCAGAGCTGTCCCCATCCCGGCCCCCACTGCGGGTGCCTGGCCCCGAGCTGGGCTCGCCGTGCCCGGGTGCCTGCCCTGGGGTGAGCCCCCCTGCCCCCTCGCCGTGGGGCTGGGGTGCTCCAAATCCTCCTGCTTCCGTCCGAGATGGGGAAGAAGTGCTGGCAGGGGGGCTCGGAGCGGAGCAACCCCCGGGGTGAGGCAGGGTGCGGGGCTGTTCCCATCCTAAAACCTCCCCTGCTTGTGTCTGGGCTCCTCAGGTCCGGGCCAGCATCTGGGGTCCCCCCGTGTCCCCTCCCAGCCGGTGCCACGCGGATGGGTAGCGCCGTCGCCCGTCTCCCCGCATCCCACCGCGGTCCCCGGGTGTGAGGGCGCAGCCCCCGACACAGAGACCCCCCCCATCCCCATCCCAGTGTCCCGGCCGATCCCACCGGCACCATGGATGAGAGCTTCCGAGACCGGACGGCCTTCATCCGGGGCGCCAAGGACATCGCCAAGGAGGTGAAAAAACACGCGGCCAAGAAGGTGAGCAAGGGCATGGACCGCATGCAGGACGAGTACACCAAGCGCTCCTACTCCCGCTTCGAGGAAGAGGAGGATGATGAAGACTACCCGCCCCAGGACGGCTACTACCGGGGGGGCGAGGGGGCCAACGACGAGGAGGGGGCTTCCAGCGATGCCACCGAGGGTCACGACGAAGAGGACGAGATCTACGAGGGTGAATACCAGGGTATCCCCCGGCAAGACTCGCTGAAAACCGGGGAGCGGCTGGGGGCCGAGGCGGCCGTCGGCGCCTTCGATGACAGCGAGGGCCAGCGGCGGAAGGACAAGGAGGAGCTGGCGCAGCAGTACGAGCTCATCCTGCAGGAATGTGGCCACGGCCGCTTCCAGTGGACCCTCTACTTCGTCCTGGGACTGGCCCTCATGGCCGACGGCGTGGAGGTCTTCGTGGTGGGCTTCGTCCTGCCCAGCGCCGAGAAGGACATGTGCCTCTCCGACTCCAACAAGGGCATGCTGGGTGAGGAGGGGACGGGGGGACGGGGAGGGGGGCACTGGGAGATGT
>VZTQ01005009.1:7205-18775 GCA_013400755.1 Pelecanoides urinatrix | reverse complement strand
TCCACCACCCCAGCTGTGCTTCCGATTCCCCAGTGCAGGCATCACCCAGCAACAGCCAAAGCATCAATGAGCCATTAACGCTCCTTTCACACCAAACCCAAAACACAGCACACCCCCCAAGCTACTGGGAAGAAAGTTAACCCTGTCCCAGCCGGAACCAGGACAGAAGTGAATCCTGGGATGGAATGCAGAAAAATATTGAAATTTTAAAGGTCTTCTGCAATTTGACAGGCCTCAGAACACAAGGGGAGAAGTGCCATGGCTTTTACATCCAGCCCACAAAAGATGATTATATGATCAATGACTGTCTGGTATGGACAATAAACAGCACACCCCTCAATATGATTGATCCAGGTAGTTCAGAAAAATACCTGGGCCTACATATAGACCCATGGGTGGGAATATCTAAGCCAGAACTACTATAAAAGCTGAATGAATGGTTAAGATAGATTGGGCAGGCTCCATTGAAGCCATTTCAGAAAGTGAAGCACCCACCAAGGTTTCTGAGAGGTTAAATATTTTAAAAACAACATGTCCCCTAGTTGTACCAGAGGCAGCAGTGTTCTGAGGACCACAGGACAAAGTATCCTGTACAACAACAACATGTTCTCTTTCCAAGAGTACCACAAAGTCAAGCCAAGCTGGGTCACTCTGAGTCTGCAAGAGACACTGTCTCAGTGGGTGTCTGAGACTGAAGCACTAGGGTTAGGAGAAGACAAATGAGCTTCTCTCTGAGCTTGCTGAGTCTCACCAATGTAACTACAGTGGCGTCAGTAGAGTTGTTAATTTATATTGGTTTGCCATCAGAAAAACACCCTGTGAAGTGCCTGGGCAAAGTTTCCCTGGCAGGACGAAAGCTGAAGATGGTAGTACAGATCGTTCCTTTCCTCAGCACACGGCCCAGTTGTCTCTGTCCCCTGAGTGTAGAGAAACCACAGGGTGCTCTGAATTTTTGCACTGGTTCTCCTCTGCCAACACAGCCGTCGGGCAGCCAGGACATGGCAGCAGTGGAAGTAGAGTGAATGTGTTCCCATTCCTCAGCTTTCCCTAGTCTGGTGTACAGAGTGGGGATGCTGGAAGTCCTTAACAATGACAGAAAGCTCCTACATGTGCAAAACCCTTCAGCAACCCAAGTTGCCAGCTTTATGGAGGTTTCTCATTGCACTCTGTTTGCTGGAGACTAGAATGAGCCGCATTATGTCTCTGCTCTTGAGTTTGGTATTCTCCATGTTTAAAACAGCAGACACTGCATCTGTTCAGCTGAAAGAAAATTCCTTCACAGTGATATGGTCCTTTACAACGAGACAGGGATGTATTGGTCTGACATAGCCTTAATATTTGATTCCAACCAGAGATATCCTCACTGTTAATGCAACATCACATTTGTCTTGCTCTGATTCTAGGATGAAATTCTGAACTTGTGTTACAGTAAAGGTAATGACACAATACACTGCCATGGTGGTCTGAACATGAACACAAGGAAAACTGCACTTCAGTGAAATCAATCCCATAAGGGAAAAAATTGTACTGGAGGAACAGTTCGGTTTTGCCAGTATAGCTATAACTGCTTCTGCCAGCAAAGCCTTGAGTCAAAGATCAAGACTTTTCAAGCCCCAACCAACAAAGCCATGTGGGAAACGTCTGTGGAATGGCTTGTGCTTTCAGTAAATACTGAATTTCAGAATCAGAAAGGAAAAAAAGGTGACTTTGAAAGGAAAGATGTATTTACCTATGCAATAACCTCAACTGGAGTTAAAAAGGAAAACAGTCCACAGACAAGTTATTCAAATTTTGCTATGGGTTGCTCAACAAATACTTGAAATAGCTCATGTTTCTTTATTTCAGCAAAGGAGAAAAAGATCTTTGTTTATTTCTTCACTGGCCCTGTTGGTGTTACAGTCGATTTAATATTAAAATCTGATATGTGTGTCTGTTTGTGAAGTATAAGAGGAAAGATAAAAGGGTTGGGAGACCAGCCAGCATTCTGTAACATACAACTCAAACAGCACCCAATGATGCACAAGGACAGTTTCCAGGAGGAAGCCAGAAATACTAATGCAAATTTTATTTAATCATTTATGGTGCTTCTTTATGAAAGTAAATTACCTCCCAGAGTAGTGCAATGGGAATAGTATTTGCTTGTTGCTGCAGAAAGGAGTGAAATAATGGTTAAAATGTCAAGCCATTCAGCATCAGAGCAGAAGGACATCAAATAGAAAGTCAAAGCTTTGGATTCACAGGTGTGGAATTGAAAAAAGAGGGAATGTAGAAAGAGAGGAAACACAGACAGCCCTAAAGTGCAATGCTAATGATAAGAAGCAACATCAAGAGCTGCTAGTGGGGAATCTCTATCCAGCAAAGCTGGCTATAGATATAGGAAGGCTTTAAACTGCACACTAATACAAAGAGACAGAAAATATAGGATAATACAACCTAACCACATAATCTCCAGAGGCATTCACTTGGAAGAAAAATACTTTGTCAGGATTTCCTGAAAACAAAGTGGTCCATAGCTTGTCCCTCTCCTCCTCCCACCTCTAAATTACTGGTAGCCACAAGCCAGCTTAGCAGACTCCCTTCACATGATTCTTCTCTTTGGCATCATAATATCTACTCCACCAGAGTATTCTGACAAGGGGAAAAATTAACCCTCTATACAGTGCAGTGAACAAGGAAAACATTGTACTATGTACTCCTGAAGACCTGGCAGAATAAAATGCAATGTTATGGTAGGATATTACATAAGTAACAATAAACTACCCAAGTAAAATTATAGTTCTACATATCATCAGTTGGACATACACAAGGGCTGAGGTATAAGAACAAAGGCTGTAGTAACAATGATGATAAATTGAGCAGACATAGGTGAAAAAAAGTGTCGAAACCAGAAAAGCGTCCCAAACTTGCAGGATTCTCCTCATGGCACTTGATACAGTGGATACTTCCTGAAGAATTATTTTCTTATTTTGAAAGCACTGAGAGATGCAACTATCAGAAGTTGGGCTTTATATTAACCAACCTAAAGAAAATGGAGTTGTAATCAAGTGAAAGTGAGAGCTAATGACCCTGTTAGTGAATTTGTTGTTAGCCACTGTCCGGAGATAACATAATTCTCAGACAAAAGCTTGCATAAAGCACAATGAGAGTTCGCCTTGCAAGGGCTCCTGGATTGAGGCTTTAAGACATTTCTTCTTAATGAAGTAAGTTTAATTTAGATGAGTGACCGAAGAAAGAAAAGTTCATTGAGGAAAATTAATAATGGCTGGAAGCAGATAAAGGTGTGAGATGGGACAAAAGTGTAAAGAAAACTGGGGGGGAAGCCCTGCAGAATTATATAGAAATGCAAACCAAAAATAACTAGTAATCTCTGGGAACGTTGCTGAAAAGAATTTGAATTCAAAAAGGGAAGATGAAATGTAGGGATACATACAATAAGGTTACAAAAACATGTAATTTTCCTATGGTAAATTTAACACTGAACATCCTGGTCTAACAATAGTATTGTGGTCCATGGTAAATTTACCACAGGAAGGCTAAATTTTTGGTGGTTTGAAGCTATCAAAGCATAAGGGCAGTGTAAGCATTTTAAGAGAATTTTGTGTAACTTAAAAAAGCCAAGACGAATGAAAGAGAGCTGGAAAGCCACAGAGCAGTTGGCTGGAGATCTCTTTCAGCAGAAGGTTCAAAATATTAGAAAATATCCTTTGAATATTTAGAAAATGTAATTAACAACTTGATTAAATTGTTAAAACAGAACAGAAATTTAATAGCCATCTTCAAAGCAATCATTGCTTTCTCAGATTAGAAGCTATTGGATATAATATGTTTGAATGTCAATGAATCAGTTTAATACCATGTAATAAACACAGAAATACTGGAAAAGGGCCAACAAGATAAAGTTCATCACATGGCACAGAAAGCTTGTTAAGCAGGTGGTAAAGAGAGTGATCGTGAAAAGTCCAGTTCTTTGTCCCTTTCTGATTTGAGCAGTACATGCAACTTTAATCACACTGAATGAAGCCAATAGCACAATTTGTATAAGCACAACCTGCTATAATGGACCCAGAATTCAGTCCAAAGATAGGATGTCCCAGTGGGGAAGAATAAGGAATAATACAATCAAAATCAACCCAGGGACTTATATCACACATCATATATTCTCTATCAGCCACATTCAGGACAGTTCAAATAATATTTGGAGGTGGACATCTCACAGACAGTCCAACCAGGGATTTATCATGAGAATGCTTTTATTTGTTCCATAATGAGGTGATGAAATACAGAACACGTATATAACCCACAGCTAGAACCAAATTAGAGGGACACCAAGCACTTCATGGGTCAGGATGAAATTCAGAATGATTTTGATAAATTGTAGGAATGAACCAAAATTAATAAAATAGCACTGTATACAGAACTGTGAAAAATGAAAGATGTTTGCACAAAATGAAGAGTAGTAGGCTAGTAGACTAGTGGATTACAAAGTGAGTAGGAGTTTAAATTATGGTGTTGATACAAAACAAACAAACATCTTTCTGGGACATATTAACAGAAGTGTGATACATGTGGGATACAGGAAGTAGCGATGTCATTTTCAATGGCAGGAGAGAAGCCTCAGCTAGATGATTATGTCATTTGGGGTGCCATGGTTGAAGAAAGCTGTAGACAAACTGGAAAGAGGCCAAAAGCAAGCACCAAGAATGATAAGTGGGTTGAAAAACTTGACCCATGAAGAGAGGTTAAAATGGTTTGTTTAGTCTAGAAAATGGAAGATTGGTGGGAGACAGAACAGTCTGTAAATGTATAAAATGCCAGTAAGAACAGTGGGAAATCTCTTATGCAAATGCTAAGAGTTGTGCAAGAATATTGAGGGATTGAAACTGTAGGTGCAGGATGTGAAATTTGGACTTAGCAGGACAGTATAAAATTAGAGGAATAGTAGTGTCACTAGAACATGAATACAGAAATAGTAAGATACTGCATGTTAATTTTTTGTATCAAAACTGACTTGGAGAAGGATGGTAATAGATAGTTGTTTATTGTGGCAGCACTAGAAGCATATAATAGACTTCTAGATTCAGTTAGCCCTGAATGTGACTAGAGATTTCTCTGATGCTAGTGACCAAAAAATGTAACTGAGAATTACACTAGTATGGAGGACATTGACATTTGGCATAGGGACTGGAGAATAAAAATTACTGTTATTCATAGGACCTCAGTATTCCTGAACGTGAAGATCAACACTCTTTTTTCGTTAGATATTCAGACAACTAAGAATTAATAATAATTTTAAGATGGTAAATGAGAACATTATAAAATGCCTGGTCATAGAAAATAAGCTTGAATGGCATGATCATGAGTAGACTCTAAATTGAACAGGTGAGCAAACAAAGTACATACAAAACAAAATTCTTCATTTCAGAGGGACACATTTTGGTAAATTAAGGGAATTCTCAGCTGGACTGAGAAGCTCTGGGGCCTGCAGATTCCAGGGACCTGGAATTTATCCTATCAATGCTGTGAAACTTAGCATGAATCTGCATCCCAAGAGCGGAGAAAAAAAGTATGTAGAAGAGGCTTGAGATATAACTGGATGACTATCCATCCTTAAAAGATATTTTTGGAATAAGTAGGCATCTTACAAAATAATGGGAAAAAGTACTGAAAAGCAAAAGAAGATGTATCTCATAATCAAGAAGTGAAGACTAATAATTAAATGTTGAATAGAGGCTGGAAGGAAATTACCTTCAGGGATAAGGCTTGAAATCAATCTTGCTTAATATTTTTGATGATAACTTGGCACAAAATACAGGGGCTTTCTGATGAAATCTGCCAATAACAAAAAAAAATGGAAGGCATTAACAGAAGAGAATGGGGATATCATACAGGGAAAGCTGGATCACCTTGAAATCTAGAATAATACAAATGGGACAAAATTGAATAGCATAAAATGTTTGTCATGCACTTGGGTGCTAATAACAGAAGTCCCTCCCAGAAACTAGAAACTCTACATTTGGAAACAACTATGGAAGAGAAATACCAAGGTGCAAAGGGTTCCTCCAAAATGACTAGGAGCTTCTAATGGGACACAGCTGTGAATATGGCAAATGCTGTTCTGCGACATATCAAAATAGGGAACAGCTAGTGTCACTGTACAAAGATCTGGCAAAAATGTCTGTGTATGACTAGGTACAATTTTAATCCCCCTCTCCAAGGATACACAACTAAAACACAAAAGAAGGACTAGTAGGTTGATGAGAGAAATAGAAAGCATATTTTACAAGGAAAACTGAAAAGACCTTGATTTATTAGAGAACAAGCTCAGAAGGGATATGATGATTGTCTATAAATACATCTGAAGAATAAATACCAGTTAGAGGAAAAGAGTATTTAATCTATTTAATAATGCTGGCACAGAATCATAGAATCATAGAATCATAGAATCGTTTAGGTTGGAAAAGACCTTTAAGATCATCAAGTCCAACCATAAACCTAACACTGCCAAGTCCACCACTAAACCATGTCCTAAGTGCCATGTCTACACGTCTGTTAAATATCTCCAGGGATGGTGTCCCCACCACTTCCCTGGGCAGCCTGTTCCAAGGCTTGACAACCCTTTCGGTGAAGACATTTTTCGTAATATCCAATCTAAACCTCCCCTGGCGCAACTTGAGGCCGTTTCCTCTCGTCCTATCACTTGTTACTTGGGAAAAGAGACCGACGCCCACCTCACTACAACCTCCTTTCAGGTAGTTGTACAGCGCGATGAGGTCTCCCCTCAGCCTCCTCTTCTCCAGGCTAAACAACCCCAGTTCCCTCNACATGTATGCACATTGCTGCTGCTGCAGGCTACAGTGATATTATCAGTGAGCTGGCTAAAGTCCCGGAGTGCAACCTGCAGGCCCTTGATGTGGATGACAGGTAACCATGGAAACTCTGAAACTGAAATTGCTGCTTCCTTTCTATTAACCTGAGACTAGCTCTATAATCGTGTTTCCTGTTTCACAGGCCATGGCCTAGTTAATGAACTGCACTTACAGAGAACTGTGCTTGCTCAGAAACACTGCAAAGCAGTCCAGCTCACATGTATCACATCTAGTATAATAACTGACGAGTAGGAATGTTATTTAACTTTGTGTTTCTGGTAGGAAATAATAAGATTATATGTGAAAGGACTTTGTCACCACTTGACTTAACTTCTTTCAATCAAAAATGAACATTCTTTTCAAAACAAGAGAACAGGATCCTACAACTTGAAGCTGGGATCCTGCTGCTATTTGCATTCAAGAAATGGCAACATTCCCTTGTTGCAGTTAAGATGCTAACACAGTATTCCTATAGGACCAGGGAACCTTCACCTTCCATTCTCACAAGGCATTTGATCCCTTCCGAGATGAAATCCCTGTATCATTAAGTGCAGAAGAGTCATCATCCGAGGTGAAATCCCTGTATCATTAAGTGCAGAAGAGTCATCATCTTTCCTCTTTTTCACCCCACAACTGCCTCACTTGGAACTTTGCTCCTAAGTTTATTTAATGCAAACAGAACCAGCTGACTGTTCTGGGTTGATTATCCTGCTCAGCAAAAGCCAAGGTTTTCTTGGCTTAGGCCCTCAGGTACTTAAAGTAATAGCATTTTTCGTAGAAAAGTCCAATAAAATGGAACAGAAATAAAATCAACAGAGTTCTGGAGAAGTTTCTAAACATCAGTAAAATGTAGCTGAGAAGGCTCTGTTTCTGTGGAAAGAAGGGTGAAGGGAGGAGTTTAACTACACTTAAGAGCTCAGCAAAGAAGACATGACCTCCTATTACACATTCTTGGATATTTCCATAGAAGGTATCATACTTGAAGAGGGGAAAAGATAAGCTGTTCACTATAAACACACAGCAGATTTCCATTCTATTATGTTTCTGACTGCACCTGTCTGAAATCACTGGGATTGCAAGAAACAGGCACAGAGAAGTCAACTTTATTTTTTATTCTTGCACAGTTTATATATAGCATGTATAGGCATTCTCCAGCCTCATATCTGCTTTTACTACAGCTAAATAGATGCATAGATAGATGCTGGTCTATGGTCTTATTCCCATCACTGTCAACTACATCAGTGTGGGATAAGTTGCTGGAGAATTCCTTAAAATGGATGTCGTGAATCTGGATGAGTAGCATAGGAGCACACCTCATTGTGTCATTAATAGTTTCAATAGTAAATTTATTAATCTATTTTAATGATATTCCCCCTTTCCTCTAGGACACCTTTGCACTG
Source organism: Pelecanoides urinatrix (assembly GCA_013400755.1). NCBI lineage: Eukaryota > Metazoa > Chordata > Aves > Procellariiformes > Procellariidae > Pelecanoides > Pelecanoides urinatrix. The sequence goes on along the minus strand of VZTQ01005009.1, from coordinate 10,509 downwards.
GGCTGCAGCATCAGGGAAAGCTGACTATGTGCAGACACTGCTAGAGCTGGGGATAGACAGCACCCCTTGAGACATCAATGAAAACACTCCTCTGACATATGCAATGTACTGTGGGTACACAGCATGCATCAAGCTGCTGTCTCAGGAGAGCAGGTAAAGCAAAAGTTCACATCTTACTCACATGTTGGCACTGACTAGAAAAGAAAGGTATTGCTTTTTGTATGCTACTGAAGGGTTTGAGCCCTGGGTGATGTCTCCTTGATTCATATGCAATACTCAGTTCAAATTTTCCACCAAAATAGCAACGTTAGAATTAGCCATCTACTGAAGACTCATCACTGCGGTTACAGTGCTAGTCTGCCAGTCAGCAGAGGGTTCTGAACCAAGAAGATGTGGGTATAGCTGTTGCTCAGTCACCTTTGTGCAGAAAATCTATCTTACAAAATAATTTCAGCCCTCAGATATATGCCCTGCACTTTTTTGAAATCTCTATGCACTAGCTGTGTGTTCATGTAATCAGACAGACGGATAGACTGAACATAAAAGCAGCTTTGCCAGATAGATAATAAAATAAATTTCAAGTTTTCATCCTCAGAGTAAGGGTTTGGGAGTGTTTTCCTAGCCTTCTTTAGTTCTCTACCTTGATTTTCTCTTATTCTGATTTTTTTCTGTTAAAAAGTAAAATTCTTTTGCCATTTGTGGTGGGTTGACCCTGGCTGGTCACCAGGCGCCCACCAAAGCCACTCTATCACTCCCCTCCTCAGCAGTGTTCACCAATTACCATCACGGGAAAAACAGACTCGACTTGGGGAAAATTAATTTAATTTATTACTAATCAAATCAGAGTAGGATAATGAGAAATAAAAACTAAATCTTAAAACACCTTCCCCCCACCCCTCCCTTCTTCCCAGGCTCAACTTCACTCCCAAATTCTCTACTTCATCCCCCCGAGCAGCACAGGGGGACAGGGAATGGGGGTTGCGGTCAGTTCATCACATGTTGTCTCTGCTGCTCCTTCCTCCTCAGGGGGAGGACTCCTCACAGTCTCCCCCTGCTCCAGCATGGGGTCCCTCCCAAGGGAGACAGTTCTCCACAAACTTCTCCAACATGGATCCTTCCCACGAGCTGCAGTTCTTCACGAACTGCTCCAGCATGGGTCCCCCACAGGGTCACAAGTCCTGCCAGCAAACCTGCTCCAGCCTGGGGTCCTCTCTCCACGGGGTCACAGGTCCTGCCAGAAGCCTGCTCCAGCACAGGCTCTCCATGGGGTCACAGTCTCCTTTGGGCGCATCCACCTGCTCCAGCATGGGATCCTCCACGGGCTGCAGGTGGATATCTGCTCCACTGTGGACCTCCATGGGCTGCAGGGGGACAGCCTGCCTCACCATGGTCTTCACCACAGGCTGCAGGGGAATCTCTGCTCTGGTGCCTGGAGCACCTCCTCCCCCTCCTTCACTGCCCTTGGTGTCTGCAGAGTTGTTTCTCTCACATATTCTCACTCCTTTCTCTTCGGCTGCAATTGCTGTTGCGCAGCAGTTTTTCCCCCTTCTTAAATATGTTATCACNAGGAAAGGAAAGGAAAGGAAAGGAAAGGAAAGGAAAGGAAAGGAAAGGAAAGGAAAGGAAAGGAAAGGAAAGGAAAGGAAAGGAAAGGGAGAACTAGTGCCTTTGTTACAGTGTTAGCAATGACTGTGCTGTTGGAAATACAATTTTCCAAATATGATATAATACAAAGGTCACTTGGTTTTAAAGATACCAGCGTGTTCTTTTTTTGTTATTATTGGATCTTGCCTCACCATTAAGAATAATAATTCTGCAGCTGGTAGATGCTGAAGCCAGAAAAGTTTGTTTGGTTTTTTCCCTGATAGCTGCACTGAGCCTACATTAAGATGAGTGTAAGGCAATGAACCCCATAAGAAAGAGTGAAGTAATATGGTATCATTTTCAGTCTTTGTTAATTACAAATTTGGATTCCTCATTTTCTGCCTCCTTGAACCACCTCTGCAAATATATCTAAACAGTATATACCACATTTCATGGGCTACCACAGGCAGTATTTATTTCATTATTTGGCAATAATGACATCACATTTTGATTTGTACTTCCAGTAGATCTGAGCCAGTTCATCAGTTTCCCTCCCAGAACAATAGACTCCTAAAGAAAGAAGGAAGATTCAGTATGCTGAACCACATCTTCTCTTGCAAAAAGAAGAAAGATGATCAGAAAACCAGTCAGAAGGACAGAAGCAGAGACCGATATCCTAGAGAAGAGACCTCAGAAGTAGATGACATCATCACCACTTTTGATTGCATTATGGACACAAACTGCAAAGACTTTTCAGATGAGTGTGTGACCACTGCTGACTTTAAAAGGAGCACAGACACAAAGTACCTCATACCAGAAAAGAAGCAACCAGAGTGTCAGGGACTTCTGCCCGTCAGAACCCAGAGCCTCCCCCCAATCACTGTGGGCAATTCCTTCCTAACTGCTTCCCAGAGCACAATATCAAGCTTCTCCTCCAGCACCTCACCCACTATTTTGCACACAGGTCTCAAAAGAGTAGGAGCGAACACAACTTGCTGGACCACAGAAGCAGCTGCCAGGCTTTGTTGGATGACCCCTGGAACACAGACTCTAACCAGCTACTCTCCTATAAAGTCTGTACTAGGACTCCTTCAGACAAACTGATAAATGGCTTAAACTCTGATAGATCTCACCATGTGCTTTTGTGCCCTCCCTACCTTCCCTCACTTCCCAGTTCTCCATCAGGTAATTTCTTTCTTTTCTATCATCTCCCATATCCTATAATCTCTAATGATGTGGCAAGCTGAGTCAGAAAAAATAGGTAAGTCTGACCCATGACATTTCTATTTGTTTAATATCTTTTTCAGTTTCTTCTCCCTGTATGTAGTAGCAATCGCAGATAATGTCTGCACAGGACATCAGCTGACAGCTGTAGCAAGGAGCTTAGGTGTGGAAAATAAGAGATTTGAGTAGGTCTGATTAGCAAGCAAAAATGCAGGTAGTTAGGAAGCATATAAGGTACCTGAGCAAGGTAAGTGCCTCCAGATTACATATGTGCTTTTTGAATTGCAAGAGAATGTCCATCCTTTATGGGATGCTGGGGGGAACATTGCCACCAAGGACGAGGATAAGGCTGAGGTACTCAACGCCTTCTTTGCCTCAGTCTTTAATAGTCAGAGCAGTTATCCTCAGGGTACTCACCCCCCTAAGCTGGAAGACAGGGTCGGCGGGCAGGATGAAGCCCTCATAATCCATGAGGAAGATGTTAACGACCTGCTAT
>VZTQ01005008.1:0-25685 GCA_013400755.1 Pelecanoides urinatrix | reverse complement strand
CCAGGTGTCCGCCGGCATCCCCGCCGGCATCCCCCGCGGGCGCCGCGCTCCCTCCCTTGGACAGCCCCCGACCCCTGCCGCCCTCCGCGGCCATCGCAGCGCCGGACAGGCCGACGTGGCTGCGCCGAGCCCATCGCCGTGGGGGGCGCCAGGGGCGCGGAGGGCGGAGGCGGCTCTGTCAGGCGGTGGGGCTGGCCGCCCCTCGCCCGGCCTCGCTTGGCCTGACTTCCGCGGGCTGCGGGCCGGGGCTTGCGTGATGCCAAGTTTGGTGTGAGTTTTGGCCCAGACCACTCCGTGTTGGCTAGGGCCAGCCATCTTTTGTGGGGGCATCTCGTAGCTTTGCAATTTATGTATTATAGCCATACGTGTATATAAGATCTATCATATATACATATACTTTTACACAAATCTATGAAAATAATAATTGCAGTGCTACAATAGATGCCTCTCACAAAAGATGACTCTGTGTGTGTATATACATGCATGTGGACACATGCAGACACACACACACACACTTTTCTGTTTTCCTATACGTGATGTGTGAGGATTTTTGAATTATATTTTGAGGTAAGGTTGATTCTTCCCTCTTAAAACAAGGGGAAACATCTTGCCCAAAGTATCTGTTGACGTAGCATTGCTGTCCTGCTTATGGAGTGTTAAATCCAGCCTGAGAAAGTGGGTTACTCTGGGAGATAGAGCAGAAGGTTTTAGTAGCATTAGTGGAAAACAAAATACACTAACTCACTGGTTCTATATATGTATTAATGTCCTATTTAGTGGAAACCATTAAAGAGTGATCTTTAAGCTCTTCTGGACTGTGGAGTTTTCAGTATTGATAATGAGAAATTTGGAAAACTAAGCCTGTGGTGTGGAGACACTGTCCAGCTGATACTTGTTTTTTTGTGTATGCGTGTGCAGGAGAGAGGAGGGAACTTTTTCTTCTTTCTGCTTAAGTGCAGATACTCATTTTGTGTGTTGGGATGCACCGTTGGTCATAGTCTGGTATCTAACCCACCCGTTTTTAAGGGAAGTAAGTATTGTGGCAGAGTGATCCGTATAATAAAACCAGTGCTGCCTCATTGGAGGACCTGTAAAAGACTGCTGCAGATCAGAGTGATCGCGGTCTCACTTCTCCTTCAAACTCTTCCTATAGGAACTGAGTGCATTTTCTCTCTGTTTCCTTAACCACACCGGCACCTTTCTTGTTTAATTGACCTCTGCTCCATTTATATAGTGAAGAACTTCTCACTTCTTGTCTTAATGGTGGCTGGCAAGAAAACATTTTAGCATGTGTTTCATGAGGGAAAACATCAGGACAGAGTGTGGTTTGTACTAGAAGTGTTTAAATTCAAGTGTTGTTAACCTCAGTGGTCACCTCAGTTTCAGCACTGTTTTATGAATGAAAAACTGCTGAGGACTCTGAAATAGTAGACGGGTGTTTAAGTTGCTTCCCCATTCCCCTTTCCCCAGTCTGATCTTACTTAGCATCTGCTCTGTGCGGAAGCAAATGTTTTACAGTGCCTTTCTTTACTGTTGTGGAAGATGAGTAATTAAAATGGCATTCTGCTGTACTTTTCCAATATACTTTGTCCAGCAATGCGTGATCAAGACACACAGTACCAAGCCTTTTCGGAGTGTTTCATAACTAGCTCCTTTATAAAGAGGCATTACTCTGAGAAATGGCTTGGAAAGTACTCTTAATTTCTTCTGTATGCGTATTAAGGTAGATAATGTTTCTTCACTTTAATAATTAAAACCAGTTGTTTTTTTTTTGNCATTTTTTTTTTTTTTGGGGGGGGGGGGGTTTAACACCTGTTAGTATTGCAAAGATAACACAACTCAGAATGAACCTAAAACTCTCCGTACTTATCCAAACATCCTATCTGTGCAAGGTGGTTTAAATAGTTGTATTTGCATACCTTTTACAGTGCAGAATCTTTACCAGTGACAGATGGAGAAAGTTCACTTCGGTATTAAGGCAGACATGTATTAATGCTTTTGTTTTCATTTTTAAATGTAAAAAATGGAAATGTTTGATACGAAATCACAAAAAGAAGAACATGGAATTTAGTGGTATTAGAGAAACTCTTCAGAGTAGAAGAGCCCTTTTCTTGCTTACATTCTTAGGTATAATAGGGTTGGTATCAATCTCTATCTTGTAATAATACTAGAAATAATTTAAAGGTGTTACCAATTATGTTTCTAAACTTCAAATACAAATACTATTAGAGCTGAAGTAATGTGTACCTATGCTTATTTTCACATTGCTATTCCTTAAATATTTCTGTATTCAAGTTACTAGCTTCTCATTTCCTCACAGATAAGTACCTTCCTCCAGACTCTCAAGGTTGTAACCTACTCATCAAATTGTATCAGTTATACATTCCAGAAAGCCGTAGTCATCCTTGGATCTGTGAAATGTAAAGTTTTCGGCAGCTATGGTAGGAGTGCACGCTTTTCTTTGGAACTGCTTTCATCAATGAATGTCTCTTGGGTAATCGTTTCGTATACGGTTTAAAAACAAAAACCCTTTTTCATACAATAGAAATGGGTTTAAAAAATATCAAGGAAGCAAAATTCAACTCTCCTCTCAAACTTTTGCTTCCAGCTGTTACAGTATGGATTAAACAATCCTGAGTGGAAAAGCTTGCTTCAATGTGTTTCCTTTACTGCATTGTTTTAAATATGACTGAAATGCAGTGTCTTGATAGCTCTTCTGTTCTGGCAGTTTTGTCTGCTATTGCTGACTTTTTCTGGATGTGACAGCATATATTTATTTAATCATTATAAATTTAGTTGGTGTTCTCCAGTGAGCCTGAAATTTCAAAGAAGCTTTTTAAATATCTCCCTAAAATGTGTAAAAGAATCCTGTCCCAAAAGAGTGACAAGCTTTCAAATGTTCCCTAAAATCTCACTAAAATTAGTGAGAATTGTCAGGACTAATGTATCTCTTTCTTTGTTTTCGAAGTTAACTGGAAAACCTACCAGTGTTTTAAATCATACATCTATATGTACTAAATGATTCCTTGAATTGAAAATCTAGGAAGATGCATTTGTCTGAATTGTATACCGAACTGTGTGTTGTACAGCTATTCAAAATAGCATTTTAGATTTTTTGATTTGTTTTCAAATCTGAGTTGTTCCTCTCTTGGTCTTTTACTTTGCTTTGTAGTAAAATAACATCTTACGATTTTATTATTACTGTAGAACAGGGGACTTGTGTATTCGCAGTGCCAGTGTCTCTCTCTTCTGCTTATGGTTGGAAGTTGTTTATGGGCCAGGATGAATTGAATTCACCGTTACACTTTCTTCTAGGCTTCATCAAAACATGTAAAATAAGGGTGGTTAAACAGGTTTCTTTAGTTCTGTGGGTCACTGAAGAGGAAGAATAATTGGTAAAGGTGCGGTCTCTGTCCAATCAGTAGCCCCTGAGGCAGTGCTAGAAGAATACACCCTTCCATTCAGAAGTTAGAGCATAGCAGTGGTTGTGAGCTGGCTGCTGCACTGGCCTTTCCCAAGCACTGAATATCGATGAACTTTGCTATGCAGTGCTGCATTAGCCCTAACTGACTTTGTACTTCTGGTACACCAGGTGTAAAAACATGAAATGTGTTTAGGTTAACAAATGTATTGCTAGAAGACCAATCTTTTATCTACCTGTTTTGCAGGTGGCAAATCCTACAAATAGAAAGGCTTTCTAGCTTGAATAGCATTTCTCACAGCTGTTGTAGAACTAGGCAGCAATAATCATAACTTTGGGGAATTTGAATGATTTGTGAGTTGATAATGATAAAATAGTTGGGGATGTTAACAATAACAATGTAAATGTTCTTACAGTGCAGCACAGACAACTTAAAAGGATTTTAAAATTTTGGAGTATTTTCTTTCTTGTGATACTGCTGCATTGAGAGTTTATGTTGTCAACCTTTACTCTGAAGCTGCGGAAATGAGTTTTCTGAAGAAGCAGGAGGTAACAACCTGATTCCTGCAACTGAGGCTTAAAGCAGAACACTAACTTAGGGTTAATATCATGAGTTAGCAGTGCTAGTACTGTTCCAGTTTTTTATACAGTACAGTATGATGATATGTTCAGAGGTATGATTAACTTGCTTATCTTTGTTCTAAACCCACAGCTAACAAGCAAGTAATGTCTGTATTTCTAGAGAAGATTGGTTATTGAAGCTTTTGAGGCATTTTTTCAAAAATTCAAGTACATCCATAACAGGATAGCCTAAGTACTAGGAGGTGTAGCTTAGAAGTTTGAATTACAGTGAGAAGCAGGGGAAATGCAGTGTATTCACAGAAGCATGTAAGTTCTTGGATGGATATCAGGATGGTTGATGATGGAGATAAGGACAGGATGACACTAGGGAGGAGGTTGTGCATGAATTCCTTTCCACTATTAGAGACATTTTTGCTAACGTTCTCAGACACAGAACTTCAGTCGTGTGGTAACATGTTTACTGATAGCTAGTGAATGCCTGTTAATGAATGTTTTGTTTTTTTTTTTTATAATGCAGCTTTGATAAATTGAATTAAAAGAGCAGTGGCTATACCCAGCCAATGAACCATCTGCAAGTACGAGACTGCTAAAAGCAAAGGCAAATGCAGAGCCGCTCAGGAATGTGCTCTATCTGCTAAGGAGTTTGCTAAATATTGGTTCTGATGGCAGTAGGTATGGACAGTGGGGAGAAGCAATTCATTTCGGGGAAAATAGTCTGCCCTGAGCTGCTGCTTATTTGTGTGGTCCTGTTGGAAAGCTTAGAGAAGAGGGATGTAAGTCAGTTGATGTCTGAACAGATTCTTGAAGGCTCTGAGCAATGAAATACTCTTTTGATGTTTTATTCTTCTTTTGTTTTGGGAACAGGACTTCTACATAAACAAGAAATACCAGACCTTGTTACTTTTTTTTTTCTTCTAGCTGGAACAGCCTACAAGATGCCTGACTCTTTTCTAGCTTTAGTTATATTGATGCTAGGTTTGAATTTGTGTTTCTTGAATGCTTATTTTTAAGAGGACGGAGTTTACTTATAGTTTTATACTTGTAGTTTATATGTACCTTTTTTCCATCCTTCTGAAGGTGGGATGAGGCAGACAAACATACTCACTGTGGAGTCCAGCTGTGAGCTAGATTGGGGTAGTCTGTCTGTGTGGCCTTTGTAAAGGTGAGGACGTATTGGTGCTGTTTTGCATGTACATATGGAAATGCTTACACCTACCACTGTATTTCTAAGAATGGTGTCTGTCACCTGGGATGGCAGCTTGAAATATCTCTTCACAAAATGCCTGGGCTCAGACTGACACTCAGTAATGACTTCTCATCATGTCTGCGGCCCATGGTGTCTGCAAGTCCTGATTACTTCCTTTGAACATTGTTCTTGATGTCTGTGGTATTTATTCTTGTCATCTGACTTTCACCCTACCTTTCACTTGAGAAAGGCAAGATGAAGTTCCTCCTAGTTATCTGTGTCCCTAGCTCTTCTGGTGTTCTTTGATCCCACCCTGTTTTGGTAAGTCCACAAACTGCATTGCCTGTGAAGTTCATCATTGTGTTGTACATTGCACTTTCAGCTGTGTGCAGATGAAAGAATTTGTTACTGTAGAGCACTGAGTACAAATAGCAGGTAAAATTCAGAATTCAGTTTTATTAAACACCATATTTTTAACCGTCTTCTGAAGTTAATTGTAATAACGGTTGGAGATAGCTGCCTATTCCCTTTCTGGAGAAAATGCAATTCTTAATCCACAGTAAGATTTAAAATCTTACTGCTCCAAATATCTTATACTTACTGTAGTGCTGATTTCCAGATTCTGATCCTCAAGCTATTGCAAATGGGCTGTAGGGCTATATAGTCAGATTCTTTAACTTCTCAATTCTGTGTGCTTGCTGGTCTACAAGAAAGTTTTAGGCTTGACTGACAGGGATCTGTTGTTGCAGTCTTGTTTATTTGCTTTCCTTGCTTCACTTCTGTGACTTACTCCTACTCTTGGGAAGATCCCATGTTAATTTCTACCCCTCTTTCTGCATTTTCATTTGAATCACCCACTAAACCAATCCAGTTGCTGCTTACTTAGCAGGTCTCCTGCTGCAAATGACTTTAAAAACAAAACAAAACCAACAAAAGCACCCACAGATAATTTAAAAAAGGCAAAAAGAGCTTGAATACTGCTTAACCCTTGAATTTCCTACAGCTCCTCTGCTAAAAGCCGCGACATCCACATGTGACATACTTGCAGCTCAGGCAACTGTTTTAGTAACTTCTTGAGTATGGAGGGTATGATTGCAAAACTTAGTGACCTGCTGCTCACCATTAGTAACCATGGTCACTATCACACTTGAATTTGCATGTGGAATATTCTTGAAACAGCCATGAAGAGAGTTGCTGTTGTTTGACAAGTAGTAACTCATTAGACTGTGCTAACATGTGTCTGCAATTGGCTGACCTAATCTGTGCAGCTTTGAAGTCCGCCCCGGTTCTGGGGATAGGACAGCACAACCAAGCATTTTAAAAAAGATGCAAATGCATACATAGGGTTACTGCAACACCAGTCTCACTGTGGTGTTAGGTTAGTTACCTTAGGCTTGTTATCCCACCAGCTGTCTAACTGGATTCAGTGGGGGTTTTGTTAAGTATGGTCAAGAGAAGAGTTTTCTTTATTGTTCTTGTCTCTGAAATTACTAGATGTATTTATGAGGTGGCCCTTCCAAACTAGAGGGATAATGTTAGAGGAAGGTATTTCAAACCTTCACACTGAACAAGTTGCCAAGAAACATGGGTGCCAAGTGGGAGTAGGAGATGGTCTTCTGATAGCAAGTGGCAAAAAAACCTGCAGAAAATCAGAGAGGAGGCATATCTTATTGCCTTATTGAAGAGGTGCCTGGAGAAGCAAGAGGTGAACTTAGGGACGCAAAGTTGTGGAAGATGAGCAAGGTCAGGAGCAGCATGGCTGGGTGTGTCCCAGGTGGCTGGCCAGCCATCTGAGGAGGGAAGCTGAGGGTGGGCTACATGTGCTGAGCTACAGGAAGGCTTTTAAGATCTTTAAGAGCAGATGCTGTGGGATATAAAGTGCAGGCGCAAAATTGGAGGGAGCTGAGGGTGGAGCTGAAGAGCTGCAAAACAGCCGCTCTAAACTGCTGAGGCATGGAAGGGAGAAAGAGCAGTGACCAGAGAGGAAAGGTGGGTCATTAGGGGTATCTATGTGGGAGTTGGTGTTATTTTTTAAGACCCTAAGCTGGTTTGTCTTGTGTAGTGAAGGGGAGATAAAGGAAAGTGGGAGATTAGGAAAAAAGTGAGTTCCGAGCACAGGAGAGCTCAAATATATGTCAAAGAGAGGGGGATCCAGGACATAATAATCCCACTTAGTCTTATCTTTCTGTCTTCTATGACGCATAGAAACANAACAATCTAAAGGTTCAAAGATCATGGAAATAATTAATGAAAATGTACAATAATTCAGCAGCATGATTTCAATAGCAGCTTGGTTTCAGTCAGCTTGGTTTCATCTAGATGTTAATTATTTTCAAACACAACTGGAATGGATTTCATTTTGTTTATGGGTATATTTACCTTGATCTGGGAAGCTGAAAGGGAAGGCATGAAAGGTTTCTTTAAGAAAAACTCATTTTTCAGATTTATTAATTGTGGCTATTTTGAGTAATCTCAGACAGAGTGTTTTGATTTAGTAAATCTCTGGCATGCTTTCCTTGTAGGAAACACTTGTGCATATTAATTTTCCAAAACTTTGTTTTGAAGGTAGCGCTCTTCAAGAAACCAGATGATAAATGTGAGACTGTTTAAAAAAAAAAAAAAAAACCCAAACCAAAAAACAAACAAAAAAAAACAAACAAAAAAAACCCACAAAAAAAACCCCAAACAAAACCAGGTTAGTAGTTTGTATACCTAAGAATTTAGTCTTTGATTAAATAGGCTACCTAATCAAATACCTAATTTTAATCACTTGAGAAAAATGCCAGTGGTGTTACGCAGGTGCTTAATCAGACATATGCTTAAGACCCTTACCTACCTAAGGTGGGTTTGAGGGTGAAGTTGCATAATATATTCTCCTAATACTACTCTGTCACCTCAGTTTTGATAACTAGTAAGTTTGCTGTCCTGTTTTCCTTAAAGCTATATAATTTTGTAGTGGTTAACATGTTTATGCAAATGTAACCACCAGTTAATTAAAAGCACTCTTTAGTGTTGTTGCTTATACTTTCGGTAAGAGTATCTAGTTTTATGTTAGTACATTTTTGTGGCAGTTTAGTCTTTTAGAATGAAATGTTAATTTTTTTATTACGTGTTAGAACATCCTGGATATATTTAATTACAGAATGAACTTTCAGATACTTTTTTTGAGACTGCATTTTGTTTTAGTGAAATTAATATACCTTTTTCAAACTTTGATTAATTCTTTTTAATTGAAAAGAAATCATGTGGAAATACTTTTTCTTTTTTAATGTAGAGGACTCTTTCCTTCCTTGTTCATGTTTCATTCGACAAGAGATTGTTTGAACCCAGTCACATAGACCTTTCAACCATAATTCTTGCTGATCTCCACTGCAATTGTGTTTTATACCAACTTAGGGGGTTTGGGGACTGGGGAGTTTGGATCCTTTATGTAAATTTCATAATTCTGTGTTATGCAAGTAAATTAAAGTTAAATTGTGGTGGCTAATTAATGAACGGAAAGGATTGATTCTTTTTGTTTGTTTATTTGCATTCAAATCAACAGCTTTGATTTGTGTCTCTGATAGAAAACCAGAGCTGCATAAGCTGCTTCAAGCAGATTATGGATAATGTGGTCAGCATATTAATCCAGAGCTTTTGGTGGATGTTGACAACAATTTCTAGACCACTGTCCTGTGTTTCCTTAAGAACTTTCTATTTGGGGTTATATAGGGTATGAGTAGATGTTATTTGGGTTTTTTGGTTCCTGTTTTTTGGGGGGGGGGCGGGGAAGGAAGACTTCTTTTTCCTTTTAGGAAAAAAAAAACGAACCCTAAACCAGAGCAAATTTATCTGAGTTGGCAAGAACTTGTATTTAAGACTGACGTGTCTGTATTCTCTAAAAATATGAAAAAAAGCCACACTGTAGGGAAATAGCATTTATATTCCTCAGTTCTGTAGTGCAGATGATGGTTTGAACACCACGGAGGAATATACAAAACCAAGGTTTTTGAATTAAAACCCAAGAAAACCTACCTTTAAATATGTAGTTATTTGAGCAAGGAGTGTTTGAATTGTCTATTCAGTGTGACAGATTAAATAGTGTGTTATTGTTGATTTTTCAAGCCTGTATGGTTTTCAAGAAATCCTAATATATACTCTATTGTTTAAAAAACAACTTCCGTTTCCTAAAATGTCTTCCTCTTCCTGCAGTCAATGTACATTACATTACAAATTAAAATAAATAGAGTTTTAAAAGAGATGGGGATATTTTTTAAAAAAAAGAAGCTTTGTTACAATAGTGGTCTAAATTGTTAATTATGGGGCAGGTTTTCTCTATGTATTTCAAACTACAAGACTCATCATAAACCAGATAGGTACTCTCTATACGTATTTAAATGATTAATTATCTTAGCATAGATTTAAAATTTACTTATTTTTGTATTAGAAAAGGATGAACAACCTTTTTACTTATTTAAATGTTCCAGACTGTATTTGGATAAAAACAAGAAAAAGCAACATTTAAAAACAACCCCTTCCAATTTAAAGTATTTGATGTTGAATAAAGAAGAAACAAAAGCAATGAAAATGTTTTGTGTATATGACTGCTGGAAATCTAAGCCAAGAAACACTTATGAAATTACATAGTCTGTTAATAGAATTAGTGTTAGTAGAACTTAACAATTTTAGAAGTGGCAGATATGATGCTTTTTTTTTGTAGTTGAAGCTAGAAGACTGAAAATACTACTGTTTAAAAGTTTTTATTTTTCTTTCAACTTTTACGTCGTTTCACAGCTTTCACCAAACCAGCAATTGGACATTGCAAGGTGGGAAACTAACATAGCAAAGCAGAAATGATGTCCCTGCTGCTCTGAGAAGATGATTGCTGGTTTGGTGCATCATCAGATCTGGTTCTGGAGCATGGCTTAGGACTTCTGCAGTTCTGGCTTGGTGTTCTCTGGAACATCAGCAGCTAATGTATATATGGAGATATATATTTAGTTTGTCATTTATGTCTCTTCTCATGATGCTACCCCAGGTGTAGTTTATAGCTAGTCTGGAAGATCATGGGTTATATTTTTAAGGTAAAGCTTGGTTCACGCTGATTCATAAGGAATGCATGGCAGTCCTTGAGGAGTTCTGTGATCCAATACTTCAGCACTTGTTTAAATAGATTAAAGCTTAGGTCAGGCATTACTGCGGTTTAGTTTTTGTCCAAGTAGGCCAATACTTCATCACAGGACTGGACCTGATATGTGTCCTGTGGGCTGGGGCTGGTTTAGTTGTCCTGGTTTAGCAGAAAAGTTCTGCAGGTCTGTTCTCTAAACTTCAAATTGTAATGAAAAAAAACCCCACCCTAATTAAATTATAATTATTTATTGTTAAACACAAATTTAAATCTGAAGATTGTTCACCTGCTATGTAGCTGTTGATTTAGTTTTGCACGTATTTGTTATACCAGGCGTGTTTACCTGTCCCAGTTATTTTATGTTGAAAAGTTCTTGATGGATTGTTTGTGGGGTTGTTTTTTTTTAAGGAAAATGAGCTGTGCAGTTAAGTTGTGCTGTGTAAGTAATTGTCTACTTCCAGTGCTTGTCAAGTTCTGATGCAATCTGTGTTCAAATATCTCATGATTTTGGTAAAGTATTTCTCATACTGGTCTCTCTGAGGTAATGATTATTCGCATTTTGTAGATGAGGAGTTCAGGCAGATCAAGTAACTTGTCTGTGCTAGAGCTGGAAATTAGTCCTGCTTCCTCTAAATCCTTGGCTGGCAGCCTAACCACTTAGAGTTAAGTTCCCTAAGATAAAGGCACCCAAGAACAGTTTTAAGCTGTATTTAAACCCTTTGGCATGCTGTAAGAAACAATATAGCTTTTGGCTTATTATCTTTCTGCTGTTTTGTGGCACTCAGTATTGAGGGTCTGCAAGGGGATGAATAGATCTCTTGATTCCTGCTGAAATCCATGTGTGAGCTGGAAGCTGCATGTACTGTGCATTTCTCCTTCATGCACTTCTGCGATGTAATGGAGGTTGCAAATTTATTTCATTACAAATTATAGCTGCAATGTTGCCCACTTATTCTACGCTTAATTTTTTTTTAACCTTAATGCTTATAGTAAAGGATCTTGTGAATAAGGAGCTGCCTCAGTTGCACAAGAATGTGTTCACTCATTCTGCTAAATGTGATTTTTGTTGGTGTTCCTTGAATTGATGTCTGTTACCCTCTGGTGCTGCAGCTGTTCCTAAAAAAAGGATGTGCCATTTCTCCCGTAGTAGCTTGCATAATGTTGACAAGGGGAAAAGTCATACAATTCCACATTAAAGCAAGTGTTGCTCATGCGAGTTTTACATGCAATCTTTAATACTATTATGTGAAATGATACAGTTATGAAGAGTGTAAAATTTATTTTCTTTCGCTTGAAACATGAAAAGCATAATTTGCCTAATTTAAAAAATAAAATAAATTTTATTCCTTCCCTTCAAACACACACCTCTAATATGCCTTTTGTACACAGTTGGGATGAATTTGGTTGCTTAAGGCTACATCGCATGTGCTCAGTGAACCTGACTGTTTGCTAACCAATTAGAGTGGTACTGCATGAGCAAAGCACGGTTCCACAATGTGTGACGAGGATTTGACCTGACAGTTTTACAGTTGTGCAACACATGGAGGCTTAGAGCAACAAAAAGGGGCATGAGGGACTGCGTGGCAGAGACCTGTGCTGTTCTTGCTGCCTTTGCAGAGAAAAATATGTAATGCTTTTGTCAAGGAAAGCTAAAAAGCTATTTTCCATTTCCCTTTTTCTCCCCTGCATTACTTGAGACTGGCTAAATGTGGAGCCATCTGCATTTTTACTTTGTTAATGATTGTGTTTTTGTGAGGTAAATGTATTAATTTATTACTATTAGTAGCCATTTGGTTTGTCTTTGGTACGTTATTTTGCCTTTCAAAATGAAGATGCTTGCATATTGGACTGTTGAACTATACTTCCTCATGCTCTGCTATAGATTGGCATGGGACATTCTCCTTTCATCACCTGTTTAATGCTTTTAATGTAATTTCATAACTTTCTGCGTATAGTTACTGATTTCTTCAGGGATCCAGTGAACTTGTATGTTGTGAAATATTTCTGATCTCATCAACACTGAGACAAATTACATCACACAAGTGTTTGAGAGCTTGTCACTTTACATGTCTACTCTGTTGCATGGTAGAAATGAACAATGGTTATTTAGCAGGGATGCTGAGTAGATTTTCTTTGGTTCAATCTTGAAGATTGCTCTGTGTTGGTCTTTTTCTGCATAACTCATTCTCTGCAAATTACATAAGCTGAAAAGTCAAAAGTGGCTAATATTAAGTGAGTTGGGAGTGGATAAAATCAAAGTATGCTATATGAAAGTGTTAAGTAACCCAAACAGCTAAACAGAAAGGAGGTCTTTGATTTTGAGGTATTTCAATAAATTTATTAATTAACAGAAAAGAGGTTTTTGTCTTTTGTTTATAAGCAAAGATATGGTTGTTGCTTTTATTTTCATAGTGGCGTAGTGGTTGGAACTCAAATAATCTACTGAATTTCTTATTGCATGTTTTGTGCATTATTTTATTTTTAAAAAATGTCAGGAATTATTACCTAGAGGCTTTCAGTTGTAGCTTGTAGCTTGCTTGTCTGTTTGTCATGTAATAATGAAAGCTCAACTCAATTTCTTATTCCGAGTTATCGAAGCACTCAGGTATTTCTTTAATAGTGGAGGGGGGTTTCCCTTTCTGTCAGCATACAGAAAATTAAATTTTTTGGTTTTCATGTGTCTGTATTCCCTTAAAGCAGAATTAACCTGGCCTGTTGCAGCTAACCGGGTGCTAAAGCCTCATCCTTTTGTAGAAGCAGTGATATGTAATCTCACAGTTACCTTTCTTCCTGTTCCTCTTGCAACATACTTCTGTCGGGCTAGTCTGCTTACGTGTACTACAGTATTGCTGTTTTTTTTTTTTTCAGAACTGTAATATGGGTGGGTAAACCATACCTGCCAGAGGTGAGGAGACCAGCAGTGGATGAATTGCTTCCCTGGCAGCAGCTCCTCTGGCTGCTGTGCATTGCTGCTGCCTTTTGGCTCTTGATGTCCCTTCGCTTGCAAACAAGAGGGGCAAATGGAGTTGGCTGGTGTCAGGTCTCTCTTTCCTTCTTCTGCCTGGTTAACAAGGGCAGCACCTGGAAGGTGAGAAGAAATAGGTGGAGAATTAAGAGATGCAGCTAAGCATCTGTAAGGGGCAGTGAGCAATGGCAGGAGGAATGGTAGAGACTGGAAGAGAAGGCAAGAGAAAATCCAAATATCAATTAAGGGGAAGGAATCAGCTGAATTTGAAATGTTTGTGTATAGCTAAACAATAGCATTCACGGAAAACATTAGTGTTTTCATCAGTAAAAGCATTAAAGCTAGCAGTTGTAAATGCCAATGAAGTCATGTCTAAGTTTGTTTTTCAGTTTTAACGGGAAAAAAAAAATCTCTTTTGTAGAAGGAGCAGCCTCATCTATTCAAGCAACTTAATAGTAGTATATTACTGCTGTTAAAAAGCTTTTAAAATACAGACTTTTTAATTGCTACTGGGTGAATCGAAATAAAAAGTTCTTTTGCATTTGATTTACCTGTGCCAATAGAGCACTGAATGGTGGATTAAAGGGAGGGGACTGAAGATAAAGGAAAAAAATTATTGGAGACTAGGATTTAAAACAAAATTTTAAAAAAAGACTCCATAGTGGAGACTAGGAATTGCAAATCCCCTATTAAAAGCTTTGGTTTTTTGAGAGTTCGGTGATGAGTTCCCAGGAGCTGAGCGAGACAGATCAAGAGATCCCTGTATTCCTCTAGAACAGGTTCTCATAAACTTGTGGTAGCTCATGCTTGTGAGAGTTTGGGCCATACTTTGAAAGGAGCTGAAGGGTCTGTTTCTCTGTGTAGTTTTATAGACCCGGAAAAACCTTAACTGAAGAGCACACAGTGGATTCCAGGGGCTCTTGTCCATCTTAATTTGACACCACTTTGGCAAGGAAAATTCTAATCTAAGAGCTTTCAAGGAGCTATTGCCACTATGGTTGGTCATCGGTGTTTTAGCTTTTGTCTTGTCACCTCCTTAAAGTGTCTCTTTAGTCTGTTGTGGGCTCTTGTTTTTAACGAGCTTGTAGCATCTTCTGTTCACAGTTGAAATGCTTTTGGAAACAGCCAGCTGGTAGGCACACTAGCTGGCCAGTTGTTGAGAGAAGTTCTGAACAATGCTTTGGTTTCTTCAGAGATGGATTTAAATGCAAAGTCTCCAAAATAAATGAACTCCTCTTTCCTGTTGTTATCTTTCGGGCTGTTTACTTTTTATTTGAGTGGCCACTTACTGCTTAATCTGTGGCCTCAAAAACATCAGCTGGCAGGGAGGTAACTGAGCCTGCCACCTCAAGGCAGCATGTGGTCTATTGTACATGCGCTGCAAACAGGGGACTTGTATGGAAATCGCCACGTTTGGGTCTAGGGGGATCTATGGGCTAAACCCATCCTTTTCTGCTTATAAACACAGATTGGGTTCGTATATTGTTTTACAGGCTGGGTGTTAATAAGCACCATCCTAATTAAATGATAAACTGTGTATCATATCTCTCAAACTACCTATAGTAATAATGTTGCTTATTTCTCAAGAGGATGCCATTCCCTGTGGATATGTTGGACAGCTACAGTCATGAGGACTTGCAGAGCTCAGCAGAGAACTACTTGTCTGACCTTCGGCGTGGGAATCCAAACCGTCCTGAATTCTTGTCTCTGCCAGACCACGGCAAAGTAAGAACCAGCAAATACCTTACTCCCAGGTTTCTCAATATACTTGTAGATTTAAAATATCCAGTCTGTAACTATGGAATCACATAATTATTTTAGCAAAGCTTTTGTATTTTCCAAATTCCTGTTTGTATCTTAAGCTCTACTCTTTTTCATTTTGTAATTGGGTTTAATCTGGGCATCAGTGACTATTTGCTGCTTCTAGGCAATGGATCTGTATGCATTAAGTAATTTTTAAAAAACCTTAAAATTTCAACTGATGAGTCAAACTCTTTCCTAAAAAGCAGTAACTCAGGCACTCACAAAAGGAGCCAACGATAGATTTTTGTATCTCAGTCCTTCCATGTTTTTCATGGTTGGGTTCAATTCTTGATCACTAACTCCAGAAGTGATTCTTTTCTTTTTACCTGAACTATTCCCTGCTATTGTTGAGAGTTCTGGTAGAGGCTGGCTGTGACACTTTGTTTTAAACACTTATCCCTTATGTGGTAAGTTGGTCAATGTTGGTTCTGTCTAGGTGAACATTTCTTTTAGAACTGGTACCAATAAAAGCAATGGTGTATAGCTTTAGTGAAAGGTAAGTGAGCTGAGAGGATTCTGTGTGGGAACAAAAGGTCAGTGCTGCAGATTCCTTGGCAGAAGCAGTCTTGAGCACTTTCCTGCATTTCTGCAGGTGCTGTGTGCCTAACTATTTGTTTGTATTAACATCCTCGTTTGTTGCATAGCATATCATAATCTTCTTAAATTGGGTAAGCAATTCTATTTACCACACCATTAATGTCTGTCTAGTTTTCATGCATTAAATAAATACTGAAAACAAGTGAATTTAAATGTCAAAATGCATTTCCACAAGGGTACTCAACTCCTGAAAGGTGGATTGATTTGACCCCTTTCATATTGTTCCGGAGGGGAAATCAAGCAGACAACTTTGGAATTTCTAAAATGTGTGCAGTTTAAGGGAAGAAAACCCTTTTGAAGCCAGGCTTCCCACCTTAGCACATTAGGGCTCATGTTAACAAACAACAGTTTTACTGTGCCAGTTTGTTTCTGTACTTGACTGCCTGCCTCGTTCTTCTGTTGGCTTTGACAGCTTGCATAGCTGGGACAGTTGAGATGAACATACTGCTGGCTTTTTGCACAACTTACTTCAGTTGTGCACATAAATGCAAACTGCTGACAGCAGAGAGCTGTAACAGTATAAATTACTGTAGCTAAATCTGTGAAGGTTTGAGAGTCAGAGCTCTTTATAATGTAGTCTGTATTAAGGAAGAAATGTCTAAAGTAAGGGCCGGGGTCTGATGCTTGTCCTTTACAGTTAATTGTTAAGCACTCGGTTTTAAATATTCATCTCGCTTACCCTGCTAAACATTCTCTGTATGTTTTACTAATGTTGTTTTAGCAGGAATCTATTGAAGTATTGTACACTCTTGTTTCAGATTCCTATTAGCTTGTCAACTGTGGGCTTCGTTCCTCTTTATGGTGGAGAGCAGACACACAAAGTTCTTGCTTTGTTTGCACCAGAGGACTCGCTCACAGGTTTCATTTTAAAATTTTAATCTCTGTGTTGCTGTTTCTTTTTCTGTGACAAATACATGTAACCAGGCCCTTGCTCATTCCATGCTAGTGTAGCTCATAACTTTGCCACTTTTGCATTTGTTGTTCACTGCATTCTAGTTCCCATACTATTATTTTTGTTGTGGATTCATATACACAAGTGATAGAACTTTGTATGCTAATCAGAGCAAAACTGGCCCTATTGAATTCAGAAGATGTGTAGCAAAATTACATGGTGCTTGTCTGAATCAAGTACAACATGTATTTCTTGATCTCTTTATGTACACCTCACCTCTCCAAAAGGAATTTAATGAACATTCATAGAATCCACTAATTTGCCCATGAATTTAGATGCTCTTTATTAGCAGTGATTTAATCAGCATCAAGTGTAAATTTGTCTTTAGTTTTAGGTCCTAACATAGCTCTGGCTAAGANTTGACGGTTGGACTTGATGATCTTGGAGGTCTTTTCCAACCTTAGTGATTCTATGATTCTCACTGGTTTTGGTTTTTTTTTCCTCCCTTTCTCCCTTCCCTTCCAGTCCTCCATGTTTCCTTCTCTTTCCATTTAATGCCATGTATGATTGCCAAGTTTGCCCCAAATGCCCATAGATCAAACTCTTCTTGATTGCTAATCACATGGCCATCAGCCTTTTTAGGGATTCAGATGAATGTAAAACTTGCACAGTTTCAATATCAATATCTATTAGCAACCCAAAACTAAAATCCGTGTATGAATGAGACTCCTCTTGGCAGGCCCAGTTTGTAGTGGAAGAAGGTGCTAGAGCACAGTGATGAAGGATAGCGCTTGTGTCTGAAAAACAGTTCCTACATGTCATACTGCACAAAAATCTCTGTTGGTTTTATTGTTCTATTTTCAAACAAGTTTTGAACTAGGGAGCGTTGCGTATGGGGGGCATGTATAGCACCACATTTGTTGTGCTATGGTAGGAAAAGCTGCATTAATATAGTGCCAGCTAGAAGATGCATAACTTGATTACTACAGTGTTATTCTGATTGTTTAGCAGCTTTAATGAATGTGTTTCTTTTGGAATGGTAAGAATCACTAACTTCTTATTTCCTCTTGTTTCTTTCAAGCTGTAGCCCTGTATCTTGCTGACCAGTGGTGGTCAACTGATGACATTGTGAGAACATCTGACCCTGCTAGACAGGGGCTTCATCAGGTAAAACATTCACCTAGCAGTTATTCTTATCCTTCAAGATAACAGCAAGTATGGCAAATAGCTAGTGTGTGAGATGTTAAATGTTTTCATTTCACTCAAAAATGAGTTGGCTGTCTCAAGTCAAAAGCAAGGTCAGTGGGAATAGAGGAATAGGTACTAGGGGGAACAGAACCTGTTTATGAAGATAGTGTCTAGAGCAAGAGTGACTCTCATACAGTAAATCCATATGTAAGCTATTTAGATGCTAAAAATGTTAAAGAGTTTTTTCTTTACTGTTTTTAGAACATCATATGTCTGTCTGTATTTAAACATCTTAGTAGAGTGGTGCATTGTACCATAGCAGTACCTGTTGGTCTTATCAGGAGACTAGTAAGCTAAAAATATTGTCGGGAACCTGTTTGATAGAGGCTGGTGGCTCTTGGAGCTGGTGGCAATACATAAGGTTTGGGGCAGTAAGTTGCCTGGTATCTGCTTTATTGCTCATCATTGACTTTTGTTACCATTACTGACACTTATGTAGCATGGAGTTTTGTTTTTTCCCAGAACTGGAAATCTGTGTTTTTCCAGGAGTGTAATCATGGAATCTGGGCACTTATCTTTGGGTTTTGTATTTTTTTAATTTATTCTAGGGAATTTGTCATGTAGCCTTGTTTTCCATGTCCTTCTTAACTGTAGGGTTGTGATTAAATCAGGAAAGCTGAATCTTTTACAAGTAGGGTAGCTAAGACTCTGGGCATTGGGAAGAGAGCATGGTTCCTCCGTTCTTCCTTCACAGTGGGTAGGATGGTGGTGAACTTAAATTTCATATGTGAAAGGAACCTTACAGGACAGAGAAAAGGATATTGAGTTCCTTGTTTTATGCCACAGAAACTGTTGTAACTCGTTCTTCCGCTGCATCATATCCTGTTGTCTGCCACTCTGTCAGCAGTGACTGAGTGCCAAGTCCTGCTACCCCATGAGGCTCATTGTTTCTCCTTTGTAGGATGCCACTTACCTGCCAGCCTGGGAAGTCTGAGGCTGGTGTACTGCTATTGTGTTTGATGAATGTTTCTTAAATCCAAAAATAGTTTTGAGTTAAAATCAAAACCTTCCCCCAACTGCCCCACTCCCAGCACTTCTCTCAGCTTTTACCCATTGGATTAGGAGCGACATTTAAGTTGTGAAATATCCTCTGTCTATGGTAGTGTTTTAGATAGTTTATACTTAACCTATTGCTATGGCTTCTGAGCATTTCCTTGCCCTCAAACAAACCCCAGAGCTTCATCCTGCTTTAGCACTGACAGCTNTTTTTTTTTGGGGGGGGGGGGGGTTGACCTATCTCCAGAATGCAGAGATCCTGTTTATCTGAAATGATTGTAGAATCAGATGTCATTATCACTTAAACATTTTATAGCATGACAGCGTAGAAACTTTGCTCACAGGCGTAAGATTCAGCTACACGTGGTGATTACAAAAAGAGATTCCCTTTCCTTCCACAGAAGCATTCCCTCAGAGATTACAATTGAGCTGGCAGGTTTATGTTATTAATATTACAGACTTTCTATTGTTTTTCTCTTTTTCTAAAACATTATCATTTCCATGTAGTTATTTTGGAATTTATTGTGTTCTTCATTTTTTGCTGAATAAAATTTAGTATTTGGGTAGGCTGTTTAGCACATGGGTAGCACTTTGTAGAATATAAATATTTGGATCAAGGAGGAACAATCTGGCATTTTTATTCCATCTCTAGAGGGGGTTAAATAATTCAGGATTAATGATGGTACTGAAGGCTCTCTGGAGACTTCCCCTATCTAACTTACATATATGCTTTGCAAACTGTTAAAAATAAAATAGTAAACTAATAGGTCACTGACCTATTCTTGTCTGGCAATCAAGATAAGAAAGCAACCAGCTAATTTTTCTGATAGTCTTTGTTATCTTTTTGTGTGGGGTTTTTTTTTCTTTTTTTAAAAGAAATTATGCATTGCATAATTTGTATAAGTCTCAGTATTACTTCTAATGTCAAAATTGCTGTAATGTGGTGGTCACAAAGTAGTATTTACATTGCAGTGGGTTTTGTTGTGGCCTTATAAAGCTGGGAATTAGAGTAGTGATTCTATTTTTAGTCTAGAGTGGGGACACTTCTTTGTGTGGCACTGAAGTTTTGCTGTACTCATGCTCACATGTTATATTTCTCATGGTGCCCTCTCATTTACTTGTTCTGAGTTAGCAAACACTGAAGGCTAATCTTTGTAGGCATTATCAATATTTCACCCATGTTTGATTGTGTGCTGTATTCTCCAAATGGGTAGTCTATGTGGAGAAAGACACCTCTGGAAACAGATGGTTAAGAAAGAGTGGTGGAGCTTGACTGGTATCCCAAAGAGTACCCAAGTAATGTAACTTCTATGCCTCCATTTTCCTTGCTTGAAAAATGAAGATAAGTATGTTCGTTGGTCTCAAAAGTACAAGGTTGCAAAGACTGACTATGTTGATAGACAACTATATGCTTCTCTTTGGCCTTGATAGAGGAAAGGGCAACTTTTTGGCATAGTTCACACTGACTCACAAAATGAAAGCCTGAAAATGGACTGGATAGTTGATGGGCTATCTTAATGCGTTATATGGCATCCCTTTGCCACCACTGAGTCCACAGCTACTCTTTGAATCCTCTGATACTGAAGTATCTGTGCGTTGTGACAGTCTGTTTCATTTTTGCTTAATTATGGATAATGTGTGTTTATGGGAGAATTCCAATGTAAAGTGTCCTAGGATTTCTTGTGGTTTCACTTAAAAAGTTGGAATTATTGTTTCAGTCTTTAAACAAGAGTTGAATTATAGTCTTCATATTTGTGCTGAGGAGTGATGTAATCTATGTAAAAGTGCAATTCAAGAATTTTATTGTCTCCTTTTCCCTCCTCCCTCTTTCAGCTTCATTTTTAGTGTAGTCTTTGTATGGAATTGTTCTGTGAGATTTCAAAGTGAGCATTTCCTCTCTCTCTCTGCTATTCTTTTCTGATACTACAGACTTTTTCTAACATATTAATTTATTGATATATCTTGGCAATATTATGAAGTTTGTCCAAAAAGCCAGTAAATGCCTGATGGCAATAATTTATAACATTCATTAAAAATAAATAATTTTTGTAGTTTTTAATATAATTTTATATGACTTATATAGTTTGGTATAATTTTTATAAATTATGAAAGTCTTTATTTGAATATGCTAAAATCCATGCTGCAGTATGTCAAGCCGAAGTACTGATGGATATTTTTTCCCCTTCTATTATTTCAGGAAGTGTTTGTAGCTCTTATCATGGTCAGAATTATAGGCTGCCAGTGCTAGACACAATGTTTGTAAGAAAGAAACATCGTGAGAAAGACTCTGGGCTAATCATATTGGAAGACTTTGCGGATTCCTTTACTGAAAACTCTCTTGGCCTACGATACCCTCTGTCATCCTTCGTATACACAGGCAAGTTCTTTAATTTATTCTTCTGATCTACTTTGTGCTTTCTTTACATGTCCAAAAGAGTGCTGTCATTCAGGCTCCATGTTTGTGGCTGCATCCTCAGTTTCTGTATTAAATGTTCTGCTTTTCAGTGAAGGTTAAAAATCTTGATTTATTTAAAATGGTGAAATAGTTCCTGATTGGATTTTTAATCTGCTACATGAGATTAGATTATTGAATCTCTGTTGGCTTTCTGCTACTGTGAAGTTCATCACTGAGTCCCTCCAAAGCCTCCAGAATGGGCTGTAGTGTTTCTGTGTGTGATCTAATGTGTATCTTCTTTCTAGCACCTTTTTCTTGCTCACACCTAAGCTTCACAAGTTCGTTTAATTCATGCTTTCTCAGAACTTCGGTCAAATGGACATGTTAGGCTATGTTTTAACTTGGGAATAAGAAGGCACAGTTCTAATGTACAAAGAAAACACTTATGGCTCTTCCGTTAGCAACCCAAGTGGGTTATGTCATCTAGGAAATGAAATGTATTCTGGAAACATTGTTGCTTGGGTCTGTGTTCAGGCAAGAAGCACATTTCCTTTGCCCTGTTTCTTAAGGCTTATCTTACTCTTAGGCCATCTGCCAGCCTGCCGTCTATGAACACTTTCATCTGGCCTTCTTAGCCACCAGAAATTTTCTGCTTTTCCAAGTACCACTATCTGTTGTTGGATCTGACTAGGCCTGGTTTGTTAGGCTTCAACCAACAAACTGTCTTAAGCAGAATTTAATGACTAATCCACAGCAGAGAAAAAAATATTCCAGAAGTGAACAGTGAGTTGTTGGTAAACCATGCAATGGTAATGTGTTCGTATTCCCAAAGAGTGCTTTTCACGAATGCCTATAATAACACGGGGTGACAAAAACCACTTGACTATATCCACTGCCTAAGAGCCTTTCCATCCTGGGTTGGGTCTTATGATTGGCAGAGATAGTGACCAGTGAAGTTATAAAACTCTCAAGTGGGTGCTTAGAGAAGAAGAAAATCCCATACATCTTTGTTTGCAGTTTAAGGTAATAATGGAAGGTGTTTAAATCCGAAGAAAGGATTTATTGAAAAGTCTGAGTAGGGTAAAGTAATATTATGTTTATTTCAGACTTGACTGTTTTGTTGAATAGTTCTTTCTGTGGTGGTTTATGTGTATGATGGAAGATTGCAAGTTAATTTGATTTCAGATAAACGTTAAAAACTGAGGTACAGCCGAGTACATAGTATTTGTAATACAGTGTTTTTTCTTATGTTTGTTCAGCTTGTAAGCAATATCTTGAGAAGTACCCTGGGGATCATAACCTTTTGTGGGAAGTGGAAGGAGCAGGATGTTGGTTCCAGAGAACATGTATTATGTCTATGTTGCAAAAGGAAAAGCTCAAAATTGCAGGTATGGATGCTTTGTTTTGTTGTTTGACACTTTGTAAAAGTTGAACAAACACTACAAGTACAACAGTGACTTCTGTCAACCCTGCCCATGGAAACTTGCAGAAAGATTTTTGTTTGTCCTGAGGTCTGTGAGATCATATTTGGAATGGTTAATTGTTACATAAAGGTGCTATAGTTTTCCGTTTCCCTGTTTCCTCTTTTAAATCTTAACAGCAGAGGCCTCACAGAAAGAAAATAAGAGTTTCCAAGCAGAGGATCATTTTCGGCAGTCTGCAGCAGTATCTGAAGCAAGTGGACAGAAGACTGAGCTAGAAACACAGCTAAGTGTAGGTACACAGACTGTTACCTCTTTTTTTGATTGCTTTGTTACTAAAAGACAAAGTATGAGAAATGCTTTTTGTCCATCTCATTATAATTGAATTGGCTCAAGTCTGTGCTATATTTAAAAGACACAAATGCTTTTGTTACTTTTTGGGTGGATGTTATGCTTCCCACTGATGTAACACTGATGCCTAAGCTGGTTTGTTTTTTTTTTTTTTTGCTGGAGGGGTGGGGGTGTCCACATGAATGTAGAGGGTCTGTATCACAGCTGTCAGGATCTGTTTGCTAGCAGAGTAGAGAAGGGAGAGTATTTCAACTGGCTCAGACTAAACTGTTTAGAAAGGCTGTTGAACAGTACAGTCATTGTAAGAGTGGGGAGAATGAGGAAGAGTGTTTATATAAGTGCACATTCACATCACAGTGGAAAGTGATTAGTTTGCATTCAGTTATACATTGTCCTTGTAGAAAGACTGCAGCTTTCTTTGTACATGTTTGAAATATCAACCAGGTTTCAGCTACATATGGATCTATGATCATGAATATATTTTTCTTTGAACATTATGAAGCTGTTCCTCTATCTCGTTTGCGTTCTGAGGCCACACAGAATGTGCTTGGGAGTAACTTGTAGCTCCAAATACAGTGAGCATGGATTTGTGTGCTTCAGGACTGTCTGTAGTATTGACATGACCATGCTCTCACAGGAGTCAATGCTTTAATTAAAGATAGGAAATAATGGCTGAGTCAATACCCTTGTTGTCCGAAAAGCGGACTCGTGCCTGGCATGCAAGTAACCAATTCCACACGCTCAGGCGAGAGATTGTTTTATTCAGGCCTGGGTGCTCGGTGGACTTGCCACAAATCAAGCACACCTGGTCTAATCACCTTTCTGTTTATATTCATGCTTCTCATACATATTTTAAGATTCTCTTTTACATATTCATTAAATTTCTAAGAACTCATTATTATATTACATCATCCTAGACACATGCGCACTAAAGTCTTTGGGGTCGTCTTAAGGGTCTTGGGTGGTCTCTGGGGGTCGGCAAGGTAGTGAACTCTTTGTGAACCTGTTCTTNCTGCACTATCTGTAATAAGTTCTGCAATGCTTTGAAAACTGCTGGACCCCCAAACAAAATAAAATACTCCACCTCTCCCCATACCAGGAAAAAACATTCCCCAACTTTCATTTTCACCTTTTATTTAGTGCTCCCTATTTTGTGTGTTCTGATGCTAGAATAATTTGTCATTAGTGTACAAATTCTTTTGTATTTAAAACTCACTTGAAATTATTTCAAGCAGCAGAATGTACATATGGCCACTTTTTGCTGGCCTTCTTGGGTGGTACTGGAAGTGAGGCTGGAAAGGCGGCATACACCTGGATGCTGGTTATTGCAAGTTCTAGATTAATTCCAGCAGTTAAGAAAGAGCAATGTGCATAACTTCATTGTAACGTGTACAGCTTGTACCCACTTCAGAGTATCAAATGCTTGACCACTGAGTCTTCAGCTAACTTGCAGAAAAAATGAAAGTATTGGGATGGTGCGGAAAAACAAGAGGCAAAAGAGCTCTATGGAGAGGGAACTCTGACATAAGCAGCCTCTTGTGCTGACTGCATGTAACCTGCGTTACTGCTGAAGCACTAAGTTCTGTTTTTTCAATACTACCATATTGTAGTTCTTTGGGTTTACAGAAAGAGGAAACAAAAAAAAAAACTTCTAGCATTTAATTATGTGGACATCTGTTACAAATGAAATGGTTAGGAAAAAACTTGGTGGTATTATTTATAATGACAGGTTACTTTCCAGTCTTACATTCTATGTTGAGACATAAATGCAGAAAAAAATATTAATCCTTGTAATAAAGATGATTAAAAAAAAAAATTTGTTTAGAGGTAAGGTAGATACATGTATGTATCTTAAATTAGCTGCTCTTCCATAGGATCATTACTATGAAATAGTGCTTTAGAAAGATGCAACCACAGATAGGGAGATGAAGGTATTTCAATCAATTCAGAAGTTTTGGGAATAACATGAGCTTTGCTTTTGCTTCACAGGCTGACTCTCAAAAACATAACGAATCAATAGATGTTCGTGCAAGCACAACTGAAGGTAAAAATAACCTTGATTATTAGTATTGTGATTACTGTGGATTAATAGGTTAGCAGGCTCTTCTACTGCTTTAAATCTTAGCACATTCATCTGCAAAGTGTATAAAAACATGCCTTCCTCTAAGATGCTGAGGCTCAACTTATAAACCTTTTAGAGGACTTTGGATAAAATTGTTACAAGTCTTGGTAAAGATATTATGCATTTGTATTCAGAAAAAAAAGTACCACAGTGAAATGCTGTTTTACTTGCACTCAGTTTCTTTAATGAAATATTAGAGGGAAAAATTATATGCAGATCTTAGACCGCATTTGTTCACTTGCATTTATTTTATTGTTTTGTTTCTTTTTTCCCTAAGATCCTAACATAGCTCCCGTTTCCATTTGGACACGAAGCAGTCATTTAAAACGTCCCAAGATAGGAAAAAATAGACAGGAATCTGAACCTGAAACTTCCCAAGGAAATGAGGAAAGTGCTCTTCATGTGTCAGAAAGCAGGTAGAAGAGCCCATATTTTACTGATTTCTTATTTTGTTGCTTGGGCAGTCACAAACAACATCAGTGTCTCACAGTGTGCTACCTGGTATTTCTTCTCCTTTCTTCCTACTTTGCTTGCTTGATTTTAAAATTACTAAAAAAAAGCCTCATGTGAGAAAGAAAATTGAGACATCACCTGAAGAG
>VZTQ01005006.1:92380-166796 GCA_013400755.1 Pelecanoides urinatrix | reverse complement strand
CATATCAATGGTAGAGCAGTAAAACTCACCCAGATTGATGAAGAATGAAATTTGATGAAACCGAGCAAAGTGCAACGATGGTAGAACTGGATAAGTGCAGTGATAATGAAACCAGAACTGGCTTCAGGATGCAACAGTCCAACACCACACACCATCTCTCCTGCCCTGAAAGACTTACGACAGATGGAGCCCAAAGTCATGGACTAAATGAACTCAGTGGACATTTTAGAGGGATGGCTTATAGACTAAGGGAATTATATCTGTGTGTATATATCAAAAGACAGGAAAAGTGGTGGTGATTTATTGGAATGTGTTGGAAAATGTGAGACCTGCGCATGACGTAGATGGTATAGAATAAGGGGTGGATACTGTTCTGATTTTAGCTGGTATAGAATTAATTTTCTTCCTAGTGCTTTGTTTTGGATTTAGAATGAGAAGAATGTTGATAACACACTGATGTTTTAGTTGTTGCTAAGTAGTGTTTATGCTGGTCAAGGACTTTTCAGCTTCCCATGCTCTGCCAGGTGCACAAGAAGCTGGGAGGGAGCATAGCCAGGACAGCTAACCCAAATGACCAATGGGGTATGCCATAACATACGACGTCATGCTCAGTATATAAATAGGAGGCATGGTCCAGGAAGTAGCAATCAGTGTTTGGGCATTGCTTAGCGGGTGGTGAGCAAGTGCATTGTGCATCACTCATTTTGTATATTCTATCATTATTGTTATTGTTGTTGTTGTTGTTATTGTTATTATTATTATTGCCATTATCATTTTCCCTTCCTTTTCTGTTCTATTAAACTGTCTTTATCTCAGTCCACAATTTTAACTTGTTTTTTTCCCGATTCTCTCCCCCATCCCACTGTATGTGGGGGGGAGTGAGTGAGCGGCTGTGTGGTGTTTGGCTGCCTGCCAGATTAAACCACATCAGTGATGTTTGTGATAACAGGCATTTGGAAACTACTCCTGACCTTGAATATAGACTTTTGTCTCCTAACAGAAATCACTGGATTTTTTTGTGAAACCACCTCTGTGGAAAATTAGACCTTTTCTGTTCTGCAGAACAATTTCTATGGAAAGGAAAGGAGGTGGACGAGTATCACAATAACATCTTGAAATGGACAGCTAAGTGGACTAGAGTTGTTTATAAATATGTTATTAAAATGCAAGCTATATAGATGCCAGGGGAATCCTATTAACGGATATTAATGTTCCCAAGAAAGAAGCAGTATTCTCGCTTTTAAGGAAAATGTTATTTAGAAAATACGAAATATATGTTATCAGCATTATGTGAGCAGAAAGAAAGTGAAAATCATTGTTGCTCAAATCTTGAAATAAAAAAAAATGTCCTAAACTAGGCATATTTAATAGAATAGAATAGAATCTTTCAGTTATGCATATTGTTTTCCTTTTACAAATAGTTTTTTTTCAAGAAGTCGGCATTAACAGCAGGATTATAAATGCTTATGAAAATCAGGCAATTTTTATGTAGGTGCTTATGAGAAGGGACTGTTGATGATTCAACAGAAATAAGATCAAAAGAAGCCTTCAGCAAACAAGGCAGAATGAGAAGAAATAAAAAAAGTTACAATTGCATTCTTGAAAAAGTAGCTGTTTTGATAACTCTGTGTATGCCAAGGTGCTCAAATGGACCGGTCAAACCTCAATTAGCCCTCAGAATTGTTCACAGGTTTTGTTATTTCTATACCATCTGGTCAGAACTCATTCTAACATCTGGAGACATGCCTGCTTAGTAAGTTGTGGCTAGCCAACAACAACTGAGAGGAAATAATTTGGAAGGGTTCTTTATGTGCCAATAGGCTCTAAAGTAATTTAAAATATTCTTATAAGTTGGTACATTGTTAGTAACATGAACTGCAACAGTCACACTTTGAAAATATGCTTTTAAATGTTTCTCACATGCAAGTATGTATTTTTATAACTGATTTCCTTCTATCCTTCCTTGAATGTAAGCTGTATTTTAGAGTTCTATTCACAAGCATTTTTCTAACATTAAGTTAATATTGATTATTTAAGAATAAAGATATAGTATTTTTAATATGTATACATTTTAGAACCTGACAATAAAATTTTGAAGCTGGGGTCTTGAACATCAAAATGCAATTCAGAATGCTTTGCTTGTGTCTAGAATGTGCACATTCTTATGAAAAAACACTGTGATCCTGCAGAACAATTTTCATCATGCTAAAATCAACTCCCTTCTATGCATACTGCCAATTTATGCTGCGTGAGTTAATGCATTTTTGAGGCTAGCATAATAGCAGTCTTATCCTTCAAAGATAATTTTCAACATATTGATGGTTTCATAGCACATTGTTTCAGAGTTTGGAACCTACAAAGTTGATTTATACATTGTTTTTATTTTTTTAGGAATGGTAAACTTATTGAAGAAAATGAAAAATATATGCTGAGAGGAAGCAATACGGAACTAACAATAAGAGATATAAAAAATATTGATGCGGGTCCTTACATCTGTAATGCTAAAAACAAAGCAGGAAATGATAAAAAACAGACATTCCTTCAAGTTTTTGGTAAGTACAGCAGAGTATGTTCCATCCTTCCTTTTCAAATGTAAACAGTAGGGAACTGGGGTTATAATTCACAATTTTCAGTGGAACAGTATTCCTGCAAGGTGTCTACTGATGCAGCAAACCACTGTCTGTATAATTTTACAGCTTTTTCCTCCCTGTTGGCTACTTTAACCTTTACACTCGACTTTAATTTTGAAAAGGCTGTCTTCGGCATTTGCTTTTCTACTATTCAGATACAGTACAATGGAGTGTTAAATTGTTAATTCACTCTGGTTTTCCTTTAAAAGTTAGCTGCTTGCAAGAAAACCAAGAGAAGAAAGAGGAGAAAATTCTGAAAGGGGAAAACCCAGGTTATTTGGACTTCTAAGCAGTGCTTTTTTTTAAGAAGAAGACACCATGCAGAGGTGTTCCTGATTTTTTTATTTGTTTTTCTTTCTTGATTTTTATTTTCTTAAGTGCATGATTGCACATATAGGCACAAAAATATTGTCTGATCTGAGTTTCAAAGAATAAAGGTAATAATAAAGTGAAATAATAAAGTGAAAACTTATTTCTCTTTATATGCTCTACTACCCAATCTGTGTTCATGATTCTCTCCTTTACATAGAGCTGATAATTTCTTTGAAGTTTTGTATAGCTGTAGCCTAGTGAGAGTAGGCACCTGTGAGAATGTAGAAAACCTCCCTCAGAATCATTGTGCAGGATCAAGGCTGTAGCTCACTTATGAAAAACGTACAAAAAAGTAATGTGATGGGGCTTTTTTACATTAACTGTAGCTTGTAGTAGAGAGAAAGACCATTTGTATTTGAACAGTTAAAGCACATACTTAGGACCATGGGAAATTACATTTTAAGTCCTAGTTAAAACTAATAGTAACTTACACAAAGTGAAACAGTTCTAATAGGAGAGGCTAATCTGGTAACTTGCACTGGGAAGAGCTAAACTGTTGGGTTGGATAATGCTGTCATTTGGGATCTGGGAGCCTGAGGCTGAAGACACGGTGTCAGGTGAACAGGTTAGCTGTGTCTGTGTGTCTTCCACTATCTTTCCTATTTGGGAAACTCTTCATAGCCCTCCATGCTGTGCTGTCTCCAGTGCTCCATACTCCAGATGGGATGCCTAACCATTGGGCTACTTTGTTTTTCTGAGGTGCTTGAAAGTTATTCTCAATACTTTTCTAAGAAAAGAAGATGAAATACAATTTTAAATTTCATCCCAGCCTCAAGATGTAGAGCATCTTGAAGATTTTTGTGAAGAAACCAAAACATTTTATTCAATTGTGTTTCCAAAATTGAAAAAAACAATTAAAAAACAAATTGAAGGAACAGAAAAGACTTGCTAGTTTTCATATGAGTTTAGAGAAGTTTCAGACAGAAATAATTTTGTGTGTTATTCAAGTAATTTTAAATATGGATGAAATTCACATAGTTTTTGCCTGAGGCAAGGTAACTTTTTAATGCAAGGAATAGGGAAAGGGACACCCCAGACTAAGAGTGAGTATTTCCTGTATACGTTCTTCCATTGTTTAACGACCACTATTCTGGGGACTCCCCAGAAAGCTAAATCCAAATGATTTAAAAGATACCATGAGTTTCTTTAATCCATTTTGAACCTACGCATCCTTTTTGTTTCCACGACATCCTAAACTCCTGAATTCCTTAAATGATTTCTTTCTTGCATGAAAAATTATTTCTTATGTTTAAGTTTGGACCCTATTCTTTTCTTTGGCTCATAATTCTCATTTTAAGATAAACAGTGAAGAATAATTTGGTATGTTCTTTACATCAAATGTAGTTTTCTATCTCACTAGTTCCTTTATTTTCTAAGGTGTGAGTTTCCAGTCTAGTTTCTCCTACTGTGGAAACCATTATGAATCTCTGAACCACACATTCCTGTACCTTTCCAGTTATAATCCCCTGTTTGTGAAATGGCAAGGCAAGAATGGCACGCAGGATTCATGCTGTGGGGGGAACCTGGCTGTTCAGCAGCACAGTGCTGCTTCTGCTTTGATCTTGGTACCTTCTCTCACACTCTGTTTGCCTCTCTGGCCCTCTCTGAGTACTGAACTGGTGTTTCCACAGAACTGTCTGCAGTGTCTCCCATGTCTTTTTCCTGAGTGGTGATAGCTAATTTAGAGCACATCATTGAGTATGTATATTTAGAGTTATTTTTCCTGTGTGCTTTACTATTGGATATCTTCAAATTAGATTGTAATAATCTGTGTACTGTTAGTTTGATCTTAGGGAATAGTATCATAAATTAAGCCTCTTATCTTATTTGTAATCTGTAAAGCTAGTGTGATTTTAGTCTAATATTGCCTTTACAAAGTTCACCTCTACTTTCACTCTGAAAATGTGGAGCAGGGTTGTTGTATTTTCTCCTACAAAGAACTTTACTTTTTCTTTTATCTCTTTCACACAGGTTAAACTTCCAATCAATATATACAGCCAACAACTTATTATACTTTTTTTCCCCTTAAATGTATTCAAAAAACTGCAGTCTGAAAATGGCAAGGCAGATGGCTGATTATTATAGCTAAATAGTACACAACAGCCACTTTGTGTTAAAATGACCTATTAAATTACATTATTCTTTCCCACTCCATTAGCTTGCTTGTCTCACCTACCTGCTCGCTTTAATTTTAATTCACAGTGCAAACTCCTTGGGCAATGACTGTTGTTTCTACTGCAACAGGGCTCTGGCAGGGTTGAAACTTGTAATATCTGTAATGTAACCATAATGCAATAAAAGTAACAGTAACATTATAACATTTAGCATTTAAAAATTCTAGTACTCTGCACTTTTGAATGGACATGCCCATCTTAGTGCCATCTAACACCTGCATATGTTTAGTTTCCATGTGTGACCTAGATTTTTTTTGTTCAACTTTTTTTTTGTTTCCAGTATTAGTGTTAAAAAAGCTATTTTGTTCTCATATCAAATTCTTACTCTGACAGTTTTTCTGGAACACTAACGCGTGTATAGAAACCTATATGCACACACCCTGCTCTCCCCAGTTCTTCATCTTTATTAGTGCTTTTTATCTGTTCTACTGAATAAAACTTAGAAGAGTAAAGAAAGCCCTGTTTCCCTTAGAGAATTTCTTACTAATCATGATTTAGTAATATCTGTCTGTCATCCTGTTATCTGCTATAGTTCTCTCTGTATCATTGTCTATTACTACATAAAAGATCTCATCCATATTAATGCTTAGGACTTGTGTTAAGATTTCTGATACAAATTCATTTATATTTAGTCTTTCTGAAAGGCTTGAAACCATAGGTGTTCGTCCTTGAATTCTTTAAAAATATTTTTAGTCTCCGCTTGGTAGCTAACTTTTTATATCTCTTTCACCCATACTATTCAGTTTCATTGTTTTCTTTGATTTGTTTTGTAATTAGCCATATATATATGTGTGTTTAGATACCTGTGAATAAGCGTTTTGAATTATGAAATACCACATTTTTACCTCTATGGGCACCCCAACAAAAATTTCAAAAATAACATAATAATAAGCAATTGATTTAAGAGTAGTCAAGAAAAATCAATCCCTTAAAACCTTCCTACATTGTCATACTTTTTAAGACCTAAACATGGATTTCTTCATCGTTACTTCTCCAGAGTGATGGCAGTAGTGTTCATTTACCTTATAATAAAAAATCTAATCAGGGTAAATGGAACAAAGTTAGCTTTCATTAAAGACATTCATGTTTTGTAAGAATAGTGCTTATATTCTGAGGACAGTTTTTATATCTTCATCTTGTTTGTTCTTTAGTTGCTCATTTCCACTACTTAATCACTCAAATGCTTGGTTCTACCATTCCATGATGCATAAACAATTGAGGTTTTCAACAAGTTTTCTCTCTTCTGTACATATGCCATGGGAATAGACATTTCTATGTCTAGAATTTTCTATTTCTAGAAGGAGAAAAAATATTTTTTTCTTTAATCAGAATTGGTAAAAAATATGTGAAGGAGTTCTAGCATATGTTAATTTGAAGTTCTCTAGGGTATAGGTGTTTTACCTACACAATCAATGAGAGGGTAGTCTGAGCTTTTAAAAAATATTTCATTGGCATTTCAGTAATTTCTGACAATTGATTTCATGAAAGTCAAATAAGGGAAAAATACCTCAAGAAGCATTACAAAAACCACTTTATAATTATTGTATGGTTTAAGCACATACTGTTTTTAGTTTCTAGATGTCTTTTACATACAATTTGAATCTTGTATAGCAAGAAAGTTTTTGCAGATGTGTTCAATCTAACTTTTATTGATTATTGAGAATAGTATATGCTATTAATTTTTTATCTGTCATCAGGCAGATGAGGGGAAATGTAATGGACGTCTTCTGTCTTATCCTTCTTAGATGTGTTCCAAATGTTAAAATTCAAAACATTTAGGTTAATCTAGGCCCTCAAAAGCCATGCATCTTGGAGCCAAAGTGTCTGTAGTGAGTCTATAATGAGGTTGGAATGAGAAGTTGCCTAATTTTTTTTCCATTGCTTTCAGGCTTAATGACTGCATTCCTTTCATATTTATAGTGCCTAGAGCACAACTAGTTAATTTTCCTTTGAGCTTAATATATAGATTAGTATGTGTTTTGGTTTGTTTTTTGTAATTTTTTTTTTCCTAAGATACTATTCAATACATATATGAAAACTCTTTATTTAAATTCACTGATATATCTAGAAGGGAATCCCATGGATCTGTGTATGGAACTATATCTGTGCCTGCTCATCCCAGATATTATGAAGTATACCAATTGCAGCTTCACAAAGTGCAATTCATCAGTTAAAGATGTAGTGTCAAAAATTCATACATTTTCTGTATTCCTTCTTCCTCCCTCTTACCTCCTTACCTGTTTGGAACACCTCTAATTTTTAAAATAAAATTTATGCAATCTATAAAGGCAGTGATGCCAGTTCTCTCAGGGGACAAGTCTTAAATCCCTTTGAATGTGAAGTAGTAATACAATTTTAACATGTACAAAGACTCAGGTTAATCATGCACTAAATGAAGGCAACACTTCATACTGGTGTGTGTGCGAATCCTTATTGTGTCAGGCATCAATTTTCAGGAATCTTTTTCTTATATATTACCTTGTTGGACTCTAGCTTTTTTACTAAATTCAAATTGTACCAGCAGTTTCCAGGAAGATGGGGTTGCAGTTTTGCTACCTGATACAAGTGTGGCTGTGCAGGAAGATAGCAGAAGAGTATGTTTCCTCGTGTCATATTAATCAAGAGATCCTGTCAGGCAGCGATACAGACATATACTAAGCCTCTCGTCAGTAAATTCATGTTTATATTAATAAAAAGCTGCTTATATTAATAAAAAGCAATTCTTTTCACGAGATATAATTAGGACTGTCTCA
The DNA here is from genome assembly GCA_013400755.1 of Pelecanoides urinatrix. Taxonomy (NCBI): domain Eukaryota; kingdom Metazoa; phylum Chordata; class Aves; order Procellariiformes; family Procellariidae; genus Pelecanoides; species Pelecanoides urinatrix. Next base: position 158,867 of record VZTQ01005006.1, on the reverse strand, counting down.
AGCTTTATATATGTGCTGCTTCCCAAGTCTGATGAACTTCTTTTGTCAAAGATATGGGTAGAACTCTGTGAATTCAATAAATTGTGTACCTTCTTCAAGAAATCAGTTGTAAGCAACCAATAACAAATCTGGAACCTTGGATTGCTATCCAAGTTCTTAAGTTTTTTGGGGAGGCTGTAAGGTACACAACAATGAGCTTAAATTTTCTGTTAAAAAGGTATTGCACTTGTCTGAGACAAATCCAGAAAAGATCAAGAAAGGAATCTGAAAGAAACTTGTTTATTGAGGATGTATTAGAGAACTTAACACCAACCTTCCCTGCTCAGAGAGCAAACTTTCCAACCAGTAAATGTTTCTTTATTTGGCAGCATCACTCTGTTAATATTTAAAAAATGCATATCTAGTAATGAGTGGTTTCTTTTCCTTCAAAAAAAAAAAAAAAATTAAAGAAGCTTGAGCATAACTCCTTTCTATATTCAAGCCTTCTTTCATTTCAGTCAGGTCATTCAGTTTAGAATTTTTTAAGTACATTATAATGCAAATATTTCAATATTTTTCACTGAGGAAACCAGAAGAGACCTGGAGGCTTCCTGGATTGACATTCCAAGACCCTGTATTTTCATTTGTTTCATATTTGCTAGAGTACAGCAAGCAAATACCATTTCAGTTTGAGAATGAACTTGCCAATTTAGAAAGAACAGTTAAGGAATTGGAGGGGGGGGGAACCCTGTTTCAGTATTTGAATACTAGTCTTACTAACAAATAAATATTGTTATTTACATGTACATAAAACTATTTCAGTATTTTCCAATGTCCAAAATGTCATAAAAAAGTAGTCAAACAGTATAAAAACTTCTAGTCAAGAGCAAGTTATGACTTGTGACCTACAAAAATGAAGCAATTAAATAACATCCCCCATATGAGCTCTCATCTTCTTAGTAATAACTGTCAACTAGATATATTTGATGATTAATCAGTGCTTATTCCTTTAAATGTCAGATGCTCATGTCTAAAATGTCAAGCTAAAACTTTTTGTCTTGTGATCCATTTGAAGAAAGCCTTAAAGAAATTTAGAATGTAAGTTGAAGATTAATAATTAAACAGTATTAGTTATATGTTTTAGAACATGCATCATCTTGAGAAGATCATATTGTCTGTCATGTCCAGATGGGGAAATCCTCTTGTTCTGATAGAAATAATGTAATTCTACATTTTACAAATTTCTGACATAAAATAATATGTATGATGCTTTTTTTTTAATGAATTATATATCTGCCATAGCTCTTTCCTTGTTTCCAGGGATGATATTATATCAAAGGAAAGAAAGGAAAGAATGGATTATATTGTAGCCAGGAGACATGGCTATAGAAATAGAGTATCTGAATTACCCAAGGTAGAATATTTGATGGGCATTTGGATGATCCTGAAAGTGAGAGTAATAACTGAAGTTATTTTGAAGTTTAACATGGTTATCTTTTATGTCAAATTCTTTTTTGTAGTTCTTGTAGTTTCTCCTCTACTATTGAGGAGAGTTTCAGCTTTTCTCAGCCAAATTGATGTACTGATGTAAAGCTTTTGCTTACTACCTTCTATTGCATCCAATAAAGCTGGATTCAGCTGACATTTCAAGAGCCCCTGATCACTCAGGGTATTTTCTTTCTGCACACAATGTCACTCACCATAGATTATATCTTAATGAAGCAGGATATTAGTGCAGTACTTCGGTAAAATATGACCTTTTTTTCATCTCTATGCAGTAAATACACAATAGATTATTTGTAATAGTAAAGGGTGAACAGACAGTAGACAAGCAACAGAAGGAGTATGGAGATAAGGAGTGAGAAATGAGACCAGAAATGGTGTGGTGGAAAAGGATAAAAGAGAGGTAGGTGTTGTGTCTGGATATAGCAAGTTTGAACCTGGTTTTATTACTTCTCTTGGTAGTGCTGAATGCAGCATCTGTGAGACAATGGTCATAAATGAAATAGTGGTCATAAAATGAAAAAGGAGACTAGACATAAGGAAAACATTCTTCACCATGAGGCAGTCAGACACTGCAACAGGCTGATGAGAAAGGCTGTGCAGTCTCCCTTCTTGGCATTTTTCAAGATAGTGGTCAACACATCCCTGAGCAATCTGGTCTGAACAGGGTCTCTTGACCCTGTGTGAATGAGGAGGTTGGTCAAGATGACCTTCTGGAGTCTCTTCCAACCTGAGTGATTCTCTTTCCCCTTTTGATCCACTAACATAAGCCAATATTACTTTTCTGCGTAGCATATAGTTTTGTAACCCAATGAAAATAGGTTACCTCTCTGTTTATTTTCTGTTTCATAGAATACACTATAGTAGTGCTTCCTCAAAAGCAGAACTCAGGAAAAACTACATAGAAAATATATTATTTTCAACAAATGTCCTTAATGTTTACAAAGTCATTGTTAAGAGCTGCCAAAATTAAATTTACTCATGTAAACTTAATTCACTGGGTTTGGGTGCAAACATACTGAACCATATTCTTATTACATGATTACATGCTAGGTTTTCCAGTAGGATGAGAGTCTCATTCAATGTGTAAAGTAGATAGGTATAGAGAAACTTATTAATGGTTACATATGAGTGAGTATATAGGGCCAAAACATTTTTTATAAAGATGCTTAAAAGCTGTGGAAGAGAGTAACATTCTATGCATAGTTCTACAACAGAGTTCTTGTATGATATTGTACAGATAAGTCCTCTAAATACAAGTGTTCACATGTAACCAGAAATTGTGTTGCATATGTAAATAACCTGACAGGGTACAGTATAGGCTGAAAGCCGTAGTTCCTGTGTACTTGTGACTGTAAAGTGGAATGATTTGAAGAATGTGAACAATATCTGGAATTTTTAAATTGTATTTTACCACCTATTTATTCAGTTAGTAAAGATGAATAGATTTATATCAGAGGACTCTTCAGTTCTTAATAGTGTTAATACCAGTACAATATGTTTGTTATGAGGAGATCTTGTTAAATTCAGTAATTTGTGTAAGGCAGATATTTCTAAAGACCAAAATACAAGAATATTGATAATTCTGTATTTTTTCCAAATAATTTGTATTTGAAGACAAACATAGATTATCAAAGAATCCCTGAGGCAGGAAGGCATCTCTGAAGACCGTCTAGGCCAACCTCCTGCTCAGAGCAGTGTCTCAGGACCATGTCTAGTCAGGTTTTGAATATCTTCAAGGATGGATACTCCACAGTCTCCTGGGAAGCTTGTTCTGGTCTTTAGTTACTGTCTCAGTGAAAAAAGGTTTTTCTTCTTCTTAAATGGAATTTCCTGTGTTTCAGTTTGTGTCCATTGCCTCTTGTCCTGTCACTGGGCGTCACTGAGAAGATTCTGGCTTTGCTTGTACTCACCTCTATCAAGTATTTATACACATGGCTAAGATCTCCCCAGAGTCTTCTCTACTCAAGGGCATATTGATGGTTCATGGTCAACTTCTTGTTCACCAGGACCCCCTGGGTTTTCTCTGCAGAGCTGCTTTCCAGCCAGTTGGCCCCCAGCTTGCACTGATGCATAGAGTTATTCCTGCCCAGGTGGAGGAGGATCATAGAAACGTTGAATCTTTCCTTCATTCCTGAAGTCCCAGAGAGCAGCAAGGGCTAGCTAGTCCCTAAAGGACAGCGAGCCAGGAGCAAAGCACATGAACACACCTACCAGGGCAGAGGCCTCATCAGTCAGGACCCATGCAACACTACCCCAGCGACGGAGGAGGTAGCCCTGGGGGTAACAGCCATACTAAGCTAGGAGTCCAGGTCATCAGACATACAGAAATGGTTGTTGTGCAACTTGAAGCCAGAAAAGCTGATTGCTCTTATAGATGGTAATGTTAAACCTGTAGTTAATCCTAAGTAAACAAACATGAATGTGCTTTAAAAGAAAAAAAAAAGTGTTTTAAAAGATAGGTTTTGATATGACATTCTTTGTGCAGGATGAGTAATGTAATTTGTATTTTTAACAGTACAGCCTCAAATTATACAACTTAAAAATGAAACCACGTTTGAGAATGGGAAAGCCACCCTCATCTGTGAAGCAGAAGGAGAACCTATCCCAGAGATTACTTGGAAAAGGGCCATTGATGGAATAACTTTCTCTGAAGGTGACAAGGTAAATCAGGCTTTAGTGTTTAAAATATCTAAATGTGTATTGTCTGGCTAATCTTCTTTTTGTAAGCAGAAAATTAATTTAGAGATTAATTCTAGATTCCTCTGGAACTGGAAGGAATTGCTGCTTTCCAAGAGAGACATGGAGATTCTAAATTTTAAATTAAAAGAATAAACAAAGAAAAAAGCAATTAAAGTGCTGAAAGGTAATTTATCTCATCAGGCCTAAATTTACATACATAATCCCTACTAAGGGTTTCAATTTCATCTTGATCATAATGGCTGCCCATAGCCCTTCTTGACTATATTTGGATTCTGTCCAGTATTTCTCAAAATGCAGTAGAACTTATAGAAATCTGAAATAAAAAATTCTGAATACTTTGGAGTTCTTTATTTCCCACTTCTGATGTTTTTTTTCCCCTATTTTTCTCTTTTCTTACATTTTTCCTGACACAGAGCAAGTAGTCTATAACTACAAATTGAGCCCGTTTTCCCATTTTGTTTTCCCATTTTCATGTTTTACATTAAAGTAAGTTGAGAAAGATTACAGTATGACAATGAAGAAAGGCAGTTACTGTGGGAACTAGAGCTGTAATTAGATGGAATGGTGAAAGCAAAAGGGAATGGTGTAATGTTATTCCTAACCATGTAGATAACAAGCTGTTTCTACAGAGCTCTTTTTGTTTTTATTTTGAAATAATTTTCTTTTAGTATTTGAACAAGTTATTTTCTTAATTTCCTTACATGAACTACAGAATTTTTCTGCACTGGTTCAGGTATGAGATACCATCTTTCTGGCTGGCTAATTCAGATTTTTCACTCCAGATAATCAAATAGTGAAATAGACAGTCTTCTTGCAGATGTTTCCATATTCATAGCTCTTGCTTAAAAAAACAATTGACAAACCTATACAGCAATCATGCCAATGAGGGAATTAGATACATAGTGAGTCACTCAGTTTATAGGGAATTACTATATATTAAAGAATTATGTACTTCCATTATTTGTGTTCTGAAGGAGAATGTCTGGTCTGGTCTAGTCTTTGATTTGACCTTTCCTGGAATTGAGGCAGTTTATGTGAGGCTCTGTCTATCATTGTCCTGCTTTGTGATTTCCATTTTGGAGCAACATAACAGTATTTATATATTTTTTTTCTAATAGTTTTGCATTAAAACAAAACAGTTTGTCTCCTCCTTAAATATTTCAAGTCAAAGGTCATCTTTCTGACCCACAAAGACTACACTTGGTTCAAAGGTTACAAATGTAGCCTTTCACTTAAGTTTGGAATCTTCCTAACATAACTTTGTTATATCAGAAATTGAAAATGAAAGCAAATTGGAGAAACAAGCTAAAAAATATTGGTGCAGTTGAAACCTGAAATTTAATCAGGCTTATATAGGACAGTATTATATTCTTAATTCAAACTGCAGATGGTTAAACTGTCTAGATGTGTTTCTGTAACATTTTTTGAACTGTGGTTCAATTGAATAATACTGACAACCAAACTACAACCTGTATTCAGTTTCTACTTGTGTGCTGACATACTGTATGTGGAAGATAAAAAGAATGAGAATAAATGCAGTTATATGGTTTCCTTTTGTTCTTGCCAGTGAAAGAACTCTATGTGTATTGCTCATGGGAGAGTTTTTGCTGGATGTTGAATAAATGTTGTGAAATACTGTATATGTTCTTGAGTTATAAAATATGCTGCTGCATTTACCATGTGGTCTTCCAGTTCTAAGGTCCCAAAGACTTGGCTTGTGCTTTCCTGCCAAATTAGGTGAATAGGGAACAAAACTGGCAGTGATTACATTATTGAATAATTGTTGAGTAATGCAGCAATGTTTTGCACACAGAAAGAGAAAAGGTAAATTGAAGAAAAGGGGGAGGGTTGTAACATAGTCTTAAATTAAAATTATTACTTATATGTGATAACTTTTGAAGTAATGTTAATCACCAGACATACTTGCTCCTCAATCATGTTATTCTAGTTTTGCTAAAATGCAAGCATGCCTTGTATGGATAAGGAAGAAGGCTGAATGTGGGATCATTCTTAGCCAGCATGTATTCAAAATGTTTTCTTTCAAATGATAGATAGATCTTTTGACCAGGACATAGGCTTTTCTGAGTTTTGAAATGATTATGTCCAAAAGAATGGAAAATATGCACAGTCATAAATCAAAGAAATAACCCTACTAAGCTTAAGGAGGATAATGAGTAAGAAGTCTATAATTATCTCTTAGGAAAATATAGCTTTGATAAAGGATTTTCAATACATCAGAAGTGTGTATTTGAAAGTTGAAGCCAAGTGAGTTCAAACCAGAAGCAAAGAAGCCTTTTCCTCTTTCCTTTTATCAGCCTTTAGAACAATCTACCACACAGTGTGTGGTCCCTCTTTCATTGAGAATTTGAAATAAAAGGGTCTTTCCCCTTCCTCTGACCTCTCTTGAAAGTTTAAATGGAAAGTTTTCCAGGAGGTCACATTAGATGACCTCTGTAATAATTTTATGGCTTTATAACTCATACATGCATGAGAGTGGGTAAGCGTGAATAAATGAGTGATTATGACAGAAGGTGTTTGGCTCACCCTTAAAGATTTGAAAATGGAAATGGAGGTTTAGTCCAAGACAGAGCTTCATCTGCTGTTACAGTGTCAAGCCAAAACTCTCTGCTTTGTGCATATACTCTGCCTCTGTGCTTCTAGTCCCCGACTCCCCAGCATTGCACGTCCTTTCACTAACGTGCCAACCTGGCCATGCCCCTTTCAGCTGTGATTCGGAATGGCATCTTCCTACAGACCTCTGTGCATCCAGCAGGCTTGGCCCTTTTCCCAATAAAAAGAGGAGGCAGGAGAAGCATTGCTTTTCGTAGAACAGAAGGAGGGATAGTGATTGGATTTGATTTGCTGTAATCACTTATAAAATGGATTTTGGACACACACACACATATCTACACATATCCCTGAAGGAGAGCATATCCTGATTCTCTGATACAAGTGTGTCACTGATTTCTGTGCATACTGCAGAAATGAGGGCAGAGTTTCATGCTCTACTTTTCTAGCATCTGATTCTAGCAGAAATATGAAAGCTGACCAATGTTGTTTGTAATTAACATTTCAAGCTCTGTTTTGGAATACAAATGACAATAACAGATGGGGCTTGATATGAGACAGTAGCTGCACTGTATGCAGCATGTGCCCAAAGAGACAATCTTTACCCTGAGGAATTTATGATCTAAACATGTAAAATGAATGAAAGAAGTCAGTGCAGAGAGGTCACAGTCCAGTGTCTGATACTCAGTTTTGATAATGCCTCATGTGTGGGGTAACTGGTTAATAAAAAAAACAAACAAACAAACAAAAGAATGAGAATTTGCATCTTGAGTGTTGGATTTAAGATATATGAAATGATACTGTATTTTATATGTATTTGATACAGATTCACCAAATATCTTTGAAATACCTTACACTATTCTTCTTGTATTCACAAATTTAAAAAATCTCTGATTTTTAACTTTATAGTGAAGACTATAAAAATAGTTTGTGTTCTGCTTCCTTTCATCTACCTACGATTAAAATAATAATCTGGGTGTCCTCGTGAAATTTTCTATGATGTTGTTTCTAAATATTGCAGAGCTCAGACCAACAATTCAATTATTTTCCAAGTTTGAATTCACTTATATTGGCATGCAAATCATAACAATTTGGAGCTTGTAGTGTTTTTCATAGTTTTCATGATCAGGCAATAGGCAAAGGTAAAGGATTTGGGATTTGTTTTGTCTTTTTCTTTGAAAGGTCAACTCTGCTTTTACCCAAAGCCTGTTAACTCCACTTCAGCTATTACAAATGTTGTAAGCAACTTGTGTTGCCTTTCTTTTGAGATAGTAATGAGAGCTCTGTTACATTCTTGCTCATCAAGGATCATGTCTTTATTTGAAATGAACCACCGAAAAAGAGGAAACTTAGATGTGTTTAGAGTATTTTAATTGATTCCAGGAGATTTCTTTCTTTTTCTGAGCTGTACAAATCCCAGTCTTTGTAAATTAATCTCAGGAACTTTTCTCCTTTGAATAGTTGGAAAAATGTAAGGGGCAAGTCTCCTTGCCTTTGTGAAGAAAATTGTTATAACCTGTTTCACCTACATGTTCTGTGAACAGCTTCTACTTACAATATCATAAAATATTTTTGCTGTTGTAATATTAGCACAGGCCTGCAGGCCAGAACAGTTTATGTAGCCAGCTGCAGTTGTGTTTGATTATGCAATTAAGACACTCTGCAAACAATTCAATCAGGCATCAAAGATTTTTTTATTTTGTTTTTTACCCTAAAATGAATCATGGTGGTCTTCACACATTAAGACTATGAAGTAGAAGAGTAAGAATATTGTGACTGGAAGGAGAAAGTAAATATATGGACTTGAGAGTGAGTAGAAAGCAGGAGGGTGGCCTTAAATGTTAGGTAATTAGTGCTGTTGAGAATATACAGATTTATACCTTGTGACATGTGTAAAACATGGAGCACGTATGAGCACTGAATAGTATACTCTTACCAGTCATCTGATCCATAGAAATCTGCATATGTTTTGGGTCTCTTTCATCTTCTCTATGGCATGTTCAGCTACACTAATATGGAGTTGGGACAAACTCTTCAGTTAACTAGAAGGAGCTAAAAGTAGAGTGTATAGTTTTGGGAGGTGACAGTATTTTAGGAGGAAGATTGATTTTAGAGGGGTAAGACTGTATGCAGTTAGAAATAAAGAGCAGCTTTCCTGGGTGAGCTGAGGAAGCATTACAGTAGGAAAGCTGCAAGCCAGTGTGGATATTGCAATGTCCTTAAGTAGCCCAATCACTGATCTGAGTTCCATACACTCCTTTAGGTAACAATATCTGCAGTGATGCGTAAATGAAGCCAAAACTGAAGCCAGAAGTTATTTTGATGTACCATAGCCTCTTCTTCCCCAATGCAGGCTTGGTTGGTGGTTATATTGACAACTCAATACTAAATCTTAGCCACATGGCCAGAGGGCCCTTCAGATTTCTTCCTCTTTTAGGAGAGAAATTAAATGATCTGTTACCCAGAGTAGACCCAAATGGCTTTACATATACACATCTATATATGTATTCATATTGTGTGGATGACTGTATTAGTATTACACTTCCTCAGAGTTCTCTCATTTCTGCAAATTTTTCCTTTCACTGAAACTTTAAGGTCACTTTCCACTGGGACAGAATTAAGTAAGCAGAGATGTTGTTGATTCATTAAAGATGACAAAAAGCCAAGAAAATGTAAAATAGAATACTCCTCCTGCATAAAAAGCTTAAACAACCTAGGGAAAGAAGGATGTTTGTGTAGGAACATCACTAATTTAATCAACTGTTTAACATGATAGCTAAACTTAAATTAAGTACAAAGATTTTATCCATTCTGTAAATGGATAATCCTATTTCTACCTGATTTATATTTCAAACTTAAAAATTGTGCCCTATTTAATCAATTTGCTTATTGTATTACCTATGCACAAAGCAGATATTTTTGGATACTTTCTGTGGGTTGTGGTGCTGCACTTACTGGCTGAAATAAGGCCATACAATCTTGGAAATGGCATTTCTTTCCCTTCCAATATTAGCTTTTTTCATTTAGTCATCAGTGATGATATTCTGTCTGTTACACTAATGAAGACTGAAATTATCAGGGAACTTTTTATGGACCAACATTTCCCGCAATACCAGTGCAGCTTGGACTTGAATATTCATTCATTTCTTCCACTACATAAAGGATCATTTCATGAACTTCTGCCTAAGTATCAGTTGTATTATCTGCTAACAGTTTAATAACTTTCAAATAGCTGTTACTTGTCTGATGAAATAGAGATTCTGCGTCTGATGATACATTAAGCAATACAGCCACACTTTATAGACTGGGGTCATTTGGTAGCATTCACTGATGTACTATAGGACATTCTCCAGAAACTGCAGAAATGTTATGTTTTCTAGGTACTGTGGAAACTCATAGGAAATGAGCACAATCAATGGCACAATCAGCAATGGAATGCTGGCAGAATGTATTTTATGCTATTAAAACCTGTCAGTAGTTTTCCTACCTGAAAGGCAATTTGAGTACCCATGTATATTAGGAGAAAATAAGTATTTAGACTTTTGGCAAAAACAGGATGAAAGCAGGTGGCCTGGATTCTATTTTTCAGTCTGTTGTTTGTTTTGTTTAACAAATTACCTAAACTCTGTGTAATAATTAGTTCTTAATAATTTATTAATGTATGCTGTTAAAAAGCACATTTTCCTATCACATTTTCACTGTACCGTCTCCCTGTGTTCACCTACTCATACACTATCTTCCTATTAATACCAGTTCTCAGATTTCAAACACAGTCAAGTTATGGCAGTTTAACATGGCAATGCTGATGGACCAGAGTACATCCATCATTCGTGTTAGGAGGCTGTGCAACCTAAAGCATAATTCAAGAGTCTTATTTCTTTGCATTGGGAAAAGTGAAGACTGTTTTCACCATCCCTTACTTACAGCTTCTGAAATTCAGCTAACTATTTCTTAGGACTGCATAACTGAACGATAGGTCTGAGCTCTGATTCATGGTCAAAATAACTCCCATCTATGCAGGGACTCAACCTGTGTTATTAACATTTCTAAATGTTGCAATAACATAAATAATGGTATCAACAATAAGATGTTTTTTGTCTTTCTATAAATTTGTGCTTGTACAAATCAAGTTGTGACATTTATGTCAAAGGTCAGTGAATTAATAGCATGCGGTAATCTTTACCTTACTGCAAGCTGATCATCTAACATGCTTTAATGTATCTTATAGGTAGCTGATACGTAATGTTAAAGCCTTCAGGGTTATATTTCTTGGTAAAAATTGATTGAATTGACATTGTACTCTATAAATGTTCCTCTTCTTAAAATAGTATACAAAAGTGGATATTTAATATACAAATTAGCATTAAGAATACAGTTTTGTGAATATTTAGAATTCCAAACTGAATAAATACTATTTTACCAGCACATTTCAGAAGCCCCATTTGGAGTTATGGTCTGTTGATCAATATATATTTTCTGTTTTAATTTAGAAAATGTGAAAATAAGAATCCCATCAAAAACAATGGTGACTTCCTTTAGAGCTTTTAAATGTAGGGCGGGGGGAAAGAGAATTAGCATATATACTGATTAGACAAACATAATATTTACAGTATGGAACATGATGTTATTTAGACCACAGATAACAGTGCTTCCTTATCACAGATTCAAAGTGATTTCAGTAATACCAAAACCATAGTAATCTCTATTGAGATAAAAGTATCATTGTCTCACCCAAAAGCAATACTGTAGGCATTTAAAATTAAGTTCTCTAAGAACTTGAAGATTCATGGATATTCTTTAAGAATTTCTGAATTCACAGGTCATCATATTTAACAGATATGCCCTAATTATGTTAAAAAATCTTTACAAATTCTGGATGAAAGTGTACGGATTTATATAAACAGCTTAGTCCTTTTGTCTTTATTACCTTTATCATCATATTTGTTAAAATGAACTTGTGTGGTCATAAAGCATTACACATGCATCATTCATCTTGTAGTAAATGCCAAAATATTAAATAACACAGGGTTTTTTTGTTGATGATATATCCTCAGCATATGTATTTTTCGGCAATTTTATTGGTAATTTTGTTTCTTGGATAACGTGTTGGGAGGTAGTAGCTGTACAAAAAAGGAAGAAAACTCTTACCCCTACCAGCAGCCCACCAAGAGGCCATTTGCTGCCCACAGTCTCCTCTGGTCCAACGCGTCTTTCCCGCAGGCTGCAGTTTTTCCAGAACTGCTCTAGCATGCATCTTTTCCACAGGGTACGGTCCTTCAGGAACAGACTGCTCCGGCATGGGTCCCCCATGGGCCACAGGTCCTGCCAGGAGCCTGCTTCGGAGTGGGCTCTCCACAGGTTGTAGCTTTCTTTAGGGCATGTCCACCTGCAGGGTGGAGTCTTCTGTGGGCTGCAGTGTGGATACCCACTCCACCATGGACTCCATGGGCTGCAGGGGAACAACTTGCTTCACCATGGTCTTCTCCACAGCCTGCCAGGGAATCTCTGCTCAGGCACCTGGAGCACCTCCTTCTCCTCCTCTCACCTTGGTGTCTGTAGGGCTGTTTCTCACACTTTTTTCTCACTTCTCTTTTCCCTCTCCTTCCTCACCCAGAAGCTCATTACTCTCCTCCAGGCCTCCCTCTTCCCTCTGAGTTTGCCTGCATACCTGAGAATCCTAGAACTGGGACTAATATTTTAGCTGTGATTAATTTATCCACATGGTTTCTTCAGTTTATGTGTTGTTACAGATCTGTTTCTTCAGCAATGTACTATGCATAGTGTCTGATAATTTAATTTAATAATATATACTCCTTGAGTTTTGTAACTTGTGCAGTTGAGTAGGAAATGCTGTAAAGCAACTGAAAATAAGCTACAGATTGGTTCTAGGATTTTGTTTCTCAGTTATAGTTTCCCTAGCAGAATGACATATGTTTTTTTGTGCTGCCATGTTGCAATCTCTCCTTTCCAACTTGTTTCAAACTCTAGTAGCAGCACATTTTTCTTTAGTAGTTTCCACCCAATTTGACTGATATGTTCAGCATAATCTTTTATTTATATCCGTACATATAAATAAATTTAGAAATCTAAATAAAGAAACTCTATTGGATATTACCAATTAAATAAAATAACTTGAAAAGAAATATTTCTATGGCCTTTCAGATATGTCCAGGTTAGCTCATTTTCTCCATTTTGCTTGCTACTGCAATAATTTCCTGTTGTTTCTTCAGCTGCAAAAAGCCATACAGAATTATCTGGGTTTGTGAGCAAAGACTTTTTGATCTGTGAGGTCTGGATCTGTGTCCTCCTGCAGACAATTCCCCTGCTCCTCATGACTCAAGTTATGCATTTCTGGCTTTCTGTGCGTTTCCTTCCCCTAAGGAAGCCTTGTTGCTTATACACCCCCCCTGCAAGGTTCCACCCCATCCCAGTTTCCAGACTTCCTATCTGCTGCCTAGCCATAGTCATTTTAATAAAGTATACATCACCTTTACAGAAAACTGGAAAGGATCCCAAGCTGCATACAACTACTGAACAAACCAGTAAGAGAAACTCAAATTGTAATCTTTTTTTCTTTTCCCCCAAAGAAAGCACATGTTGTGCTGCTCAGTATAGGCTGTTCTGTGGTATATAACTGCATACCTTCACCACATCAGTTATTCCTGCAACTAAAGCTAAACCGTGTCATGGTTTGAACCTGAATTCTATGAAAATGAAATGAATGTATATACAAATGCATTAAGCTCAGTTTGAGATTCTTGGAGTAGTTGTCATTTATAGGTTATTTTATATTCTTACAGAAGAGTTTTGTGAGCAAGAGGGGCACACAACCCATTTATCCAACCTATACAACCTGTTTATCCAAGAATTTGTTATCCGTCCAAGTAATGTTTTATCAGTTTGAACAAAATAAACCAAACAATTATTCTTAGTCCAGTTACAATAATACAAACAGTTTAATCCAAGTTATCTAAGTAATATAGGGGGAAAAAAAATAACATTACAGTTAAAATTGTTATACAACAGCTTCCTATTTTCTTTTCATTGTTATAGTCACCCATCCAGTATTCCCCTGAGACCTGAGGTTAACAGTGCTNACTAGGGACTTGCAATCATAAAGCAAACTGAAATCACCTCAGACCAAGGCAACGCCCGGCAAGTCCCGAGACCTGCACTGCTGGAACAGTGCAGAACCTTTATTAGCAATAGAAGGATCATACTTACTGGGCTACAATCCCTCCCTGAAGGAAAGCTGGAATCCTAATGCTTGATGTTTCCTTGTTATTTCACAGTTTTGTAACTCATTCTGTATGGGCAGTTCGGTGTAGTACAGTGGTATAGTTTCACCGTACTAGTTATTTCTAGAGCTGAAATAATATTTACTTCAGATTTGAACTGACCTGAACAGAAACAGGACCGGGTTGAAGTTCCTAGTCAGAACAACCATATTGTTGCTACTGATGCTGTATATATTTAGTAGTGATTATTCTTGTTTGGATGCACAGAGATTGAGTAATCACTGAAGAATAAATTCTGGCAAATCACAGTTAGTATTTTAAGTCTGAGCAATCCTAGATCCCACATGGATACATGTTTGGAGTCCTATGCTTATGCTGGAGTTTTCTGTTACTCATCCTTTGCAGGAGGACCTTGTGACTCCAATTTGCACTGAAGTTACAAATGCTTCACAACCATTTTAAAGATTTACAAAGCTGGTGTGTAATCACCTGTGTCTCATTCTCATTTATCCAAAGAATCAATTTACAATAAGATTTGATTGTCTAAAATAAGATGTAATTGTATAGTAAAATCATTATTTTTAGTGGCTGTTTTATGTGAGGTCTGTACTGAATAAGAATGTTGTACTTAATGGTCTTATTCCTGAGAATTTTGCTGGTCTGAATCCATCTGAGTCACCCATGTTAATGGCATCATAGCAGTGTTGGAGTAGATTCAGATCAGCAAAATTCTTAGGAATAAAACCATTAAATACAGTATTTATGAGTGAATCAAAATTTCTAACTGGAAAGTAAATATGTAATCATTACAGTTGTAATATTTCTTTTATAAACCCTCGTTTGTGGTTACTATCGTTATTTTTTATGGGCAACAGTAATGGTTGTTTTCCTCTACAAGTTTTTTTCATATGATGCTAATATTTTTGCCATTAATAACCGTCAACCATTTCTTTCTTGTGATTTGCACCTTTAGCAGAAGTAATCTTGAATGGCTGATCATCATATTTTTTCTCATTATTAATTTTCTTTCATACTCTTNTACTAAAAAAAAAAAAAAAAAAAGAAAAAATTAAAAAAAAAAAGGGAGAGAAGAGTTGACAATTCATCAGCATCCTAAACTCTTCTCCAGGGGAAAATACCAATGACTTAACCTCCCACCCCATCTGCTTAAAAAGAAACCTAACCAAAACCATGCTTCCTTCCCTTCCTTGGGTCAAGTTGAAGTTATTTTCTCCATTTTGTACTGCAGTCAGCTTACATGCTTTGTCTTCATGGGTTTCCAGCTACAAGTTGTTTTGGTTTCTTTTTTTTTTCTTTTTTTTTTCTTTTTTTTTTACTTTTTTCACCTGTTATTGAAGTTACAGAACTGCCTCCTCCAGTCCCAATTTAGATAAAGAGCTAATGTTTGCTAGTTAGACCTTTGCCATACATGGTGCTTAGCACAGAGCTAAGCGGAAACAAGTTTGGGTAGTTACCTGATGACTAGGGACTTGCAATCATAAAGCAAACTGAAATCACCTCAGACCAAGGCAACGCCCGGCAAGTCCCGAGACCTGCACTGCTGGAACAGTGCAGAACCTTTATTAGCAATAGAAGGATCATACTTACTGGGCTACAATCCCTCCCTGAAGGAAAGCTGGAATCCTAATGCTTGATGTTTCCTTGTTATTTCACAGTTTTGTAACTCATTCTGTATGGGCAGTTCGGTGTAGTACAGTGGTATAGTTTCACCGTACTAGTTATTTCTAGAGCTGAAATAATATTTACTTCAGATTTGAACTGACCTGAACAGAAACAGGACCGGGTTGAAGTTCCTAGTCAGAACAACCATATTGTTGCTACTGATGCTGTATATATTTAGTAGTGATTATTCTTGTTTGGATGCACAGAGATTGAGTAATCACTGAAGAATAAATTCTGGCAAATCACAGTTAGTATTTTAAGTCTGAGCAATCCTAGATCCCACATGGATACATGTTTGGAGTCCTATGCTTATGCTGGAGTTTTCTGTTACTCATCCTTTGCAGGAGGACCTTGTGACTCCAATTTGCACTGAAGTTACAAATGCTTCACAACCATTTTAAAGATTTACAAAGCTGGTGTGTAATCACCTGTGTCTCATTCTCATTTATCCAAAGAATCAATTTACAATAAGATTTGATTGTCTAAAATAAGATGTAATTGTATAGTAAAATCATTATTTTTAGTGGCTGTTTTATGTGAGGTCTGTACTGAATAAGAATGTTGTACTTAATGGTCTTATTCCTGAGAATTTTGCTGGTCTGAATCCATCTGAGTCACCCATGTTAATGGCATCATAGCAGTGTTGGAGTAGATTCAGATCAGCAAAATTCTTAGGAATAAAACCATTAAATACAGTATTTATGAGTGAATCAAAATTTCTAACTGGAAAGTAAATATGTAATTATTACAGTTGTAATATTTCTTTTATAAACACTCGTTTGTGGTTACTATCGTTATTTTTTATGGGCAACAGTAATGGTTGTTTTCCTCTACAAGTTTTTTTCATATGATGCTAATATTTTTGCCATTAATAACCGTCAACCATTTCTTTCTTGTGATTTGCACCTTTAGCAGAAGTAATCTTGAATGGCTGATCATCATATTTTTTCTCATTATTAATTTTCTTTCATACTCTTTTGTGAGTAAAACCAATCAAGGAAAGAAGTTCAGTTTTCTGTCTCATGACTTAGTAAGTGATTTTGGTATATTGGATATCCTGTGTCATCTCATTATGTAACAACTTAAGTTTGAAAGAAATGCCAGCATGAATCAATAAAATATCAGTTCATAATTTCTAGAAGTTATATGAAGCTTTCAAGAATAGATTTTTTCTGAGACTGTACATGCTGTTAACAACCTGCATAGAACCCGCTACTATTTCCAATCTGAATTCTTTAAAAGTAACTGCTATGTCTGCAGATGAACAGAAAATCAAAGCAACAATATTTTTTTCTTCAAGATTAGTTTTTTGTGACTTCCCTGGTGTTACACAGTAGATCTACAAAGAATAGGTTCTTCAATAATTTCTTCCTTGTGGAAAAACAAATTCCTAACAAATTCAGGAATTTGCAGCATGCTGACATATATATTTAATGAGCTGCAGTTCTAAAAGAATCACAAGGTCTCCTATAAAAATCACTGAAGTCCAAGACACTGCTGTAGCATTATTCTGATTCACTGGACATTAAGGCATATGCACGTAGCAATACTCTGGAATTTTCTGCTGTCTCCAACAGGTGCATGGATAGAATACATTTACCTGAAGAGAATGGGAAATATTGTGAATATACCATCCATAATCCAGAAGGGAGCTTCCATCAGCTTCTACACGATGATGGCTGTTGTGACTAACAGCCCTTTCTCATCATCAAAGGTAGATTTTCAGACTAGGAATTGCTGGTCACTTACATTTAATAGAATTCTGGAATTTCATCATCATTTAGTATCAGCATGTCAGGTTGCAGAAGTTCTTATCTTTCATGCTGCTTCAAGGAACAGTTTCATGAGCAATTATGATCTGCTTAAATCTCATATATAAAAAATGTCAGCCTGAAGTATGTGATCTGAAGTTTTCCTCTCATGTGATATCAACACAACCCAAAATCAGAAAGCTTCCTAAAAATATTGTTATTCCTGAAATTCCAAAGATGATTCTGTTAATCAGTATTTATATAATCCTTGAAAATTCAGTGATACATACTTGGAACGTGACCAAGACAACATGATGAGCTGGCAATTTTTGACAATTTGGTCTGAAGAAGGAAGAGCTAGGCATAAAATTAAAACAAATTCTTTCTCCCCACCCCTTTTCCTCCTCCCCATATGAGGATCTTCTACCATGTACATCTGCAGCAGCTCCTTTGGAGGAACTTGAAAAAGTCCTGCAGTTTTTACTCAAGTTATATGTTCTCACCAATGACTGTTCTTAAGTATGTTGCACCGTGTTTTACAAAAGAAACAACACTCTCAATTCTAAGCCACTGTTTCTTCACCTTTTCTGTTGTTAACACATGCATGCACGTCCAAAATGACACTAAAGTACACAAGGCATCAGAAGACATATTTGGTAAATATGTGACAGGCAAAACTGACCTGCACTGGTGTGACTATGGACAGTAATGGCACTTTGATCACAAATAAGCTTTAAATATTAGAAGAAAAACAAATACAGGTATTTCAACTTGTCTAGATTTTAAATGTAAGGATTTTTTGCTTGCAGTCTTGCACTTGGACTTCAAGGGATGAAGGAGTACTTTGTCAGCCAAATGGTAAACTCTGTAGGAGGCAAGATAATCAACACAAAGTCACAGCTGCTCTAACCATCCAAGTAATATTATCAAAATCCAGCTACAAACAAGTCACCAATTTCTGCATCTGTTCTCACCTTCCACTCTTACTTTCAGCCAACTCAAAATGCACATTTTGGCAGCCATACAACTTCATCTCATTTGGTGCCACAGTTCCTCAGTGGGAGTTGGAGAAAGGGTTGATAAATCAAACTCAATCACTAATCACACTATCCACCTCTCCCCAAGTATAGCTTTCTACAATTGAAATGACATTTTTAATGACAATTTCTAAGCTCATAATCAGCTAATTCTCCCATTCTGAGACATTACACTTTTTGAACTACAATGGCAATGGAATTGTGCAGATTCAACACTCCATGGTACCTGAATAAGTTATTCTGTCCCAGAAGCTGTTCTTGTCTCTTTGTAGATGTTGTACTCTCATCACATCCCTGTTCTCTCTAGCAATCATACCCTGAAAACTGCATACCTCCTCTGCGTGTGGAACCCTTGAATACACTGTTATCATCATTCTGGCACTGCCTTGGGAGCTCTGGAACATGGTTTTGGAGCTGTGCATCAACCAGTCAGGTCAGCAGCAGCCAGTCAGGACTTTGGGAATATTCACGTGTGGAATGACGAATCATGTGAGAAGTTCAGGAAGCAAGAGCATGACAGAAAAAGTCAGGTAGTAGAATAGCATATATAGTATGACAAGAATTTTATCAAAATAAAAAATATATATTTACTTTTACATAATCTGTAGAATTAATCTCAAGTGATGAGATACCTCCCATTTTATGATTATTATAGAATTCATTTGGGTTAAGCTACATATTCTGAGTAAGAATATTGCAAGTGCAGGAAGTTCTCACACTTTGGTATTGTTTGTTTGTTTGTTTTTTCCCAAAGGCACTTTTTGATACTTCAGGGTTGTCATTATGGATAATTTTATTTGAAGACCTGTATAGTTTTCTTTGACAATGACAGAGAATATCGGTATTCAAAAGGTGGTTTTCTGTGAATTGTTAAATTCTTAATTTAGGGAATGTGGGGTTTACGTGGATAAACTCACAAAGTCAGCTGTGCCTGAGCTGTACCTATCAAAGTCTCTGCTGAAGATTTGTCACTTGTGTTTTAACTTTCTTCTGGTGATGGGGTTGTAACGGGGGCGGGGCGGGGAAACACCACCAAAACCCACTTTTATTTATGTATTCTATGAAATTCTCTGATTAACATTAATAATGTAAAATACTTTGATTTCTTAAGATTTTATTATAATTTCCAAAATGCTGTGAAAAGGTAACTTCCGAAGACCTTGTCTGTCTGTACCATTTTCAGGACACACAATGGTCTATTTATTGAAATTATTCTTCCAATGTCTTAGAGTGTAAGCACCTGTTAACATACTTGCTCATTGACATTTCTAAAGAAATATGTGTATCTGTATGGAACTCTGTTGACCAATATGTTTTCAGACACAGACATNTTTATATATTTATTTATATATTTGTGGAATTTTCGTGGTCTGTATTTGCACTCTTGTTTTCTTCCGCGTATTTCCGTGTTCAGGAATGTCAGCCAAATGGTGTATTTTCAATTAGGTATTGCACCATGTTTGCAGAAAAATTAATGAAATTGTACACTGATCCATCTGCAGAATAGGACCAGGGAACAGGACTTCTTAAACTGTTCATGAAGAAGCCACAGGACAAAAAGCATCCTGAGCAATGCAGCAGAAAACATCTTATTGTATATTTTACATTACTTCATAAGCAATTTCAAAGAGACTATTGTAATAATTTTCAGACAGTTTTTAAAAAGTAGAAATTAACTTCAGTAAATATGTATTTTTATGATCATTTGGGCCAAATTTTCTTGCCTACATTTGTTATATGGTTTATTTGGTTTTGTGAACTTTCCTTAAACTAGTAGGTCCCTCTCAAAATGCTTCTTACCATATATTTGATGATAAGAATAGACAATGTGATCATGCAAAAATCTCCTATCATTCAGAGTTTTAGGTTGTTTTTTGCCCTAACTATAAACCTAAGATATATTACACCCTCCATATTTGAATAAAGTATTTTTTTCTGATATATGAGAACATAGGAAAGTAATTTTGAGTACAGACCAAATGTGTACATATTACAAAGTAATTTTTTTCCAGCAGTATTAGGAAATAATTAGATAAACTAAAACCAAGATTGAGAAGTTACCGTGGAAGTTATGTAATTTTAAGGATCTTTGTGGTTATTTTTCTTTACCTTTTTTTTTTTTTTTTAACATCAATTAACACTCATATCTGTACTTTGGAATGTATGGAATTAATTATAGTGAAATATATAGTGAAATATACAGTGAATTATAATATTCAGGATTAGTATTGAACTGATAAAATTTTTCTTTTTTATCAAATTCAAAATAGCACTGCAAATTTTATACTTCTGTAAAAATACCTTTAATGACTTTAGTGAGGATTATAAATAATTTAACTCTTTTTACAGGAATCCTGTTGACTATACTGCCCAGAAGGTACAACTAGTACATGCTTGTTTTTCAGAAAGTGAATAATTACCTTTTGGAATATATATCTTTAATTCAATTTTTTTTTTCTTTTTTCCATATATGTGTCCAATAATCTATTACTGGAAAGAGAAAATTTAGCTAGCTGAATAATCTTTGATGTAACTCAAAAAATCATGGTGAAAGAACTTCTGCGAATGTGTCATTACAGCTATAGGTCAATATAATTTCACAGAAAGACACTTTCCATTGTGCAAGGAGAAGGTACTAAGAAAGGATTTGGCTTTTCATTGTAGGTTTGTGATATACAATAAGGAAGAGCAAAGAGAATATTTTTCTCAAAATACCTGTTCTCTACTACTATTGTCTATTGTATAGAGCTACCTTAGTGCTTTCGGAGGGCAGCTCTTAATGAATTACTAATACAGTATTTAGTACTGTATCTCTGATTCATAGTCACAGATTGTTTCAGCATATGTCTTCTCACAGTTTCAAATGTTACTTCTTAGGGAAATATTTGTAATCAAGGTAAAATCAGAAATAAAATTGCTGAAGTGTATGTACATTTTAATTAGGAATAATGTAAATTTACCATTTTATTTCATACTTGATATTTTAAAAAAGAAGCGAATAATCCATAGGTAAAGAATACTGTTATTAACTATGTCATACAAAGTACTTTTAATATCTCTCTCTCTCTCTCTCAGAAATTAGAAAACTATTTAATGTTTTGTTTTAAAGAAATTGTATTTTAATTATCCTAAAATCCCTCCAAAACCCATGACATTGAGTATTGTAGCATGTTTACTAGTAACTTAATAACTTTTCTCTTTCCTTTTTTAAAGGTATAATGAAAATAGAATTTTCAACATTAGAAATTACATAAGAGATAACTAAGTGGTCTTAGTTACTAATTTTTACCAATGCAGAGGGGTTTAGGTTTGCTCTTGCATTAGAATTCCATAACTTTAATTTATGTACCTATGCTGTGAGGTTTTCAAAGGAAACAAAATTCAGTGTTCTTGGATTCTGATGTGGATCAGAATACTTTTCTTTCCATAGAAATTATGATATTCAGAATGCTTTATATGACTGCTTTATGCCAAATATTTTAAGACATAAATTGTGTGCATTTTTTCTGTATTCAGTGAAGAAACAATTGTACAGAGTTAAAAGCTCAATCACTTAAATATCAGCTGCCACTTGGTGAGTATTTAGTGTAAAAAGCAGTAAACTTGAGTGTATGTATTTATAGGATTGGACATTAAAGTATGTTTTGAGTTTAAATGTGATATAGTGAAATAGTTACTGGTTTTCCCTCCCTTTTCCACCTTCCTCAATAATGAAGGTAAGTAATTATCAGTATTTTTTATCAGCTTTTTTTTTTCCTCAAACAAAAAAAGTGAAACAAAGAAGTAAAGCAAGTTTCCCGAAGCTACAAAACAAATAAAGAGTGGAACCAGATTAAAAATAACTTCTTTTTCCTCAGGTATACTACTCCATGAAGGTTGAAGTGTCAAGCAGTGGATTTTTTTAAAATTGTTTTAGTTTTCCCTAATATTTTATGCTCTTGAAATTCAAATAGTTTTTGGGGAGGGGGTGGAGAGGTGTTATGGATAAAGATTTTTATGAAGTTGCTAAATATAAAATTTATATTCTAGAAAATCAGAAGGCAGCATTCATTTTTCTCCCTTGCCTTTTGCCATGCAATGATATGGAAATGAAATCCAGAAATTCCAGTTGCATTTATGGATCAGTTTTTTTAACAATTGTGAGCTTACGACAAGAAAATGTGAATAATGAAAATAAATCTATGACTGGATTTTTGTTTTGATTATTGTTTGGGGAGGTTTCTATTCAGTTTCACAGTTACATTTTTAAGGACAAGAGAGATAATGCTAACTGTAATCTAAGATACTATGATTTTACATGTATGCGTTTTCATTAACTGCAGCATCGTAACAAAATGAGTGAGATCATAAACAGGTTTTGAATATGCAGTTCACTATTCCAGTCATAAGTGGATACATTTTGTGTTTTACCTTGACAATGTTCCTTTAAGCATGTACTTATTCCCTTGATTATAGGGCCTAGAAACAGAACATCTTTTTCTATATTTTTTTTAATTTATTTGACAAATTTAGAAGTTGCTTAGCTGTCAGAAATAACTTCACCATAGGTGAAGAGATGCTTTCAGTCATACTTGTCAATGGTGTTTAATATATAAAACATACATAAATATACATATATATATATAAAAAACCTTTCTTTTTCCTGAATCAATGTAAACAGAGCCCAGATGGCCGTATAGAAGTCAAAGGGCAGCATGGAAAATCGTCACTGCATATTAAAGATGTGAAGTTGTCAGATTCAGGGAGATATGACTGTGAAGCTGCAAGTAGAATTGGTGGGCACCAAAAGAGCATGTACCTTGATATTGAATGTAAGTTCTAATATTTTGTTTTCTCTTTTAAATTTGTTTTAAAAGAAAAAAGAGTACATTCTTAATGGAAGGTCATTTTTTCCTGGTAATTCATGTTTAAACTTGCATGATTTAAGAAAGCATGTTCTTCTATAGTTAGTGATACTGAATTCTGTGGAGGAATCCTGTCTTTTCTGAAGTTGACAAACCCTTGTTGGTGATTTAAGCAGGACAGGATTTATCTGAGATCATATGCCAGTGGTATTACCCACTTACTTAAGGCTAAGTGTAATAACTTCAAATCTTTGGGCTCGTAGAGACTGCTGTGGGTGAAAAGTATTCTGTGGGATAACGTAAGGATTGATTTGAGCAACAGCTCAGTCTTGAGCTTAACCTTCTAAGATTCAGCAAAGTCTTCTGTTTTTTTCCTAGTTCTCTGTTTTACTAATCCCCAACAAGTCTCTAGCCCTTTTTATAACCCTTCCTGGAGTTCACAAGTTTGTGACAATCTCTTTTAGACAAGCTGCTTTATGGACAGTCTGCTTTATTCAAAACTCTTGAAATTTGCCCAGGACAAAAGGAGATTATTTTTGCTTACAGAAGAGTCTGATGCTATAGAAGCCAATCAGAGGATATAAATTTGAAATATATAAAAATTCATTGGAAAATTGTCTCTTCAAACTGTTCTTCAAATTCAGGAAGCAAAGGTCTTAAAGAAATGAAAACAAACAAAAAATCCTTTTATATAACATTGTTGTTCTATTTTGCTAGAGATTTTCTAGATATGTTTGTTCTACATTTGCAATATAGCTTGAGTGAGCCTGTTTGAGATTGAGACTCTTAATGGAAAAAGTCTTTCCAGTGGGAAGATAGAAGTTGGAATAGGATCTGTGGCACAGAAAGATAAGTAACGGTTGCAAATCCAGTGAAGTTCCTGTAAAATTTCTGTAAAATTCTGTCCTACTCTACACATAATGATGTGAAATATATTGTTTGATTAAAGTTACGTAGCCATTATGCTTTAAATACTAATGCTTTTTGTATTCGGAAGAGAGACATAGGATACACCACATTTTATGAAATATGGGCCATTGAAATTTAAAAATTTATTAGCCGCGCAGAATTCATACTAAAGGGCATAACAAAACCTCTGGACTGATACAATGCATTATTATAGTCTAAGACACCTTTCAGGGTGAAAGTTTTAGAATAGATGCTAAGCATTTAAAAGTAACATTCTCATTATGGTATGACAGACTTAATTTTGAATCCAATATGGTGTACAAGAAAATGGAATAGCATATTGTTTTGAGTCTGGATTTATGCCTTGGTAGACACTACAAATACATTCTTTTATGAAGCAGGTGTCATAGTTATCCTTCATTCCAGTTATTTCACTTTGTAGGTTGAAGGTTAGAGACTTTCAGCAAAAGCGACAGGTTCAAAAACTAAGCAACTAATTTGTATTCTCATAGCAAAATGGGGACTAGTCAATGCACCTATGCCATTCTGTAAGTTAATAACAAAACTACAGCAGTTTTCTTTATATGTTTTAATACTTTTGACAGTTTATGTAGTTACGAGAGGATCATGCTCCCATCACATCCTTAAATGTCAGTGCAGTTAAACAGGCCTAGCGGAGACACAGAGTGCTCTGGTGTCACTGTCTCATCCTTTTACTTACTGACCCCTGTCAGAGACTTGAACTGACTCTTCTGTACTTTATCCTTGTTCTGTACTTTATCCTTGTTCTCTGTTGGGGTTGCTCTTGATAAGAGCAGTTCTCCAGGACAGGAAGAGATTATCAGGTTTGATACCAATTGGGCACAATTAACCTTGCCTTTTATCTGATGTAAATGCTAGACAGACATGAATTGTAGGGAACCCAGAGACATTTATAAGGATTTCTTCCTACAAAATCATCTTTGTAGTTATGTTTAGTTTTCCTTATATTAAGTATGAAAAATAAATCAAAATTACATGAAAAAGAAAGATACTATTATAAGTATTATTTACTAATGGATTTCATTAACTGCAAAATTTGATTACACATATGAAGCCTAGTGTGTGTGGGAAAATAATAATAATAATAATAATAATAATAGAAGTAACTGATTGAAAAGTTCCTGTGCGATGGCATATATAATGTATACTAGGTATTGGGTATTAAGATGTGTCTATATATTTATCATAGATAGAGAAATAGCTATTTCCTTTTTTAATAAAAACCATGATAGAAATAGATAAAGAAGGAGATACTCTAAGATGAGGTTAAATGTACAAATCCCAGTGAATTACAACTTGATTTGTACATAATTCTCTCTTTCAAAGTTACAGTTTAATTACAGTTACAGTTTCCCTATGGAGATGTTTACATTTCTATATGGTATTTTTTGTCTTTTTAGCTGAGACATAATTATTCTGAAAAATATATGCTAGGGATGTAAAGGAAACTTAAAAAGCACAATATAGGCCTGACTAAAAGAACAAAAATTCTGATGAGAGAACACATTATTTCTTGTGTTCCACAAATTATTCACTGCAATGATTAGCATTAGAGAATGAAAAATCATAATTTTGACATGTTTGACATGCTGGATCATCTTCTTCATAGCATTATTCTTAGTTAGGATGAACTGATGGCATTACTAAGTTGGAAAAGATTTAAGCAAGCCAGTAATGATCAGCAGTCTACGATCCTTAAAAGTGGCTCTCTGCTTGCCCTTAAAATTTTCCTTTCATTGTGTTCAAACTGTCATTAACACAGTCAGAAGTATTCACAGCACTTAGTTGTGTATAGGTGCACACATTGTGTAAGATGCTGTCTCTCTGATTGCTCTGTATCACCAAGTGCAAACTCCTTCAGAGAATACTCCTGTAACTGGAGAAAACGTATTAAGCCATGTTCTTTGGAGAAGTCTCTGGTTTTCCATATACTACCCAGGAAACATCCTAACTTACAGTTTTTTGTAGCTGCAATTACCAGTTTTCACATCACTCTATTCCAGTTAAAACTCCCAAGTTTCAATATGGATACTGCAATTATTAGATATTGTGCATGGTCCAAAAATGCCTACTTCCTCACTGTACACAAAGACTAGTGGTTTAGTATATAATCAACTATCACAAACATATTGCATTCAGTAATATGGTACATTTTTGTATGAGATCAGCCATGTGAGTGTTTGACAAATATGATTTCTTAGAAAACAATTTCTAAAAAAAACATTTAAATAATTTAAAGTGTATTCAAAAAATGAGAAGTTTTTCTTACTACTAGTTTTCATCCAAACCTGAATTTTGTAGTTATATTCCTTATTAGTTAAGAACCAACTTAGTGGTTCAGTAATACCAAAAAAAAAATTGTATAGCTTGTGCAACGTAGTCTTTACATGTAAAGAAACCTGTGGAGTATTTATATGCTACTGTATTGTTTATCAGAAACAGTCTTTTTTTTTTTTCCCCACCACGATTTGAAATCAACCTCATTACTATTACAATATTGAACTTTGCTTCCTAAGTCAATTAGTCTTTTAGGCTTTTCACTTTGTTTTATGTTAGTTAGCTGTATCGCACTGTGGTTAATGTAGATGTTTTGGATTCATGCTATTTAATTTTATATATTTGCAAAAATATACAGCATTATTTAAAAGCAGGTTGAAGAAGCTGAGCTACAAATTCTATTTACCTTCAAGGAAGCAAGGCTTTGAATCAGTGAAAATAATACTACTGTGTGCAGGATGTCACAAATGTCACAAATGTCACAAATGTTTCAGGTACCTACTGCTATCATAAATTACAATAAATGCAGACAGTTCATACTTTGGATTCAGTTTCTGTTAAGTCAGTGTATCAACATTCCGTCACTACTCACTGAATCACAGAATGGTTGAGGATGGAAGGGATTGCCTCTTTTCCTGTCACTGGACACTACTGAAAAGAGCCTGGCTCTGTCTTCTTTACACCCTCCCTTCAGCTATTAACCATAGGGGCCCAGACCTATCTTGTTATCATAGCCAGAAAACAAAACTGATAAACACAATCATATGACCTAAGAAAGAGACAAATAACAGGAAAAGCAATCAAGAAAAACAAAATGTTGAAATATTCTGGAAAATTTTGCATCTTTTCTATTAAAATAGTACTGGCTTTAGTTACATTTCCTCCTGTCAAATTTATAGCTTAAAATGAGAAAACAAAGATGGAAAAGGTCAATCTTTAGCATAATGAAATACATGTCATAATTTTGAGATGACTTTGGAGCTCATGAATGTCACTTGTAAGATTTAAAATTTTCCTTCTTTGACTCCCTTGTGCACTTGCGTAGAAGTAAATTTGGTATGTCACTGCAGTGACTTAAAGGGGATGAGAATGTTGAATTCTGAGCAAAAGGTGAGGTTTATCGCATGAAGTCACTTTGCAAAACCGTTTCACCAAAACTCCCTGTACTGAAGCAGAGATGAATGCATCTTTGTTGTCTTTTTCTGATGTTGCAACAATAAATGTGGCAAAGTGGCTAAAATTATACTTTATTCATCTGTATAGTAAATCTACCTATTCTTTAGCCCAAAAGGGTGTAATCATACTTTAGAACAGAAATTCCATCTTAAAAACTTTTGGCCTATATATGTTAATGACTTGTTAAAATGCGATATTTCTGTTAGGAATTTCTCTAATTTTTTACCTAATAGAGCTCTATACTGCATATTTGTTGACCTTGCAATGAACTTGATGTCATTTAAAATAGATTTTTAATAAACATTTTGGCTATTTTTATTTAATAGAAAAATAAAATTTTGAATGAATATTTGAATAAAATATGAAAAAATATTTTGGGTTTTATTCTGTTTCTCTTCTAATAATTCACTCATTTTATTAATAGGTATGTATGTCTCAGTGTCTTTTCTTCCTGACATAATTTTTCACATATGTAATTGTGAAAAGTAAAGGTAATGATGTTTCCTTGAAGATGGTTCTACTTCATGAGTTGGTCATACAGGCTAAAAATATTAAATGTTTACATTGATAATTAATGCATAAATTTTAAACTGGTTTTCATACTTGCAAAATTCAACAGAGTTTTGCAAGTCTTTTCATATTATGTTAAGTGTAATTTATATCATACAATGATGACCTGTGAATGAAAAATAGGCAACTTCACCTTTGTCCTTCTCTACACCTCCAAGATAGGTCCAGCAGAGCAGAAGCAACATGAAGAATTATGAGAAAATATGTGTGATGTTGAAACTTTGAAACTTGAACAAAACAAAATATCTTAAATTGAGATTTGTAACCTCAAATTTTTTTTTTTTCCAATTAACTTCCCTTAACTACAGAATACTTGGCATTACTTGAAGTTGGTATCTTTAAATAGTCTTCAGTTATGTCAGAGCATCCGGAAGTCACTAGGTCAGCACATGCTTGAAAGAGAGACCTCCAATATTTTTTCCAGTAAACCTGAGGCATGTAGCTTTGGTCGCAATATCTGAGACCAGGTCCCTCTGCACCACAGAGCCTGCCTCTGAGCTGCTGTTGCCGCACACACTGGGAGCAGCATAGGTCTAAAGCGAAGAGGGAAATACCGGGTGAGTTTGAGCACACCTGTAATGGAGGTCTGAGGGATATAACATATAGGTTTAGGGGGACCATGTGTTGGAAATGGAGTTGGATATACAGGGTAATTTCAGCAATGCTGTTTGGATTTTTAGTATGTTCCTTAAAGTTTCTTAGAGACTTTTTTTGTTGTTTTCTGGACAGCACTGTGTGTAAAAATTAAGTAAAGAGATAATGAGGCTGAGAGTCCCTGCTCCATACAGGAACAACAATTAGGATTTGGGAATATGGGGGGGAAAAGAGGGGGAGGGAGGAAGGGAGGGGGGAGAGGGAGGGAGAGAGAGAGAGAGATTAGGGAATGGAGGGAAGATAAGAATAGGAGATATGTTGTGGTGGTAAGGATGACAGGTAAGAAAATACAGAAGGTAAAGATATGAAGCTGGATTTTGTTCTGAAAATGTGACAAGTAGGATAGAAAGAGAGATGGAGGTTAGGATCCTGGTTTGAGAAAGGCATTGCAGTTTTTCACCTTTGGCTATAAGAGAATTATGTGATCTAATATATGATGTTAGAAGTCTGGCCATCCTAAACTATTCCAGTAATTCTGTTCTGGAATATATGTAACAATTGAAATTTTGGTACAAACTGCTGCCATCCAAAAATAATGTGTCAGTAATTGGCAACACCTGATCATTTTATTACTAAAATAAAAATTACTGCTTGTGTGAGAGATCTATAGGGGGAGTCTTCCTGTTCTAGTTCTGATGGCTAGTGTTCTTAGTGATTTACTGACATAAAAAATGACTGATAGATAATATGCAGACAGTTTCTTTTAAACATCACTATTGACATATTTAACTTATTTTACCTAGCTATGATTTCTTTACAATTTATTCTCCTATTTTAGACAGGTTTAGATAATTTTAGACAGGTTTATCCATTCACAACAGATATTTCTACGAAACTAAAATTTCTTGTGGGTTTTGTGTGTTTTGTTTTGTGGTGGTTTGGGTTTGTTTGTTTGTTTGTTTGTTGTTTGTTTTTTTAAGTGATCAACCAAATACAATTCCTTAATGTCAAATAGAATTCAAAGAAAAATAGATGCATTGAATATCTGTGACTGTGGCAGCACCAAGCAGCAAAACTATGCATGCATTCGTTGCCCACCATTTGTTAAAGTTGAAGGTGCTATTATCAACAACATACTTTGCATCTAGCAGAAAGATGCCATTTCTATGTTTATGGAAATGGAGAAATTAGTGTGGTGTTTGGATATTAAAAATAATATCATAGTCAAGGTTATCAGGGACTAGTACTACTTGCCAGTAGGAGGGGACTCTTACTCTTGCATAAACTGTATGTAGTAGATAGTCGGTCATACTATTGAACATCAATATTTTATTGTAGTGCATTTTGAGAGGAACCAAGAGAATGGGGAGGGGGAAAGGAAACATTACTGAGAGAGGTGTTTACTGTCTCTTGCTGTGAAAGAAACATGTACCTCTGCAAAACTGCTGATCTCAAACTTTTAAAATTATGAGCTGGGTTCTGAAAAAGCCTCAGGTTTTAGCTAATAATCATGGCAATTTAAAACCTAGTATATGATAAGTTTTGTTTGCTTTTCTATTTGGAAACTTAACATGCAGATCTTGCACATTTTTCCTTGCAGCCACATGATTGTGATAGTAGCAGTAAAATTGTGAAAGTTAGTAAACCTGAAGCTCTGTAGTTCCTATCTTCCTTTTAAGGATGATTATATATTAAAATCTAATCACCTGCCCTCATTTGTTAAACCTCTATTATTATTTCTTGTTACAAGGAATGTGTGACACTACTGCACTTGTCTGGGGAGGTTCTTCTACTTTATCCCCAAGGAAAAGCTATTTATTTCAAAATATTAACTATTGTGAAACAGTTATGCAGGAGAAAATACAAGAGAAATATAGAAGGCTGTTAACCAAATTGTGACAGAGTTACAAAAAATTAAGGTACTTTTACAGGATGGATGGCAAGGGAAGTACTAGATTAGATAGAGGATGTGGTTTATTAAAGTCCTTGATGATGGGAAACTTATGCCAGTAATATCCATCTAAGAGAGAGGCTTCCAATAATATACTACAGGAAACATCCCAGCATCTTAGACCTGACAATCTGTCATATATTTTCATTGTATGATCCAGGAAAACAAATTATTTGAGGAACAACTAGCCAGAAGTTTGAAAACCTATGTTCTTAAATTAAGAAGTGTAAATCTGATTCTGTACACTAGTTTGCTATTATAGGTATCTGGACACATGTGCTGAATCAGGTAATTTGCCATATCCAATTTTGTGTATAACGCTGAACATACACCAGAGCTGGATCTTTGAAGTTGTTAATTAAATTACCTTATAGATGAGACAGATCATGTATTAGTCTGTTCTTGATTCACTGTTCTCAGACATTATACCTAGTAAGGATATCTAAATGCTAGAGACAGTTTTCAGGTCAGAGTTTGCTTCTCTTACATAGTCTTCTTACGCAGGTTATCCAGAACCACTTCTCCTAGGTGGAGTGTTGACCTGTCAGTTTCTTTCTCATTTGGGAAAATAGACAGCTTGAGTTTAGCTAATGCTGGTGCCATAATATTAACTATTCTAAAATGCCATTCTGAAGTTATAATTGTGTATAAAATCCCACTCACATAGAATAGTTTTGTTTAATCTTGTACCTTTGTGACATAGTCTTTGTTCCTTCTTTTTCATTTGGATTGCCTCATCTCTCAAAAGTAATACTCCATCTTTCACTGTTCAAGCTTATAACAGTACTTAATGAACTTTACCATATCCTGGGCAGCATAAAAAGAAGCATGGCCAGCAGGCCAAAGGAGGTGATTCTCCCCCTCTTCTCCATTCTTGTGAGACCCCACCTGGAGTACTGCCTCCAGCCCTGGGGTCCCCAGCACAAGACAGACATGGACCTGTTAGAGCGGGTCCAGAGGAGGGCCACAAAAATGAACAGAGGGGTAGAACAGCCCTCCTATGAAAAAGGGCTGAGAGGGTTGGGGTTGTTCAGCCTGGAGATGAGAAGGCTCCAGGGACACTTTATTGCAACCTTTCAATATGTAGAGGGGGCTTATAAGAAAGATGGAGAGAGACCTTTTAGCAGGGCCTAAAGTGATANGGGGGCTGGACTAGGTGATCTTTAAAGGTCCCTTCCAACCCAAACCATTCTATGATTCTATGAGTTATTTTGTACCTATACTAACTAATATGAACAGTAGCTTTTGTACTTTTCTGCAGTTTTGTGGGTGGTTTTTTTTGGGTTTGTTTTTTTTTTTCAGTAAAGCACCATAAGGTTCAGGTATAATAAATACCATCAGGGTTCCTTTTCTTAAAAGTGGCGTGTATTCAAGCTCCTTGTTCTGTATTTAGCTATTTCTTAACTGATAGTACTTTATGTACAAAAGATTAAAAAGAACAGTTCATTTACGTTCTGAATTTATTTTTTGTCAGGTGTAAATTAATTCTGAGTTACATACAAGCTAAGCAGAGCATATTTTTATTTCGTAATGATTTTAACTTTCTCACTGATCTGCATGGAAGCTTTTTTCTTTTTATACAGTACATATGTTGCATTTAAGTATCCTTAACACATGTTAACATATGAGAAGGTCCACCTTCTCATTTCTACTTGGTTATACCTAATTTTCAGTTGATAGAATTTCTTTATAAATGTTCTGTTTATTAATTTGTTTCTTAGTTATTCTAGAAAATGGAGGGATTAGATTTTGTAGACATATAAAATAGTCAACCTTATGTTTTCAAAGCCTTGGTTTTAAGGTTTGTTATTTTTTCATGCTCTATTTTATATTAAACATATTGTGTGTTTCTGTTTGATAAATACTAATTCTGCAAGCATTTAAGCATAATATACTACCGTTAGTGATGAAGAGCATACAATAAAATCTCCTTATAAACCAGTTATTCCCTTCCAACTCTTTTTTATTTTATTTTGCAAGAAATGTAATATAACTTTTAATTGTACTGTAAAAAATGATTTCCAGAGTTATTTTCTTTGTGTGAAACATTTCTCCAAGGTATCTTAATCTGTTCCTGACTAGGAAATCAAAAATCATCTGATTTAAGATAATTTGTCTGAATCAAGCCATTAGCACAGTCATCCTGTGTCCTCTTCTTTTTGCTATATTGGAGCTTTTGACTATTAGAGAAATGGCTGCAAAGCCTTTTTACCCAGACTTTTTGAGAAGGAAAATGCGAAGCTCCTTTTGTTTAGGAATGTTTTACATTTGGGAGTTGTTGATTTTGGGATATATCTTTACTTGATGGACTTTTAGTCTTATTTGTGTTTTATGATGTTAAAACTGTCTGTTACTATCTGCAGTCATGTATAGATGGCAGTCCATAATTCACTTATTCTTTTAAAATATAAATTAACAGATACTATAGGCATCCAAAATCTACCTTTAGAAGAGAGAGCAGTCTGAACTGAAAGTCCTTGTTCTCTTAAGTGCTTGTACCTGCAATATAGAAGTTTATACTACTTTTTCACTTGTAAGACCTTTTAAATAGGATATGAGCTTGCCACGTGTTTTTAAATCAACAGAGAGCCACATGATGTTACCTAGGAGGGAAAGTTAGTCAAGTTCAGACAGAACATCTTTCTTTCTTTCACATTCATGCCAGTGTTCATTAATGGAGTGAACTTATTCTGAGAAATTGTGCATTGGAAGACAGTGCTTATCTAGAATTTGTTGTGAAATAACCACATTTTGTGCCTCATGAACACTCTAATGAGATTTCTGATCCATATGTTGAACACATTAGGTGCAAAAACTGTCTGCCAGGCAGAAGTCAGTTTGTGCAGTTTTCCTTCAAGTGGCTCCCACCACTAACTTCATTTCCAGACGAAAAACCAATGCTCTGACTCTTGGTATTCCGAGATTCCTGACCATACTTAACCATAAAACAGGCATATGCAGTTTGCTTTTTTCTTCATAGAGCTCCACCAGTGTGAGGTGTCACATCCTGAAGACTCTTTGGTAGTCCATTTTTGCATTAAGATGTTTAGATGATGAAATATGGGGTTTTTTTAAAAGGTCTATGAAAATCAAGAAGCACTAGAATTACTTATTAAAACAGAAAAGAAAGATGAGCTCCTGTAAATAAATTCATAGGAAGACATACTTTACTTATTTCGATGAAACCACTTGCTTTCCTACCAAAATAAGGGCTGAATAGTTATTTTTAAAAATGCTGCTGGCATTAAGCAATGTAGCAGCCTTGATCTGCGCTTTAAAACTTCTGCTGATAATAGTTCTTTTTCGTCAAAGCCTGTATGCATGCATGCAGCAGCAGCATAATATCACCCAAAAGTTATGCTTTTTAACAAAGGCAAACAGAATGAAGTTGAGAAAGTGCACTTCAGAAACAAGGAAGTAGTTTTAAACAATTCCTGAAGCTAAATTTTACTACTTAGTTAAATGTGCTCAATTCTGGTGTCTGATAAGACCTATTAGCAATTTTCTAGCCTAAAGTTAAACTCTTTGTGAGAAGATTAGAATAGAATTTCCAGAGACATATCTAGAAACATTTAGGAGATATTTATCAAAATAAAAATATATACATATATATTTTAAATTTTAAAATGACACCAGCTATAATTGATAATTCTCTTTTGGAATTAAAGTGCTAGAGAGTTTCCTTGACTTTCAGTATTATAAAGAATATTTTCTTAATACTCTTAAAATACAGTAAGAGTGGGATTAAAATAAAAAAAAATTACAAATAAATATTTGATAGACAAAAAATATTATTTACCCAAGACATAAGTAGAAGAGCAGGGAAAGAGCTACTCCCTCATTTTCTAGAGACCATTAAACTGTTCCTGCTATCCAGGGAAACACTGAGTAGAACAGGTAATTCTTGTCACTGTTAGCATTGTGATCCAAAAAGCATAGTTAGTTTGCAAACCAGCAATTTCCTCAGTATCAGACTCAGTGTTTGGCTGTAAGTTTAACATAGCCATTTATAGGCAGGTTTGTAAGGAAGACACACCATCTTTTTGCTTGTCTGTAGCTTGATGATTTCATAAGGAACTGGTATAAAGATTATTCTAAAAAATGTACTGATACACACAATATTTTTTCTGACGTAGGTAGAATACATTGCAACTTTTTAGGTATTCTATTATTATTTTTTTCTTCTAGATTTATTCACACAGCTAAACATCTTTCTTTAGAAAGATTTCATAAAGTGTAAGATAGTTCCAGTGAGAAATGGGTGAAGCTCTTACACATCTATGAAAATTTGGAGAGTGAATATAATTTCTCCATAGCAAAAGAAGACACTATAAAATTGCAGATGAACAGATTATATATATAAGTTTCATAGGTTACCTCCCTTTGTCATACAAGGATCTGGCTGAAGAGTTTCTCATCCTCAGGAAGAAATGTTCTTTGTCATTTCTGAGATAGCGCCTGATGTTGCCTAATGCTAAATATAATTAGCATGTATTTTCTTCCTGAGAATTTCAGCTGAAACAGTTTCAGGAGAGGAGAAAGCTACCAAAATAAAGGCTAAAGAAACTCAAGGTTGAACATTGATCTTTTCAAGGTCCATAATAAATTGATACAGCAATCAATTGAAATTTCTATGTGAACATGAATGCTTGGATAGGGGTATATGGCTTGTTTTACTAAAACAATTAATATATTTGTGTATTACTTCCTTTTTCCAGATGCTCCAACATTTGCGTCAAATCAAACCATGTATTACTCTTGGGAAGGCAATCCCATCAATATAAGCTGTGAAGTGCTAGCAAATCCGTCTGCCTCAGTTCAGTGGAGAAGAGGAAAATTAGTTTTACCAGTAAAAAATACAACACATCTGAAAACCTACAGTACAGGAAGAAAGTTGATTCTAGAGGTAAGGCTTAAAATGGAAATCAACGTGGTGACATTAATTAATTTCTTCCTCAGTTTGGCATCATTGCAAGTACTATAGAGCACATTTAAGGATAAGACTTATAATTTAATAAGTAAAATTCTTTTTTTTAAAAAAAAAAAAACTTTATGAACTTATTTATGTCCACATTTCTTGTGAGCAGTTAGAAAATAAACCTCATTTGCATGACTCGTGCTCGGTTTTCCATCTGCAGTGAACAAAAATGTAACTCACGTTTCTTGCAAGTAAATACATAAATAAATAAATATAAAACTAACCCATCAGGTTAATGCTAAAAATTAAAGTGACTACCTGGTAGGTGCTTGATATATACAAAAAAATGTGCGTGGCTTCAGTCAAGAACAAAGCAGAAGGTTAAAGTGATAATAAACTGCAATTGGCTTTGATAACAACTGTTTCCTCACAGAGGCATTGGAAAAATAGGAGCTAAGCTCCCTTCTGTATCTGAAAGGTACATGTAAGAACAAAACTTGAGAAAGGCAGAAGACAAAGAATGGACCTTAATTATCTCTTTACTTTATTAACTTGACTAAACAGTGAGCTACTCAGCAATAGTGTATAGCAAATCATGGTCCTTAATTAATTATTTCACAACAAAGTGTAACCAGTGTCTCCAGCCCTGGTCTCACCTGTTACAGGGACGACATACTGTTGTCCTCCACAGATGTGGAAGAAGTTAGTTTTCTCCATTTCTATTTAGTATCAGCCTTATATCTGAGCATAAGCTTCTCAGTTGCCATAGGAAAAAAGATTGAGAAGCTATAGGGCTAAAAAGAGTGGGTGACCTACTTCAGATCCCAAGCAGGAGGTCTACAATGCACTGGAAAAAACTATGTTTTTTTCCTAAAGTCCAAACAAGTAATGTCATTTCTTGTATAGAGGATATATATTTAAAGAGACACACTCTTGTTTGAAGGTCATCTTTTTTTTCTTTTTTTTATACTTTAAGTAAATATTAACAACACAAAATATGCTTTACGGTCTGTGGTTCTCTGAGTGCTCTTCCATTCTTCTGTCACCTGAACAGTTGGTCAGGCAAGCTGGATTCCAATAAAGCATTAGCTCCCTGTGGTATCTATTATCTGTTCTGTCTTATATCCTTATTCACCTGAGTTTACAGTTAAGCCACATCCTTTATATCTTCTTTCCTCCCCCAGAATGTCTGGTGTATTGTCAATCCTGCAAACAATAAAAAGTAAAATATTATTCTTACATCATCGATAAGAATCAGAAATTTTCAGACCTTTCATTGCTTATTTCAGTCAAAATATCCATTTGTGCAAATAGCATCTGTGAAAAAAAAGTGAAGTTTATTAGATTTTTTTATTGTTTAAAAGTAAAATTGTAAAGATGAACAATGTCACCATTGTCCATTATTTGATTTCCTCGTTTGAATTTGCAAAAGAAGAGTTTAACACAAAAAGGGTGTATTTAGATCTATATTGGGAAAATATACTACATAGGCTGAAGTAAGAACACATTTGCATGTTGATTAAGGAGAACAATTTTGCGTTTCTGATTTTTTTAAAGAACTTTGATATTTTATTATTAGAAGCTAATATTTACAAACTGTATTCATTTTGAAGATTGCTCCCACATCTGACAGTGATTTTGGGCGGTATAATTGTACAGCCACAAACAGAATAGGGACAAGATATCAGGAGTATACACTTGGTCAAGCTGGTAAGTTAAAAAGTTGTTTCCTTTTCTTTAAATATTTTTTCTATTTTAATCAAAATTAAGTTCAGACATACTGTTCTCTGTTTATTTTATTCCAATGGAATATTTCCAGTTAATTTTAATTCTCTAAATATTGAATTGCAATATAAAGTAAAATAAACCAGTTCCCTCAGAATATGAATCTTCTTTGGATTTAATTTTAAGCCCTTCTGAAATCAGAAAAAATTGAATTAGTCTAACTTTTTCCTTTGCCATTTTTACATCCTACATTTATAACTGTATTTGTGTTACTTCAGTGGAGAGACATATGGTTTGCAGGTAGTAAAAATAAGAATGAATTAGGCAAGTCTTTTTTTTCCTTTCCCCCCCTGGTATTTTCTTGATAAACCAAGGATAACAAAAGATTGAAATACCTCAGCAAAGAATTTTTATCTTCATTTGCACTTTTAGTTATTTAAAAGCAGAATTTGACCCAGAGTGCTAGATTGAATTAATATAAGCTCTGAGATGTTCTACAACCAATTGTTACAGAATTTCTGAGTATTTTTAATTCCATCTATTGTTGTTTAGGCAAATATAAAAATATGACTATATGTTTGTTCTTTGGCAGAAATAACTATTAACTGAGAGTTAATGAGAATCTCTTAGCATTTCTTTCAATTATATTTTCTTGTGGAATGGACTAATGGTTGTTCAGAAAACTTTGAGGTCTCCCAACATTTGGATCTACATGCTTAGATGATGCAAATTGTTCCAGCTTTAATGATGTTTATGGCGTTATAATGCATTTTTCAGTAACAAAGGTACAGCCATACTGAAAGCTATACACCCCTTGTGATGCATTGTTATGGACCATTTTCATCATGTAACCTTCAGGTGATACCATACTGCCAGACTGGCTGATACATATTGAAGGGGACAGGTAGAAATAAGGTCTTGTATGGTTTTTTTGTTTTTTTTTTTTTAAGTAGGACTTGTATATTTTCTATTATCTTGAATGTTTCAGCTGTAACTTTTGGTTACAATTTTTTTTTTAATAAGAAAATAAACTCTTTGGA
Organism: Pelecanoides urinatrix; assembly: GCA_013400755.1. Classification (NCBI taxonomy): domain Eukaryota; kingdom Metazoa; phylum Chordata; class Aves; order Procellariiformes; family Procellariidae; genus Pelecanoides; species Pelecanoides urinatrix. The sequence goes on along the minus strand of VZTQ01005006.1, from coordinate 120,359 downwards.
GCCATACTAGGAGGACCTTTGGAAGTGCATTTCTGAAATGTGCATATCCAGTCATAGGGAAGCTCTCTTACCTGGCCTGATGTTTTAATTTTTATAGTTTTGCTCAATAGCATAATTATTTTCTTCTGGTGTCTCAGGAGTTATAAAAACAGTTGTTTATTAAGAAATTTCTTAGAAGTTGTACACAGCATTGAAAGTTTTTCCCATTACCTCTAAAGGATGGATTACTAGCACACACTTTTGCCATGAATACTACACTATTTTTTTGTCTTTGAATGTGGTCAAAAGAGCTGAGCTTCCTAAAATAAGAAAATGTGGGGTTTTATTGAGAAAACAACAGATTTCTATGTGGCACAATTTTACATCATCCAGAATATCCATTCCTCTTCATTTTACAACTTTTTTGGGGTATTAGCTGTGTTGCAAATCTGATCTTCCTTTGATTGCTACATGTGACTAATGAGAAATATATTACCTCTTCCTTTTGCATGTAACCATCCTTAGTCCCAGCTAAGTCCTAATTTCATACTATACATTCTTTACTTTCCATCTTACAAAACTCTCCCCAATATAAGGACTCACACAATCTAATTCATGCCTAAAATAATTTTATTTTTTGTGAAAAGAAATTCCAGAAGGGAATAGTTTGTAGAATCTTCAGTCATGTTCATGATCATTTACCTGGTTGATCCCATTTATTTCAATGGAATTACTTGAACAATTGAGTTTCTGTAATAGGGCTAAAATTATGACTGTAGCAGCTTATCACTACTAAATGTGACATTAAATATGAAAAAGGAATACTCCCTGTGACATTCAAAATTGAGGTAGTAATAGAAAAGCTCTACACTTTAAGGAAAAACAAAATTAATTTCTATACCAACTGTTCTGTCTCTAATTAAGAAATCTCAAGACTTGTAGGAAGTTAGCATTAATTTGAATAGGTAAACTATATCTATTATATGTAAAGTACTTTTGCAATCATTTAATTCAGGAAGTAGATTTAGCCCTCTAAAAATCTCAGGACTTGATTTTCTAAATATGACTGGCATAGGATTTGCAGAGTTACATTAAATTCATCAAACAAAAGGACTGCACATAACCCTCTGGTTTTGGTTGGTTACATCTATTTCTCTTAAGTAGCATGCTTTCTCTTTAGGGCAATATGTGCATCTGTTGATTTGACAGTAGCACTTGTTCTGCCTGTCCTGCTGGGCTAGGTGCTACGCTTGTCTCTGGAGTATAATCTCTGAGATTTGTTACATGGGAGGGAAAAGCAGTAGAAATACAACGTGACAGCTGCTAGAATAATTTCTTAATTCCTCTCAAAAACAGAAGACTTGACACTAGAAGTCTTTCTTAAAGCCGTGAACATAAATGGTAGGAAAGGGAAGGAAAAATCGTACTTGCATCCCTCTCATGTCTTACCATTCAAGACAGAAAAAGATGAGAAAATAGAACAATTGTGCCAATGAAAACAGGTTGTCATTATTGCTGTGCACTGTTTTTTCATAAAGATGTATATACATATGAAAGCATCTCACCAGGTATTCTATATCTGCTGATTTTTCTCTTAGATTGCAAAACAGTATCCCATCACAATGCTTGATACTGCATGATGATTATTTTAGCTATGTATTTCTCTCCTGCTTTTATAAAAAATCAATTAATTTTAATACAAAATAATTCTCATTATTAATTGAAAAAGAACATGATATTTGTATTATACATTGTATTTCAGCAAATTCTCATGTGAGAGCCCCTGGAAATGCAAATGAGAGCAAATAACTCCATACAAGCTATCCTGTTTTGGCTTTTTAATACAACTGTATCAGAGATGTTACTGATGAAAGTTTTTTAAACAACTTACTATTCTCTACTTTTGCAACAGTTTGCTTAACAGTTTTCAGTCAATTCTTCAGAAAACTTGATAAACACTAAAAAAAAATATGTATTGGAGTTATAAACATAAAAAGGTAAATCAGGTAATATTTAGAATCATAAAATCATAGAATCATAGAATTGTTTAGGTTGGAAAAGACCTTTGAGATCATCAAGTCCAACCGTTAACCTAACACTGCCAAGTCCACCACTAAACCATGTCCCTAAGCACCATATCGACATGTGTTTCAAATACCTCCAGGGATGGTGACTCAACCACTTCCCTGGGAAACCTGTTCCAATGCTTGATAATCCTTTTGGTGAGGAAATTTTTCCTAATACCCAATCTAAACCTCCCCTGGTGCAACTTGAGGCCATGTCCTCTCGACCTATTGCTAGTTACCTGGGAGAAGAGACCGACACCCACCTCACTACAACCTCCTTTCAGGTAGTGGTAGAGCGCGATGAGGTCTCCTCTGAGCCTCCTTTTCTCCAGGCTAAAAAACCCCAGTTCCCTCAGCCGCTCCTCATAAGACTTTTTCTCTAGACCCTTCACCAGCTTCGTTGCCCTTCTCTGGACATACTTCAGCACCTCAATATCTTGTAGTGAGGGGCCCAAAACTGAACAAAGTATTCGAGGTGCGGCCTCACCGGTGCCCAGTACAGGGGCACGATCACCTCCCTACTCCTGCTGGCCGCACTATTTCTCATATAAGCCAGGGTGCTATTGGCCTTCTTGGCCACCTGGGCACACTGCCGGCTCATGTTCAGCCAGCTGTCGACCAGCACTCCCAGGTCCTTCTTCTATGGGCAGCTTTCCAGCCACTCTTCCCCAAGCCTATAGCATTGCATGGGGTTGTTGTGACCCAAGTGCAGGACCCGGCACTTAGCCTTGTTGAACCTCATACAATTAACCTCAGCCCATCAGTCCAGGTCCCTCTGTAGAGCCTTCCTACCCTCAAGCAGATCAACTTGGTGTCATCTGCAAACTTACTGAGGGTGCACTTGATCCCCTCATCCAGATGATTTGATAAAGTTATTAAACAGAACTGGCCCCAATACCGAGCCCTGGGGAACACCAGTTGTGACCAGCTGCCAACTGGATTTAACTCCATTCACCACAACTCTTAGGTCCCAGCCATCCAGCCAGTTTTTTACCGAGTGAAGAATACACCTGTCCAAGCCATGAGCAGCCAGTTTCTCCAGGAGAATGCTGTGGAAAATGGTGTCAAAAGCTTTACTAAAGTCTAGGTATACAATATTCACAGCCTTCCTCTCATCCACTAAGTGGGTCACCTTGTCATAGAAGGAGATCAGGTTAGTCAAGCATGACCTGCTGTCACAAATGAGTAGTTTAAGGCCGCATAGAAAATCACTGGCAAAGGTATTGGCAAAGGGTGATTTTAATAGAAATTTATAGAAACGTGACTTAACAGAATTTGATGGCAAGGTTCACTCCATTAGTTATTACATGGATTAAGTATACACAGGGGAAAATTTATCAGAATTGTGTTGGAATGATTTGTACTGAGATTGAGGATAAAAGGGTAAGGGGACCCTCCTGTTGAGTCACAAGGTTCAGAGAAGATCCGACTGGACCCAACCTTATTCTCAGACTTGGACAACGGCTTGTGTGTAAAGGGTTAAGGGTGTTTAGCAGCAACTTAGAGTCCAACAATACTTAAGCATTAATCAATTTGGCAGCTAAACGAAGAATTAGTCAAGTTACTACGAATACTAAAACAACAACTACAGATTATACTTGTTAGTAACTGTACAGATAAGCGCACAAAAAGATCTAGATCAATCAATACGTATATGAATATGCATATGAATATGGTACCAAAGCTAAATGAAAGGCCTAGAGTTAGCTAATTTATAAATTAAAAATTCCCCTTGAGTCCCATGAAATACACACGTTAAATGTTTTGGCATTTCTCAATGGGTGAAAGGTTGAGCCCCAAGAAGTGTTTCAGCCCAAATCTCAGTGTTCCTCCGAGTATTGGAAATTTGAGTTTGCGAACTCTGAGAGGCGTCCCACTCAGAGGGAGGTTCTGGCTGCAGCCTGCTGCGGTCCAGGAGAGCTCAAAGGGTCTCACTTGGTACCACTGTTTATCGGTTTGCAAGATGATTGGCTTTAATCATCAGTAAATTTCCATTTTTGGTTACTATCCGAGGTGGTCCAGGGTAGTAATTATGGTATTGTTTCACCATAACAATGGTATTGTTCCACTTGAGCTATGATCCAGGTAGGGAATGCTTCAGAGTTGTCAGAGATGACAAATCATCTCTTGTTTCTGTTCCCTACTTTGATCATGTAGCTAGTGTCCCTGGTACAATCAGTGTTGTTCCTCACCTTAGCCATGCAAGAGTGCTTGGTACGGCCAAGGGACGTCTAACCACCCAACTTATATACAATGGCTAAAGCTTAACAGAAGGTTCTGAGATCGTATCGTAGCCCAGAGGAAAAGATGGGGGGGAGGAATGCACCACCACACCTGCCTTTCATAAATGCATGCTGACTGGACATGAACACCTGGTTGTCCTGTATGTGGCACGTGGTGGCACTCAAGATGATCTGCTCCATAACTTTCCCCAGCACCAAGGTCAGACTGACAGGCCTGTAGTTCCCCAGATCCTCCTTCTGGACTTTCTTGTGGATGGGTGTCACCTTTGCTAACCTCCAGTCAACTGGGATCTCCCTGGTTAGCCAGGACTGCTGATAAATGATTGAAAGTGCCTTGGTGAGCACTTCTGCCAGCTCCCTCAGTACCCTTGGGTAGATCTTATCTGGCCCCATAGACTTGTGTGTTTCTAAATGGTGTAGCAGGTCGCTAACTATTTCCCCTTGGCTTATTGGGGCTTCATTCTGCTCCCCATCACTGTCTTCCAGCTCAGGGGGCTGGGTGGCCAGAGAACAACTGGTCTTAACATTAGAGACTGAGGCAGAGAAGGCATTAAGTGCCTCAGAATTTTGCCCAGCCTTTGTCACTATGTTTCCCCATGCATGCAATAAAGGATGGAGATTCTCCTTAGCCCTCTTTTTGTTGCTGATGTATTTATAGAAACATTTTATATTGTCTTTTATGGCAGTGGCTAGATTAAGTTCCAGTTGGGCTTTGGCCCTTCTAATTTTCTCCCTGCATAACCTCACAACATCCTTGTAGTCCTCCTGAGTGGCCTGCCCCTTCTTCCAAAGGTCACAAACTCTCCTTTTTCCCCTGAGTTCCAGCCAAAGCTCTCTGTTCAACCAGGCCAGTATTCTTCCCCTCTGGCTTGTCTTTCAGCACATGGGGACAGCCTGCTCCTCCTCCTTGAAGATTTCCTTCTTGAAGAATGTCCAGCCTTCCTGGACTCCTTTGCCCTTCAGGACTGCCTCCCAAGGGACTCTGTCAACCAGGCCCCTAAACAGGCCAAAGTTTGCCCAAGGTAGCAGTTCTGCTGATCCCCCTCCTTACTTCTCCAAGAATTGAAAACTTGTGTCATTTTGTGATCACTACTTAGTGAATAAGTAATGATTTAGTGAATATGTAATTAAAAAAGAATTATTGGAAGTTATTATGTAAAGCATGAGCTATATAGGGACATTCTATATAATGATATGAAATGCAGAAAATAGAACAAAAACCAAATTTTGTAGTAATAATAATGAACAGGTATCCTTAACATAAGCCATTTGTAGTGTAGTATTTATGTGGGGCTGGAAACATTGGGTTTGGGGGTGTCAGGGCTCCATTATGCTAGGCACTACTTACAGTAGTGTAATGGATAATATTCAGTATCCTGAAAGATTGACATTTTTAGCATTTGCATCTAAACAGACTGTTTTTTGGGAAAAACAAAAAAAAGCAAATAACAAATGTTCACTGTTACAGGTTTTGCACTTAAACTAGCATCAACTGGAAACGAAAAACAACCAGGAAGATGGAGGATAAAACCATCATAATAATTACATGTATAAAATGTCAAATGCAGCTTTCTTCCTAGTTTTACTACCTGTGTTGCTTTATTTTGGTAAATTAGGAAGCCCTAATGATTGATATTTTCCATATTAAAGCCTATAAATTTTTTTCATGCATTTCAATACAGCCTGGATTTCCCTCTGGATTTGATTGTAAATACTAATGCTGGGACATAGCATGCTTTCACAATGGCTCTGTCATTTCTGTCAGGGAAAAATAAATACTATTTCTAGCTGGGAGACAGTATTAAGCAAAGTATGTTGTTAGGATAAATTTTACAAATAATGATAATTTAACTGAATAGTTTTCTCTTAAAATTCTGCAGGAATGACTTGTTGCTTCATGTTTTGTTCCATTTTTCTCCTTCTCTGGTTTTCAGCAGAATCAAACTACCCTTTGCTTTTTAATTTACTGCTAGTTAAAAAGTGGTCATACTGTCACAATGCCATTATCTTTATTTCTACTGCCCTCCTTAAGAAATTGGACTTATTGATGATAGAAAAATAATTCTTTCAGAATTTAGATGCAGTTTGCAACCATACCATTTTGTATGACAGGAAAACTCTATCTGTTCACTCAAATTGTACAGAGCTACTGAATCAGCCTGAATTCCAGGCACTTTCATTTAAACCTTTCAAAACAATTGAAGAACTGCAGCCTATTTAAGGTTTCACACTGAAAGGTGCTGGCATTACTGGTAAATGCTGAGAAACTTCAGTGCTTACTGAAAGCTTAATCAAACGTGCTCACCACCTGACTTGTGGTGATCAACTCTTAAAAATACCACATGATTGACATCATCCTTTTTCATCCTTCTTTAAGGATTTAAATCGCTGTGTGAGTAACATGTAGAATGCAAAAAGAATCACAATCTTTTTTGTTTCTTGCCACTGCAAATTAATTACTTCACATCACCACAACTTTTATTTTAGAAGTCTACTTACACTCTGTTTTTTCTCTAGGAGAAGCTTAGGCTTTGGCAAGCAAGGTGAGCTGGGCAGATTGTCTCAATGGCTTTCAGAGCCTGAGGTGAGCACAGAGATTCCTAGTTTAGTCATAGTTTATGTGAAATATTACTATGCAGGGAGATGGTATTAACCAGCAAAGAAATTTTCCTTTCTGTTGAGATCTCAGTATCATTATTTCAAATGTTTTTGTATAGGAAATAGAAAATTGTATGGCCATCATACAATTGGAATAGATAATTTATTACCTTAAAATGGTAAATGTTAAGATTGTGACACAGAGAGCTAAACTGGATTTTTCAAGTAATTTTTTTCTTTAAATATTAATTGTATTTTACACATAGCACTGTACAGCTGGACTGAATCCAGAGCCCCTAAAAAGTAAACCATGATTCATCTCTGAGGCTCTCATAGCCTTACTCATCCTAGACTTCTCTTTTCCCTTCTTTCTTCTATTCTGGGATGGCAAAGGAGTTAAAAGTTCAGATAAATAGCCTGATTCACCTTTTTCCTCAGTCTTTCTTTCAGTCTTTGCACTTAAAAGGATACTTTCATTTTTTATGAAAGTTGAGATTCTGATCTCACCGCATCATGCCTGGAACTGCAGCTCAGCACAGAGACTTACAGTGACTAAGTGTTAACAGGATCAACTGCTGGCAGAAACCATACTACTAGGCAGTGAACATAGTTTACAAATCAGCTACATCATACAACTCTGATGATGAATTTCAAACTTGTCTTGTCAAGCCATCCCTATTACGTGTTTTGCACAGTATACTATAGAACATCAAAGATTTTACAGCTTTTAGAGATGGTGACGTATAAGAATACTTAAAGAAATGAGAGATGCTATGTCTGTTTCCTTTCTACAGCAATATTACAGGGAATTAAAAAGCAAAATTAAAATACATTCTATGATGTCATTAGATATTGAGAATTCCCATGCCACTTTATTTAAACTTATTTTAAGCATCCTGTATACACAGAAAGTCAGTGAAGATGGGGAATAATGACATCAAAAGGAAATGAAGACATAGGAAAGACAATAATTGAGCTTCACAGAAATTACTTCCTGTAACCTGTTTTATGGAATCAAGTCATGCTCAAAATATGATAAGTTTGATTAATAACTGACAAGGACTATAGCATCAAATTTGACAGTTTACTAATCTGGAGTTTTGGTGCTAGCACTTTGGTGCTGGTTAATGGATGTTTTTCCTTTTTTCTCCAAATATTTGTGTTTTCACACAGGCAAAATAAAATCAAAACTTAATTTTCCCTGGAGAATAATGTAATAAAAAAGATAATAATGTTCTGTTCCAAGACAGTGTTATAGGATCTTATTGATTTTTTTTTTCTTTTAGGATTGTTAGGTTTCTTTCTCTGTATAACTTTTCCCTTGCTGGTGCCAAAATCCCATTTACCTCCACAAAACTATGGGCAGATCTAAAATCTAGATCTCTGTCCTAAAACTTGCTATTCACATCTTTAACAGCATCAGCAAAAGGATTTTTACCAAAAAGCCAAACAGCAACATATTTTCAATAAGCATATGTGTGAAACTATCAACACGGCAACAATGTTTTGCTTTATGTGCATATGTCTTATTTTCATTTATTATTTATGTATTTATTTGCTAGCTGTGGTCCTGTTTCATAATCAATTCCTTATTTTTCCAGAACTCCCAATGATTTGGTAAAAGAAATGTTTTGCAGTTTTCCCCAAGCAAGGATATCAAGGCAAGACTGAGCTTTACCTGTAGATTTAATACTGATTTTTTTCTCTATTCTAAGGATGTACAAGCATGAACTATTTTATGGAGGTCTTTGACTCCAAAGGTCTACTCCCCAACCCCATCTCTTTCCCTGCCATAGTTCTGATATTACTTACATTCAGGATTTAGACATAATTACTTTCAGTCATATATATGCCAAATATACAGAGACAGGAAAAGCTGCAGAACTGCTCTGGGAACATATTGACAGGAGATAGGAGACGAGCTAACTGGAAGATAAATCTGACCCCATTACCTATTCTCACACTATCACTTCCTTTTCTCCATTTACACCAGGACTGCTAAACTCTCAGAAGGAAAATTATTTTCTTCCATAAAACTATCCAAAAAATAACTTGAAAAGAAAATCCCCAGTGATAAATGGTGGTCATTTATTGAGCAGGTTGGGTAATAATAGCAGTAGGCTTGAAAGAGCATTTACATATCAATGGAGATAAGTATGTACTCATAATTCTGTATGTACGTCTCTATCAGCTGCAATAATGTTTTTGGAACCAAACCAATACTACTTAATTTAGGCCAATGTATCATAAAGTTCATTTGTGCTAACCAGCTGTATGTGCTGAGTACAAAATACATCAAGTGCAATTTTACTCTTACTATTTGGGGATCTCTTTTTCTTTTATTTTTAAGGAATTCTTTAACATCATACATGAATACAGTCACATACTGAACAGAAGAATAGATACTGTGGCAAGAAGATGAAGTTGACTAAGTCTGACACTTGTTGATTTTTAATGACTTATTTTAATTTAAAGGCTGAACAGCTGTATAATGACAACAAAGATAGCAGTGGACCTTCTAAGGAAGTATACCAGAATCTGTGCTATCGCTAAGTGATCTTTAGATCATAGAAAAGAAATCCCATACTTTTTCTACTATATAGTCCTTCAACTTATACCCATAACAGTGTATGAAAGACTAATCACCACCCATAGCTAAACTCCTCTAAGATTCATTTGGTTGGTTGGTTTTAGAAGGAAAAAGAACAAGAACCATCCACAGTTCTATCCTTCCAGATGCAGACTTCAGAGTACACAACTTTGCANCCCAGCCGAAACCAGGACAAGCCTTACAGCCTTGCAGTTCTAATACAAAAATCATGGCAATGCTCCAAATAATTTCAGCTGACAGAGGACAGCTCAAATGCTGGAATGTTTAGCGAGATCAGGACCGAGGGCTGTTTACCTTGAATGATAAAATTCATACTCATTAGAGAACTACAGAATTAAATTCAGTTCATTATGCTGCTAATGATCTTCTTTGGGGAAAAAGTTATAGATTTGCCTAGTCTGAAAAAGATAGTAGGTATTTTATTCTATCTTAATGGATTGCTAGTATTTGTTTCTGATTTTGACTAGGAATGTGTCTCCTGTTGTATTTTCTTCAGGTAATTCACTCTTCAGAACTGATATATTTCAACTCTGAAAACTGCATAAAAGTTACCTATGTGTAGGTTGCTCGGATTGTGGGATGCATATTTAAAATAGTATTGTGGTTGTATTTCACACTTAAATGAGTTTTAAACATATTGCATTGTGCTAGTTATGCAAAATATTTTGCTGGGTTTTCACAGGAGCTTCATTTTATGCTTATTACCAAATGGAATCATATCTTCATTTGGCAGAAATTATACTTGAATCTGCAGTAGAGAACTTCAGGTTGTTCCTGAAGGATGTCTTCTTCCCTATGCCATGTTTATTATAGTTAATCATATGCAGACATAAACACACAAGGAAAAGAGATCTTCTTAACATTTTGAAAGTCAAGAACAGAGTGGATATGTAAATAACACATTTTTGTTTCATACCATTGACCAAATAATTGTTTTGATCCAAACTGAAGTAACCTTATAAAAAGAGCATACAAAAACTAACATAAAAATAGTCTTAGTGAAATTAAATATTCATGCAACCTTAAACAATTTTTTGTTTCATTTTGAACTCTTTTAACAACAGAAAAGGAATAAAAGTGTTTTGAAATTATTTGTAATATTGTAGGTATCCACAGCAGCTTTTAGCTTGCAATTAAATCCAAAGAGCATTCATCTTCAGTACTGCAGATTGGTATCCACATCACTCATACAGTGCATGCTGCTTTACTTTTGCTATCCTGGATTGCTTTGCTGGCATTCTTGTGTTGTATTTTTCCCACCCCTCTCAGAACAGTCATTTGAGCTAGGGAGAGAAAGAATCTGTACACAGAATGGTGCTTAAGGTACTGTCACTGTGGGGAATGAAAAATATTGCTCTGAGCTTTAATAAGAATCTGGAGGAGAGGGGTCACAAGCTGGTTCTAATTCTCATCCTCCTCTGATTTTGGGATTAATGGTTACTTAGCAAGCAATTCATATAACTAATTCTTCTTCCATGTGATCACAGAAAAAAATCTGTATGGTTTTTTGAACATATTTTCTTTTTTGTAAAAACCCCCAACTTTTTGACCAATTTAGGAAAAGTTTCAAATCCCAGGTCTCTGTTCTCCTGGATGCATAGCATACTGGTTACATTTGGTCACGTTCTGTCTGACCATGAATCTTGAATTCCTTTCTGCAGAGTAATACAGCTTCACTAAGAAGGGTGAAAATTTCCTGCAACATCCCATATCCTGGTGAAATGAATGTTTCCTGGAATAAGAAATGATTTGAGGTTTTGAATCCCTCAAGCTGAGATTTATATTCTATTCAAATCTTTAACATCATTGATTCATACAGTTGTGTCTTTAAGTAAAAGATATTAAAATTGTTCATCCACGAAAATTATGCTGGTTTTAACCCAATGAGCACCAAGCATTGGAGGTTTCAGGAGACCTATATTCAGAAATGCTAACTGTAAGAATTCATAGAGGTATAATAGCATTAAGACACTCATCTCTGACAACTGTTAGAGAATTTTTCTGGAAAAATTTGGGTGCCTGATTATTAAAAGGTTATACAAATCAGCCCCTTTAGAGCAGCTTTGGCAGGTGTCCTTTTCCTGAGAATTCATGGCTTAATATGGTCTTAAACCCATTCTTTAATATGTTATAGAAATTTTTGGCTCATGTTCATTCAAGTACCAATGGTGAAGCTGGGTGAAGCTCAGATTGATTCTCATTTATTCCCAACTGCCTAACAGCCCTTGAATAAAGGCTATATTTTATGTAAATGGTTCAGTACCCACTTACCAAATGATAGGCTTTGGCTCAAATTCTTTAATGTCCTTCCATATCTTCCATACCATGGAGACAAAAGCAATGCCGAATCTGTAAGCAGGTATGCAAATAATGGTTAGGTGTATCAGAAGAGAAATTTTTAATGGTGTTTCAAATGCCTGGTCTTCTGTCCACAGAACTAAAGTTCTTCCTAGTGTTTTCAATGCAATTTTTTGTAATTGTAACATTTTAAAATATACAACAATTAGAAAAGTTAGTCTTTTCTCTTCTATGTGTTAGTTCGGTCATACATTGTAAAAGTAACATAATGTTTCTATTTTTAAAGATGTACTGACCCCAAGGTTAATTTTTTGCTTTTGTTTCATATCTAGTATCTCAACACCTACAGACACCTGCTTTATTTTCATAGTTCTTTTGTGCTTTGAAAGATATGCACTTGCTTTTGATTTCAAAGAAAATGTTTTTTTCAACCTATTCTGGAAATTATTTCTTAAACTGAAAAGAGAATAGAAACCTTCCATTAATATTCGTTGCTAGTAGCTTGGAATCCAGTCTTTCAAAAAAAGAAAAAAGGATTCATGATTTCAGCTCTATTTCAGAGTTTCATAAAAACAGCCAAATTATTTCTACATTTTTTTGTCATAATCTCATTTAGAAGAATTCAGACTCTGAATGATCTACTTAGTCATAACTGTTTCTCTAGTTAAATTTGATTTAAAGTTTGTTATTCTCTTTTACATAATTATACAGTAAACAAACTAATCTCTTACATTTGCCTATGATGAAATTAGCTATTAAAAAAGATCATATTATAAAAGAAAGACAGAAATGGAAAATGTATTTGCATAACTTTAGCATACAAGAAAGTAGGTGTGGTTTTCATACAGCTCTGTATTAGAAAGCTTAAGTTGTTTATTTAACACAAACATTATTACATCATATTCATTATTTTTTCTCCCTTCAAGATGCTAAGGAAACTTTGTGGAGTAGATTATCAACCGTTTAGGTCTGTCTGCTTGCTGCTGATTATTAAATTGGTGTGTGTACTTTTTTAGATGTACCATCAAATCCTTATGGAGTACGAATTTTAGAGTTGTCACAAACCACTGCCAAAGTTTCATTCAATAAGCCAGATTCACATGGAGGTGTGCCCATTCATCATTACCAAGTGGATGTAAAAGAGATAGCCTCAGAAACCTGGAAAATAGTTCGCTCCCATGGAGTTCAAAGTAAGTATACAAAAAATAAATGGAAGTATTTTGACTGAAAAGAATGTCAAGGGAAAAGAATGCAATTATATGTTAACTGATTCTTTGTTTCTCCATTAGTCTCAGTCCAGTAGCTGTATCTTCAGTTAATATTAGTGAAGTCAGACCTCTTTACACCAATTAGAAATCTTACCATAATCTTGTAAAAATCAACCGTTACTTTTTAGTTTTAAAAAAAGTTTGGTGAACAAATTTACAATTATTTTGCATTTTTCACTGCCCAGTCAAGTAGATATGAAGAATATTTTTGAAGCTGTAAATTTCAGAGACAGTAGAAACCACAGAGGAGTTAGTTAGTTTGAGAATGTGCATTACATATGCAGTTAATTTAAAAATTTTAAGTAAGCTATTATGTGATACATAATCCTGGGCATTAATTACTGATTTTGAGCTACTTAGTAACCTCTCTACATACCTGTTGATATTCATGATGTCTGTTTCAAAAGTATATCTATTGTTAAACAATAATAAATTGATTAAATGCATTTGTTAGATATTATATCTATTGTCTATCTACTATATTAGTGGGGATGCTACAAATGGGGCCAGTTCCTTGCCAGATCTATGCCTTCTTTGCACTTCTCTAAAGGCAGAAAAGAGTATAAGCCTCCCCAAACAGACAAGAGTTCTTTAAGTACATGCTGAGGTGGGGTGTTTATACAGAGTAATATTAACAAAATACATTCAACAGATCAGTAATCCCTTGCATCCATATTTACCCTTTGATATTTTTAACAGGTAGTGCAAGTTAAAGCAGCCCCAACAGTCGTCTTATTTATACAGCAGGAGGTGAATGGTTTTGCAGCTGTCATCACAGTGATGGGAGAAAAAAAAATGTAGCAAATTATCTAATGTGTGTTATCTCTTTCCCTTTCACATCCCATAATCCACACACAAAAATTCTGCACTAAGCAGAACATGTTCCAAATTACAGAATTATTTCAAAAAAACATACAATGAACATATAATTAACATATATTCAAAGAAACATATGACTTTTTATCTTCTGTTTTTCTTAACCACAGTAACTGTGTGTATATATGTAATACTGTAAATCATAGTAGCATTCATTTTAGTCCAGTATAGCTTGTATTTATTTCAGTACCAGAAGATCTAAAGAAGACAATGTGTTTCTTCTAGTTGCAGGGCATACACACTAATGGACATTAGTGTACCTCTTCCCTTCTTTTCATATTATGTTTCAGACGAAGTTTGAGACTTTTTTCCTCACAGCCTCTTCCTTCAATGAATTGGCAATAAATTCCTCTGATGAGAACTACAATATACCAAATGCTAAACCCTGAAGTGACCAGTCTGTGTAATAGGGTGCAATGTACTCAAATGAGAACAAACCCAATGACTACAGAGTGCAGCCATTCAGATGCTTAATTTAAATGTAAAGCCAGAACAAAAAAAAGTCCTCGATGTTAATTTTGTTGAACAGTGTATTTATCTTACTCCCCATAAAACTTTCTTTCCTATTATTTCTGTTAATATGAAATTTATTAAAAGATTAATTGATTAGATTGGGAAAGATGTATAACTTGACAGACCCTTTTTGTTATTAGAGTTGACTGGAGCTGCCTTCTTCAAAAGTTCAACCTTTGATTTTGAAACATTCTTTCAGCATTACATGTTTTTAAGTTGTTGTATGCAGCTTATTTTGGAGATTTCTGTAAAACATGAATGGATCTTCTTGGAATTATTTTAGTACAATATCTGTTTGAATTGTATTGTAATTCATTCTAAAAACAGAGTAGAGCGGCAGGTACAAATACCTGCAGTCCTTATGAAGACAATACCACTGTGAAGTAAATTGTGAGTATTTAGGATCTCTGCTGCCATCCTTACTAAAATTGAATATACAGCTTCTTTGAGAAAAAGGCTGGATTAGTTCCTACATGCCATCATGTTATTTCTCCACATCTTCCTTTTATGCAATTTGCCTTACTTTTTTCAGTTTATTCTCCTTTCTTGCTTGGAAGGTTTCAGGGGATTTACCTTCTTTCAAGCATGTATTTTCCTTTTCATTTCATTGTCCCCCAACTGTAATGCTGAGAGTTTTTGTTGAAAAAACAAAATAGGTCACACCGGTTTTGGACATCTTAAAGGTACCTCTTAATAGCAGGTATTATCAGAGACTACTCCAAGTGATGACAAAAAATAGTAAATATGAAAACAATGTGAAAAGTCATCTTGGTCTACAAATGGATATAATTAATAAATAGATAAATATTGGGAAGGTAAACTCTACTGAGAGGACAGTGGACAATATTAAAAATTAATTCTAGAACAATAATTAATTCATGCTGTTTTCTGAAATCTCTATTTGTATACCCCTACATAGAAAGACTGAGATGTTATATCCTATATTTCTCTGAATTTATCTCTGAACTACTTTAGAAATCAAAAACTACTTCAGAATTTCAAATATTTGCTAAGCAGAAGGCATCTTCTTTTTGTAAATCTTGTTGGTCTTACACTATACAATGATTGGGAATTCAAAAGGGACCTGGCTGCATTTATCATAAGTTCTTGCAGATATTCTATAATGAGTTAAAAACTTGTTCTATTTGTGAGGTACTATAGGGCCAAACCAGAAAAACAAGATATGTTACCAAAACACAGACTGAACAGCCCAGAGCAGAAAAAGTCTTCCCAGAGGGAGATGTCAAAAAACTATATTAGCATCCTTTTTTAACGAAAATACTGCTAAATGTAACTGTAATCTTTCTGAAAAATTCAGCCTTTGCTTGTTTCCTGAGCATTCAGAGGGTTTCAGCAAGTTTTCTAAAACATCTGTTTAAATATCTCTCCATTTATGTTTCAGTCTACTTACAGTGTCATGGTAGGATAACATTGGGACATGCTCTTCTAAATCACTATTTTCAGTTCCTGAAAGAATTCTTAAAGAAGTTTTTCTTAGTGTGAAGGCTTTTATTTTTTTCTTTATACTTTTTGAGACATTTAGGATACTTTTAAGTCTTTTGAATGACAAAAAATATTACATGTTTTTGAGACAGTTTCTCATTGTGCTTAGGTAACTAAGGACCACTTTCCTACCATGCCTCAACATCTTCTCAGATGAATGAGGAGGATGTTTAGATTACATGCAGTCAGTATTCTGTATTATGATTTGTAGTTGGGTCCTCATAATTTCCATACTTGGTCAATATTCCTTAATGGAAACAAAATCACTTTTTTGTTCACATTATAGGGACAGGTTTATGGCTAAGATTCAGATATAAATGCTGTTTACACAGGGACAGTTAACTGCTTGCACATCTCAAGTAATGATGCATACATAATGCATGAGTCATGATTTTTTCCCACCAGCCAGTGATAAACTATGCTGAAATTTTACAGGATGCCTTTTTATCAGACTGATTCAACTCAGAACTGATAAAACAGCACTGCAGCCCCTTCTTGCCACAATGTAGGTAATATGTAAATTCCAAGACCATCTTTTAAGGGAAAGAGGCAGAAAAACCTACATGCAGGAGAAAGGTGTGCCTGGAAGACTGTTAGCATTCCAATACAGAGGCTGTCAAGGCTAAACTGGGTCTTCTGGTCCCTCTCTACTATGACCAGAAGGAATAGTGTAGTTGTCTTCATGCAATCACAAAGAAGAGCCATAAACTCATGAAATGAATGAAAACTGTATTTTTAAATGAAACAAATATCATGGAAATGTGCCTACAGAAGTTAGTTTATAAATAAAGTGTTAATAAATTCTTAATAGATATTTCAAAAAGTTGTTGAAAAGAATTGCTAACACTAACAAGTCATTAATTTTCTTATAATTATGACCCAATAACTATGTATAAAACCTTCTACAAGTAGGATTATAATTGTCTGTTTTTATTTATATGAAAAATACAATAGATGCTTACCAAAGTTGTTAGGCATTCTTATGAAATCAATTATCCAGTAAATACAAATAAGTTTAATCAGAAAAAACTAAGCAGTATGAAATGGATTCTGTACAAATCTATTCAAACAGCCTGCAATTCTCTTCATCTAGGAAGAATGCTGCCAGTTTCTTCAAAGAATCCCTCAAAAGGTGACTTGTCTCTCAAACTCTACTAGTTTGAGCTGTTTTCAGATCAAATTAAGGAGAAAATTCCAGACTCTTGGAGCTGTAGCCAAGAATATCTGTTTCCCTATTCCCTCCCCTTTGTCTTTTATAATGAAGATTTCATTTGAAAGTCTGTGCTGATTGCAGCTATTGAAGGAGAGCACAGAAAGTGAAGCAATCATTCAGATATACCAACTTCAGGCTATTTAGGGATTTAAAAGTCATAATCAACACTATCATAGTTCACCAAGAGATCAGTAAGCAAACGGTAGCCAAATTTTTCTGCAGTTGTTAGGTGCTCTTCTGAATATGAAAATTATTTTGTTGCAGGCTAGCTGCAAATCTCTGTATAGTTTCACTTTACAATCAAGGTGCAGTGGGGCTCCCTCTGGGCTGGAGTCCCAAGGGGAGGTTGGTGGGCAGGGACTGTCAGGGCTAACAGTGCCCTCAGGGCCCAGACTTTTATGACCCTGTCACTAGTGCAGAGAAGCCCACTAATCTTGAAGTAACAGAAGTGCGGATAATATTGACAAGGTTCGTTCTCCAAGGAAGGTTTGCATCCTTTCAGCCAGACAGCTGGTAAACCCCAGAGTGTGGGGTATTGCCCATCCATTGTCAAGAAGGGGATAACAACCAGTGAAGAGCATTCGCGCCATGCTTTCCTCTGTAGACACAAAGAAAACAGTGAGAAGGTGTAAGATACCTGTGCTGGGAAAAATTCTTACCACAATCTTCTGTTTAATTTTGCTTAAAAAAGAAAAGGGACATTCACTGATCAGTTTGTGAGCAATCAGCAAAGACTTCATGAGAAAAAAAAAACCTGCATTATTTTTCCCTTTCAAGCAGTATTGAGTTTTCCAAGAAAGAAACAGGATGGACTCAGAGACTGAGAGATTGAGTTCTTCAGATCCCTTCAGTCCTTCAGAAAGCACTACTGCTATAACTAATAGAGAAGCCATCAAGGTCTTGTTTTATCTTAACAGAAACTTGTAATTCTGGTTCATAGGCAACAAATAATGTATTTGTAATGAAAGGGACTTAGCTTATACACAAACCTAAAACACTGTTGAGGTGTGCTTGAACCTTGAAAAAAATATGCGCTCTGAAAACTTTTGGATGTCTTCATCAGGAATACAAAAAACTTTATTCCACCATCAGTCTAACTCAGCATAAGATGGGTATGGCCACTAAAACTCTAGCAATTTTTCCTTTCTTCTTCACATGTACAGATAGATAGATAGATAGACAGAGAAACATGTCAATGGATCTTTCTTTTCAAAGGATTAAATATTTATATAAGAATGAAATACCAGTCTACAAGTAGACTGGACTACAAGTGGTATCGGAAAAATAAGCATAACATATAGAAAGAATCAAAGGCATTTTTCTTAAGAAAAAGTACTAAGAAAATTTGTACAGCATCTTAATCTTATGCAATAAATTGGAGACTTCAATAAATTTAATAGTTAGGGTTTAGCTGTTGAGGAGTTCTCAAACTTTAAGCACTACTGCTAGTATTTGCTTTCAACAGAACTTTTTGTTTTGTTTCTGGTTCTTGACAAATTGGAGATCAAATCTGAAATAAGTAATTCTTTGTAATTTCACATTCAAATCTCAGCAGGTTCAGTTCATTTTTTCGTCTGAGTACATTAAATTTCATGTACTTCATTAAATCACAGAATAATTAAGAAAGAAATGGCCCTTGTGTTTATCGGCTCCAAACCCCCTAGGTCACAGCAGGGCCAGCTTCAAAGTTTTGTTAGGGTGCTCAGGGCTTTGTCCTGAGTTTTGAATCACTCTGTGGATGAAAATTCTGTATTTAGCAGTTTATTTGTGACATGAGGGGTTTTTTAAACAAGGTCCTGTCTGCACTATTTTTTCACATGCATTTAACTTTTTTTTTAGGCACGTTGTAGTAGAGAAAGGATTTTCTGTTATCCAAGATAAGTTTTTAAACTGCTGTGCTCTGTATTATTCCTGGTACTGATGCTGCTTTTATTACATGTGTCCTTAAAGTTAGAGGAAGTTATGTACATGTTGATGAGATAATTAAAACTTGAAGTCGTCTATCTCTGCGTTACACTTTTTACTTTTGCATTGGCTATACCAGTGAGAAAGCATGCATGTATGTAGGCAAATCTTATTATAATCCTTCTAGTAAAAAAAAAAAATCAGCAAATTTAAAATAAGGTCATTCTATTTTCTCTTTTACTTCTTATAATATATATGACTTTCCAAGCAATGAAATGGTGATTGTTTTTTTGTGTCTGTGCAGTTCAGGTTTTTGGGTAAAACTACTGAACTTCATTTTCTGTCTTTAAGCAAGACTTTTTGATAGACCTCACATGAACCAACATTCTTTCAGAAGACTTTAGAAGTTTATAGTGCATGGTTTTCTACCGAGATTTCAGAAACAGCATTATGCAAAAAGATATTCTTTCTTATGCTAAAATATAGCAATTACTGTATCTTGTTATTGTCATGGGGAGGAAATCTAATAGATAGATCAGTTAGAATTCTCATGTACTACATCTTAGGCTGTAGGTTTTGTACTTTGTGCTTTTGTACTGAAGCATGAAAGTATGCACCCCATTGATTACTAAAACACTTTCCCAGTGTAACAATGCTTCACCATTAAACTGGGAAGACTTTCAAATGGATTCCTAAGAGATATGAACCCCATATAATTCAATAATTTTCTTAATGTGTTTCATGATTAAGAGAGTATACCTGTATAATTTATAGATCAAACAGAAATAAATTGCAAATATTTTGGTAGGCTCAGTCAGCATTCAAAATCATTTTAATAGTTGAAAATCTTCAAGGGAGAATTTATTAATGTCTAGTGCAAGTCTGCTAAAAGAGAAGGAAAAGCAAGTTCATTAGCCTGTTCCAGTGGGAAAACACATTTTTAGTAAGTATTTGAGACATTTAATTCCTTGCATATCTGTCAGATTTGGCTCGCTGTGACATGAATTGCGATCACATTCAGTTCTAAAATGACACTTGCTATTTTCAAGGAGTGTTTCTGCATTTCTGGAATATCATGCATGTACTCCAGAAATTTAGAAGTACCTGAAGCCTCAGAGATTTTTGTACGTGTTAAATGATGCCATAAGTCATTCAGAAAACATTTCTAGGTTGTGAATTCAGCTTTAGAATCTGGTTCTCCATTTAGCAGACTGTTAGGCAGGCAGTTGAAGACCAGTGAAAACGTGGATGAAAAAACCTGTAACACCAAACCCCCAAAATTTGTTGTCATTTTATACCCAACTGGTACCACAGAAATTGATGCACAATATGGAGAATCTTAAAATGTCACATTGATTGTCACATTGTTAAATTGACTTAAATTAAGAACTTGTCTGTTGTCAATAGGCAATAATTAATAATATTGTAAAAAAAAAAAGTCGTAGACCATTCCTGATATCAGTTAATATATTTATGATAGTGTTGCTAAGCCTAAACTCTTGGGATTTCTTTTTCAAAAGAAACTGGATATTTAGCTCCATGCAAAATAGTTTTCTCAACTTAAACTGCCTTTGAAAAAATAAGAATGTGGGAGTTGCATATATATGTGTTATTAAGCTATAATGATGTAAGATGCAATACAAATAACACAAATAAAAAGTCCTTAATTTTAATAAATATAAATTATTCCAATAAAATGGCATGATACAATTTGCAACATGTCATACAATTAGAAAAAGAAAAAAGCTGAAAGAATGGATGAAATTTGCAACCAATATAGATTACTATTAAATGGTAGGAAAAAGACCACTTTTTATCCAAATTAATCTGTGTGTATACCTGCATGTAAGAGAGTTATTCAGCCCTCTAATTCTGTCTTTATACTATTCTTGGCCTCCATCCAGCTTAATCTTTGCTGTAAAAGTCTCATGTAGATGGAAGGGTTGGATTGTAAATAAATGTCTTAAATGAAATTACATGGACGGATTAGAGAGACTTGGAAAGTGAGGAGAAGTGTAAAGAGAAAGCTAGGTTTAAATATTTCAGGTTTTTATACAGACCTGAATGAAATGTACTTTTCACATTCAAAGGTGAATAAAATGTCACGAGAAGAGAAGAAAGCCCAAAAAATTTACTTCACAGCATGAATTCATAACTAAAAGCAACTGAGTGTTATGCAGCTATAACCACTGCTCGTATCTGAGGTTACTCTTCTCTTCAATAGCTCGTAATTCTGTGTTTGCAATTGCATTTAGTCAAACAATAAAAGCTCATTGGAAAACGTGATTTATGTTCCAGTGTTGGGTTTTTTAAAGACACAGACTTGAAAATCTGTAAGAACAAATGCAGGATACTTTGATTGCAAGAAATATGTAGTAGATATTTTAATAAGCAATTAAATGGAGACTCAGTTATTCCAAATATATTTCACCTGGTCTTTCTCTGTTGTGATAACTCTTGGCTACTCCCTATTTAGACCTTTTCAGGCTTTTTATGATGGTGCACTCTCAAGTAAATTTGCAGTGAACATACTGATCTGATGTAAAGGTCTTACTGATTTGGCTCGTAAGGGTAAATCTTGTTAGGTAGAGAGTGATGCAATGCAATATTAGATATGAATAACTGATAAATGAGATGCATGGTGCAGCTGCAAATTTTGCCTTTCAAATCTGTATTGTATTCATCTGCATTTATTTTACATTGCCAATCTACTTACAAAAAGGTGAAGTACATTCATGGAATATTTATGCATATATAAATTTCTGCTACATTTTGTAATACAAAACAGAAAAGTGTTCCTGGAGGATAGAGCATTCTTTAAGTGTTTCCAAGGTCATTGAATGACAGAGTAGTTATGAATGGAGTTTTCCTTCTGCCACATACAACAATGAGCAACAGAGAAATAGCATAGCCCTATCTGTATTACATTTCCCAGTATCATTAAATGAATCTCCTTTTTATCACTAATTTTCTCTCTACTCTTTTCTTTCTCCATTGACAAGTAATAAAGTAGAGTATGCAGGAGTAGGATGGGGATAAGGAAAAAAAGTTATGAATGAAAATTATCTTTGCATGTAAGAAACAAAAAAACTGTTGTTGAAATCATCATCCATGTCAGCCTTGAGGTCTTTGCTTTTTCACAGTAGTGAATGTCATAAAAGACACATTTGAGATCACATTTTAGTCCCTTTGCTTGTCAGGGGATGTGAGGATGGCCTCTGATGATAGCAGTCACGAGGAGCTGGTTTATTCTTACCTCAAATGGTGATGGTTAGGTTTTTGCCAGCTCCTGCCTTTGTAGGAGTAGTCCTTTTTGTCACACTTTGCATGCTCCAGAGTTGAAAATTGCATGGGTTAGAGGAATGAAAGGCAGAACTCCTACATCATAACCTGCTTCCTAGGTAGCTCACAAGACTGCAGCAACATACCTTGATCATGGGACAATTAGTATTAATTAGAGCTTCCAGTTTAAAAAGTCTGGTCAGTGATAATACACCATTCAAGAGAAGTCCATAGGAGACTACTTTTGTTGGCATTCAGACTAAGTGGCTTGTTTGGAAAGTAAAATTAAGCAAGTAAAATAAGTAGTTTAGAAAAGAGATAATAATGAATTCAGTGGTTACAGTACATATTTCTCTATACATAGGTAAAACCAATAAAAGAGACTTAAAATTTATATATGTTGTTCTGTTTATTACTGTTAGTATGCAGAATTATAATAAAATTAAAAAGTGGTGGAATTTTAAATAGCAGTCTCAACTGAGATCCAAGGCTTGCTAACGTATATTCATTTGTCTATAAAAAAATATCTACTTCTCTGAGCAGAGTATTAGAAATTTTCATTCCTTTGGGCTCTGCATGTTCCTTTGGCTTCGCATGAAGAATTCCTGAATTCTTGACATATGTCTTGGAGCTTTGTAAGAGGACTGATATATTTGTATTAATGAGCAGATAGTAATTAATTTTCTTAGGTATTTTGGGTTCATCTGATTAAGAAAGGCCATCTCTTACTTGTGTCTCTAACACAGTACAGTTTTGTAACACCACAAATTAGTGAATTTCACGAAATGTAAGAAAACTTCTATTCATTTCTAGTGAATTACGTGAGACTTCTTAAATCTGTTGCGAAGTCTCAAAGGAGCAAAAAGATACTCTAGTTCTTCAGAAGTTAGCTGGCAATAGGAAGAAGGTGCAGGTGTTAAAAATAAATTTCTGTAATTATTTTCTTAGACTTGAAAGGTATTTTCTGTGAGGTTTTTTGCTTTTTTTTTTTGTGATTAAAAAAAGAAGATATTTGGACCAGTAATCAGTTATTAGTTTAGGATAAGTTGTTAGTTTAGATCTGAGTTATACCCTGCTCTATTAAAAGCAGTCACCAGGATCTTACCCCGTCTTACTAGCTTCAAACAGCAGTTGTATCACACTGAAAGAAACTTGCCTGCTCAGCCTTTTGAAAAAAGGTCTGAGCTCACTCTGTGAAGTCAGTCAAGCAGAGACCAGCTCCAACTAAAGCTGTGCCCTGGGCACACTTCTGCCCTCAGATTGGCAAGCCCAATTTGCCAGTGACTATGGTGATGCACAAGTGTAGAGTCAGCCTTGACTCAGATGGGAGGGCTCACAGACCCACCAAATGTCAATGTATTGCAAGAATGTATACCAAGGTCTCCCATACCTGCCTTTCTCAAACAGTAATATGGTCCTCAAAACTATGTGGACTTGCTACACCATTAGCAAGCGTATACACATTCGATCTAACATATTCCAGATGCACCACGGAAACCACTTTGTGATTAGAAGATACAACGTTTGTCTGCTATGAATTCAAGTGAGACCTACCTCATCTCTTTCTCAAGAACTCTGAGTAACGAAGAACTCACGGGTGGAGTTTTGAATGTAGGAGACTCTTTTCAACTCCAGTTTTGTGTTGCAAATTTCAAACAGGATATTAGCTCACAGCAGGTTCTCCATTATAGGAACAGCAGAAAAATGAGCAGGAAAAACTGAAATAAAATTCTTTCTACCCTACAAGGGAGTGTAAGAGATTCTAGATTCTGGCATGTATGATAGAGACTGGGATAGGATACAGTTTGATTTATACAATTGAAGAATGAGAGAAAGTGGTGTAACTGTAGTAAGCGTAGAAGAAAGGAAGGTATGCACTCATAGTTAACGCCCAGCTTCCCCCCCTCAAAATATACTCCCTCCTTCAATAATCCGGGGTAGATTCCCAACCTTGATATAAGACACGGAATACATAGTGGCATTAGCTAAAATCTAAGAACCAGCATGTTCGTTGTAGTCTCCTAATAAATGAAATCCCTGTTCCCCTTAGAAGACCCCGTTTTATTTTCTGAGTCATCTCCCAGTAAGCATTGTTTTTAGCCTTGATGGGTGTTCAAAAAGAGAAAAAAAAATGGGATAAATGAAACAGCATAAATTTTCTTAATGAGGGCCTTAATTGCCCTTCTGCAATGAGTTTAACACAGTTATTCCTTTACTATGTAATGTAGTACAACATATTCACTCAATAAAGTGTTACTTACTTAGAAGATTTAATTCTACTGTCTTTATGAGTTCATATTGCCAATGGAAGTTCAGGTGTATTCAATGGCCTAGAAATCTTTGTTATAGGAGAATTTTAAAATTTATGTCTACAGAAAATAAATTTGATTTATGGAAAGGTTTAACTTCATCAGATTTTATATTTAGCAGTGTAATTTGCACTCTTAAAATTGCAGCAATTATAGTCACATAAATATTTAACAATGAACCCTCATGCTGCTACACTGAGAACATTAGTCATATGTTAGAAAGCATTTTGAACAATACCTTCTTTTTGCATGATTGGGGGAATATCTGGTAGCAGTCCAAATCCCCATTGATTTTACTGTATTGTTTTATTGTTTCATAAAAAGTTTTAAGTATAGCCCTTTTCAAGTGGCTGGCTGTTTCTTCATGCAGTAGACTTTAAAATCCTTGCATTAAGAACTGCACAATAATTTTATAGCAGAGGAGAAAATGGGGTTCCAAGAACCAAGATAATATTCCCCTTTAATTTATAGAATCATAGAAAGATTGGTTGGGACATCTGGAGTATATGTGGTCCAACCTCCTGCTTGAAGCTTTGTCTAACTCAGTCTTAACCTCCAAAGACGGAGATTCCTCCCCCTGTTGTCTTGTAACCTGTCTCAGTGCTTCATTTTGTCTCCCAGTGTATAAGTTTTTCTAATATCTAGTCTGAACATGCCAAGCTGCGGCTTGTGACAGTTGCCCCTGTTATGCTATTCGCCACTGCTGAGAAAAGTCTCACACCATTGTTTCTATCTCCACTGCGAAGAGATAGTAGGTGACTGTTCAATCACCCCTTGGCATTCTTTTAACCAGACTAAATAAGCCTCGGCATCTATGTATTGTTCATGAGCCCCAGACTCCTCTGCTTGGACCCTATCTGGTTTCTTTTTGTTCCTGGACACACAATCCCAGGTTTGGCCCTACCAACACTAACTAGAGTGGGACAATAAACTTCCCTCAATCTGCCAGCTCCAAATACAGCCCAAGTAGGCAGTCTGCCATGCCATGGTGGCAGTGAGCTATGTCTGGATGTGTTGGCCTGCTGCATCCATCTGTTCTTACGCAAGCCTTTCAGCCTGACCAGAAGGACTCTTTCACCCTTGCCCCAAAGACCTACAGTTATCTAATCAAGGTTTCTGTTGGGCATCTTCTTGGTGCCTGCATGGGTGAACATAAATGAATAGGGTTAGCAAGATGAGACTCTGCAGTCTGCTCCTGCAGCTATTTTTTCTTCAGCTGAATTAGAGAACTGGGATTTGGGCTTGTGTGTTTTAAACTACAAGAGTGTGATCTGTTCTTCTAAGGTTTGAGCCAAAGTTCACCAGTCTCCAGGAGATTAATTTCCATAATTTTGATTGACTTAAGTTACTGCAACTAAATTTTAGGATGACACAAGATTAGCCATTAATGAAAGTTGTTTAATTTCTCATCAAATAAATTTCAACACTTCAGAACACCCACAATCCTATGCACAAAAAAATGTGGAAAAAGTATTTCTTAAAAACTGGTTCTAACATAATTATTTATTTAATAAATAGAATGATGGGGTAATGAGGAGGAGACCTGACATTTTAAAGGTTAGGTTATTCAAAGAGCATTTGTTTTTGAGATGCATTTAAATTGTATGGTTTTAAAGCTCAATATGTATTTCCATTTTAGCCTATTGAATTGTGTAAAGAATTGGTTTATTAAAAATGCCTTTGCTTTGCTTAACAAGATCTTCTTACAGGGAATATCAACTGTTTCAAGTACACTCTCTCCCAGACTTTAAATATGGTGGTACCTAGTAAGTTTTTAACTGTCCATTCTTTGTTTCTCCTCTCCTTTTCCCTTTCCATTCCCTTTTCTCTCCTCCCTTTCCTATTCCTTCCTCTCCATTTCCCTTCCCTTAAAGATAGACAAGTACATTTTGTGGAAGTTAACTGCATTTTTAAAGATTTGGTATTAAGCAGTTGGCTTTGGTCATCATAAANCCCCCCCCCAAAAAAAAAAAAAAGATATCACCACACTACTCAGTAAAGTTTTGAGAATCTTGTGGTTTTTAATGTGTGTTGTTACAGTTGAGGCAAAGAAGCACATCTTGTTAACATGATAAAAAAACACCTTGGCTTTGTTCTCTGCTGCAAAAAATATAATTTTGTAAGTAAGATACTTCTTACTAAAAACTAAACCAACATCTAGTGTGTTTGTGTACATTACAGTTAAATAGAAAGTAATCAAAATAGCAACATAAGATATTTACAAAAGAACAATACAAAAACAATTGAATAAAAGTGGTGTTGTGTCAAACCTGAAGAAAGGGAAGCTGACTTGTGGAGCAAAGTATTGGGTTATATAAGAATATAACAAAATTAAAGGAATTAAAGAGAAAGGAAAATTTGCCTACATCAGTTTTAATGCTGACGATACGAAAAATCAGGGAAGTTAGAACAAAAAAAGTATTATTTTATGCATAGTCAGTGTATCTATTACATACTCATATACTCTCATTATGTATTTAAAAATTCTCATTTTATAGTGTTAGAAGGTTTCTGTATGGAAAGAAAGAATAGCAAATTGGAATTAATAGTGATACCTCATGTGTTGTCCTAGATATTTTGGCAATTTTTAATGGAAATTATCTTTTATCAATAGGAGTACAAATATCTTTTGTAAGCCTATAGCCTAAAAATATTACATACAATTAATAATTTTTCATTTTTCTTAACCCTAGCTTGTGTATTATATTTGTGTATTATTATATTTGTGTATTATATTTGTATTATTTGATATGCAGTTCATGGAAGTTTCTTTTCTGAATAAGTTTATAAGAACAGTTTACTGATACAATGATCCATCTCAGTAAATTACTTTTATTCCAGGAATGTTTCTCCTAGGATTTTTTTTTTTTTTGAACGGTGTACTATGCTGTGATTTAGATTAAACACAGGTTGAATGAAGGTTGTTTTTTAAATAAATAAACTAGACAATGAACTGTTAAAGAAAACCTATTAGTTGTAACATCCTAAGTATATTAAATAACATAACCCATCTTCTGGATTCATGCTGATTCAAGATATTATAAACTATGTTGTCAATCCACAAATTTGCTATTTTCTAGGGCTTCGGATTACAGTCTTGCTTGCTTTATTTTCATCAGTTTACAATTTACAGCACTGAACATTTTATAAATATAATTGTCCCATAGATTACTTAATCTTTTCTCATTAGTTTGATTTCAATAAAAATAAGTATCAAAATAATCTCCTGAACGACTGTAGGGTGCTGATGTTACTTCTGGTTCAATTTGTATACTGACATCTCAGAATCCTACCCAATAAAAATAAAAATTAAAT
>VZTQ01005006.1:0-88923 GCA_013400755.1 Pelecanoides urinatrix | reverse complement strand
GTATAATAAAAAATAAAGACTTTACTTTTAATATTACTTAAACTTTAGGATTCTTGCCACAGAATCAGTTGAACCAAATTTTGCTATTCAGTAAGGCTTAGTTCTTTCTGGTTGTTGTGTTTCTTTTTAAATTCTGGTCTACAAAAAAAAAAAAAAAAAAGTTCCTTGCATACCCTGTCAAAAAAGTATTTACAATTTTGTTTTAAACTCTCTATAGAGTATATTAAAACAAAACCAAAGTAACTGGTAACTTCTCGTGTCATGATGTCCTCCAAGGGTACCATGTGACTTGCAGCCTCCCTGTCTATCTTCTTATACATGGAAAACACTAAGGTCTGAGATGTTGTGTATCATGTTAATTGAGCCCAGCAATACCTGCAGAGTTCACAAGAGAATCTTCTGGTTTCTTCTCTTTGGAGTAGTTCTTCGAAGTCTACTCCTCAATGTAACCAGTCACTATGTGAATAATGCCAGCAAAATCAGTCTACAAAATTGAATGCTTCAGATAAATCATGCAGATACTATGATTAGGAAGACGATATAAAACCAGAAGCAGATAAATAGGACAGATAGAAAAAGACTGAAAAATTTCAAATCATATTCTAAAAGAAATAAAGGAATTTCACTTTCAGTATATTTGGGACTTGTTCTATGCCAGTGAATATGCCAATGGCATAATTCACACATATAATATGCAGTGGACCAATTTTTTCACATTCATATACTGAAAGTGAAACTCCTATGTTTATTTCAGAATATTATTTGAAATTTTACAGCTAATAACTTCAGTGATCATTGAAAACTGTAATCAAAATACCATTGTGGCCAGGGCTGTGAGCTATGGACTCCTGTAAGAAGAGTTTTGTTTGTATATGGAAAGATAAATAAGCTGATTTTATACTTAAATGACATATACATATATTTAAAAAAAAAAAAAGTTTATTAAGTATTTTCTTCTATTCTCAACATATTGCAAAAATGTAAAATACTTAGCAAGCAGTGAAAGCTTTCACGACTCTCAGATTCCTTTTAAGCCCTGCACTTTTGTTACATACTGTGGGATAGTTCCTTAATCTTACTTAATTATTCTAAATATTATTTTGCAGCTGGACTATTTAAAGTATTCTGATCAGTAATGGTTCTTTGTTTTCCAGGAGGACATAGTTATAATTTCTTTTCCTGTGTATAAAATATATTCACATCATACCATCACTGGTACCAAGTGGTTCCAGTTTTTCAGGACATATTAAGCCATCGGATTTAGTTGGGTTAATTCTATAAATGTATTTTAAGAGTCATTGCATCTAGGCACATAGTGCTGTGCAGGGGATACTAAAGTAGAGACTGATTCTTTAGATACTGCCTATACAAATAATTTTATTTATTTACATAGGCCCCGGGAGTCACTCAAGTGTTTATAGAATTAGATCCTTAGGTTTTATGTAGTTAACACATTCGCCTTTTATTAAGAGTAGATTCATAGTCATGCTTTTATGTCGTTTAAATTTTAAAAACATTTACAGTACTACTGATTTTTAGTATGCCCTAAGGTTTATTTTCAGTGAAATTATTCAACCGTGGAAAGTAATCATGGCTGAAAGGCAAGTCAAACACTGCTATTGCGTGGTTCAGGTTTTAAATTTCATCTTACCATAACTGAATCTTAATATCATAATCCTTCTTTTCTCCAAATTCTGTTCTTATTCTCATGATGGTACTTTATTTTTTCATGACACGGTTATACTTTATAATTTGATATTTTTAAATCTCATGAAAATGATAAAGCTAAAATGTGCTGGAAGACATACAATCCTACTGTTTTGTTTACAAGAAAGCAGTTATCATGTTTCAATGGCAAATTTAAGCAAAGTGCTCATAATAGAGTGTGAAATGTAAAAGTTACTGTTTTTCCAAAATTCATTAAATCCCTTTAGCTCCACGTGTAATGGGACCTCTGTCTATCTCCTGCAGAAACTGAAGAAATAGAAATTCTAATAAATTGGGACTCAAAATAATAACAGAGTACTGATAGAAATAATTATACTTTCATTAAATATAGAACTTGAAAAGCAAGCCTAAAGCAACTATTAAAATACTCCTCTATAATGAAAAAAACTAGGGTCTCTAGAGACTGAGAAAGAGACTACTGGCTCTTTCTCAAGACATTACAATTCTATATCCTCTTGTAAGATAATACAGCCCCTGCTTTTCTGGGCAAGACAAATACTGATGTGCAAACAGCAAGCAGGCAATTGCTGTAATGACAAAAAAAGGAAGTTTTCTTGTAAAGGCAGGGTGATCGTCCAAGAACTCAGTACTATGGTAATATATAATACTGCATTCCCATAAAGAATCCTGGAATCCAACATTCTTTTTCTGGATTTGGTTTCTAGATTTGTTGCTCTACATTGCAGCAACAATATCCTTAGTGTTGTAAAATATTATTTTGGGGAATTTTTTCCCCCTGTTTTCTGCTTCTGATGGCACCTCCAGGTAGAATCCTAGAGATAGGTTCAGGCTGTGTGAAAGATTGCTGCCAAGGATTCAGTCTTGATTTCTGAAAGCATGTCCTAAGTTCAAACCCGTTTGCTTCCCAAATCACTTTTTTTTTTGTAGTAACTTAATATGCATTTCTATACACCTCCTCTTAAGTATGTACAAACATGCCTAATTCACTTTCAGGTCCTTAGTAGATAACTCAGAACTCTTCCATTGATCATCATAGCCACCTGTCATTTTAAGTCTTGAATACATGGTTGAACTGGCAGAGCATAGCACCAGTAATTCACCACTAATGTGCATGTAGACACATCCAGGAGTGTAGACCAAGGATGGTTGATACTGCTTTCCATGAAGGAAAAATGACAAGTTATGAACTGTATAAAGGTGGCTTGAATGTGCATCAGATGCCCATTGACAGCTAGAAGAAAAGAAACTTCCATAATTTTTTGCCAGATTCATGTCTCCTGTGCTCACAATCTGAACATAAAATATCAATCCTTATCAAGGTCCTTAATTGTTGCCTATGGTTTCTGTAACACTGACATTAAATTCTTTCAGAAGCATAAATTGCTCAGTCACAACAATGATTTTATGCAGATGTGAAAAAAAGGACTATTAGCACTCAACAAGAAAGCTAAGCTTGGAACCACAGGACTATTAGAAAATGGGACTCCAAGTTGCAAGTGAAGCAAAGAAATTATGAAATTTGTTGACTTTTTTTAAAATTTATTGCTTCATCAGATTTTGTTCCCATATTTTTTTCTTCCCTTTCCTTTAGCAATGGTTGTTCTCAGCAATTTGGAACCAAATACAACATATGAAATCAAAGTAGCTGCTGTAAATGGAAAAGGGCAAGGAGAGTATAGCAAAATCGAGATCTTTCAGACCTTACCTGTCCGTGAGTAATACCTGTGCTATTAAATGAAAATGTAAATGATTATTAGAATATGTTATCTCCAGATCAACTAATAATTTCAAGTATGATTCACTGTGGTTAATGTGTTTTATATTCATACAGTACTTCCCAGTGTATAACATCAGTCTTTACATTGTTTCTCAGAAATCATGTTTTGTTCCTCTTATTCCTTCCACCAGGTAGTATGAATGAACTTAAATTGGATAATTTCTCCCATTATCTATATCTTTGAGACTTAGACAAATCTTTGTTTAATATTCAAGACCACAAACCATGAAAGATGTTAGATTAAGGACTTTTTCCTCATTTACACCCAGCGTACTATAGACATCTGTGAGAAAAGAATTGGCCCTTTCCAGAGACACTTCTTCAGCAAACTATGCTGCCACCAGTTTTGCAATTATCAAGCCTCAAACCGAAATCCTAAGCTATGGAAAAATGATGAGAATAAATTGTTTTAACTCTGATTACATGCAAATGATAAATGCTACAAAGCCAATTCTATATTTGTAGTAAATTTTATACGTAAGAAATTCAGATTTAAATATTAAGACCTAATGAAAAATATTTTTCTCAAATTAATTTTAAATAGAAACAATAATAAATAAATTAAACATTTAATAGGGAGAAGAAAAATAAAAAAACTACCAGATGGCACTGTATAATACTCAAACAGATATACCAAAATACCTCAGCAACCAATCCTAGACTAATCTCTCATAAATCTGTTGCAAATAAACTGTTTTCTGAGGAGGGTGTTACTCAATATAGTTAAGAATACTGGCCCTAATGGAATGAACAATAAAAGTCACACGACTACAAGGAACACAAAATATTTCCGTGTTAATATATTATGTTCTTATTGGTATGTTTCTTCTGTCTGAAACCGGTAACTTGACAGCTTTTAAATTTCTTTTTGAATAAAGCATATGCATATTCTAAATAGATTGAATGACAGATAGAATAATTTGCTATTATTCATATGGAACATCATACCTGATAAAAAAGAGATAGAAACTGATAGAAATTATATATATGTTATCTGATGAAAAACTGGGTAAATTCTATGTTGAGATCTAAGTCAATTTATCTTTACTATGACAAGGGATAAACACAAATATTACAAATATATCTAAAGGAACTGTATCTCTCTGGGTTAATGCAAATTTACAGATATTTTGAAGATAAGACACTTCAGTATAACAACACATGTTCATTTAGGAACTGACCTAAAACTTCATAATAGGCATTGTGTATAGAAATGTTAATTAGTTTGTGAATTTCCATTAGTAAAGTGGCTTAAGCTGGCTATTAACCCTTCAAATGTACATTTAAGTATTTTTATCCTTTCATTACAGAGAAAATTGTTTTTACTTTTGGAAATCTTATTCTTTATATTTATTCTTAATATAGACTACTCTAAAAGTATCTAATTTTGCCTTGGCACATTTATCGAAGAGTTAAGTTAGCTAATATCTGTGTTACAATTTAGATCTTGCACATGGGACGAAAGCTCATGCTTGATGTTAAGGTTGCTTTCCTGCAAGATAGTGTTACTCTCAAACTGCAGTATGACTAGCAGCTCACCAGCCTTGCTGAATTGATGCCTAAATCATTTCTGAAGTAAATTACATTTGAAAGTGTCAAAAGTCAGAAAGTCTCAAAGAAACGAATACTTCTTTCATACTTGATGTAATTTTGTTTCCTTGTGTGAGATAATTCATCTACATTAGAACATACTTTAAGCAAAATATTTAACACACTTATGAAGGATGTTCTGCAGTGCTTGGAAGGATCATGTTGATTTAAAGATTTTGATTAATAATGTTGTGAACAGGCTCCCAGCTATAATTTAAGACTTATCTTATTGCTGAATTGTTATTGTCTACTGTTTTTTCCCTTGTTTAGGTGAGCCAAGCCCCCCTTCAATTCATGGACAACCAGGAAGTGGCAAGAGTTTTAAACTTAGCATAACTAAACAAGATGATGGAGGTGCCCCCATTTTGGAATATATTGTCAAATACAGAAGTGTAAGTATTTCAGTTAATCAAAATACGTGGGTTTTGCTTAGTAATGTCTGCTTTTAATGTAGAGAAGACTGTTGATACGATTTGAAATGTAATAAAATTGTTTGCATACTACAGAAATAAAAAAAGATATAGTATAGTATGTTTTTTCTTGTGACTACNAAAAAAAAGAAAGAAAGAAAAGCACCCTGCTCTTTCTAAATGTATAACTGAAAGTTCATTCTAACAGGAAAACCATATTCTCCGTTTTGTTACATGGTAAATGAGGAACATTCGTGTTCACGTCTCAAAAGTGCAGTAAATTAGCAGACATTAAAAGTTACATAATTAAGGGTTGTTTGAACAGCAAATTATTAACCTGTTACAAATGCATCTGTATTGATAGATCTGTATTGATAGATACCATCCTAGAGATAGAAAGCTATATTCCAATGCTCCATATTAATTTTAAATGAGATTAATTATCTGATCATGTTTCATATTTTCTATCTTCCTAGATTCAAAGGGTCAGCTTAAAAAAGCCAAATAATTGACAAAGTTTCAGTGTACATATCAGTTCTTTAACAGCTATCGTGCAGAGTTTATTGGTCTTGTGTCTGATTTGGTGTTCCCAACAGATCTGGCAAGTTTAGAAAACAGGCTTTTCTGCAATACGTAATTTCTTTTTCTATGAAAAAAAATGCGGGGGTGTGTGTATTATTAAAGTAGCTAAAATATCCTTTCTTTCCTAATATACTATGTTTAGAAACTATTGGATTGAAGAAGTAACTGTACAGTTGGCTAAAGCAATGATTTTAATTCAAAAGTGTGCATTTTCTAATAACTTCTAATCAGTTCTTTGTGTTCTTTTAGGAAGGTTATACTACTTTTATCTGACTAGACCCAGTAAAAAGACATTTTGCCAGAGTGCAATAGCAGATTTACATGTCCATTTCAAGAGTCTAAAAGAGATTGGGAATGTAACATCAGATATTTAGAGCTGTTAAACAGAAGGTAGTGAGGACTGTATTTAACAGAAATAAGGTTTGAGAAATTAAATGCATAACCTGTTTCAGTCTTCTCAAAAAGGAAAAACCAATTCCTTATTTTGTAATAGTTTTTGTCACATTTCCTGATGTTTCATATAATGTAACTTTTTGATTTTGGGATTATCCAAGTGCTGAACCTGGCATGTAAAAGGATTTTCCTAAGCTAAGTATAACCAAAGAAGATCGGTTGCTCCAAATCAATTGAGAAAAATTTGGTAGAGCTTTTAAGAGTAGCCTGAGGGAATAACCAACAGTTATTCTGATACCACTGATCCCTAAATCTTAATTGACCTTGTTAAATGGCTTTCAGTCCAGTGAGTACAGCTGGCATAAAAGAAAAGTAATTGTAAAGGAGAGAGAGGGTAGTAAAATATGCAATACAATATACAATGCAGATTTGTGGGATAGTTTCCTAGTTAGGTAACAATGCCTGTAAATATAATTGAGAAAACAAAAAAATAAACCATTTGGATATAATATAGGCATGCAGTATATGGAATTTAATCTGTTTCTGTGACTTAAGCAAGCTAAATGATTTTGGATCTTTCCTGAATATTTTTGAAAACTTGATTTTGATCTAGAGTTTTGACTAAGGTACAGTATTATAGTATAAAAGATCACTTTTCATGTGTATTGTTGAAAGATAAACATACAGTTTAAGCAGTAACTGGAAACTTAATAGGTTACAGAAGAAGATAGCTTTTACTTGGACCTCAAATCCATATCTCCTTAAGCTTCCAATTGAAAAAGCAATTTGACTAAATTAAAGGCCTTCCTACAACAAAAAAGCACAATAATTTTTTGGTGTTTTAATCAGAATGAATGGATGCTATTTAAAGTTCTTAATTATCTGTTGACTGCTTCTCTTCTATCTTCCCCACTGGTCGTATTTAATTAGCTTTCCTATAACTGTTGCCATCCTCATTATTAGCACCTGGACCAATGTATTTGCCTGCATGTTTAAAGAGCATATTAGATAACAAGCTATACAGCAGTGGCCTTTGCTTCTTTGTGTTTCATAACAGCTTATATCTTATTAAGAGTCAGTTCTCTCATATTTAAGTTTTATACACTTTTTTTTTTAAACTGGGAGAAGGACAGCCTTTGAGGTATTCTAGCAATATTATAGCCTGGTTTAGGGCAATTAGTAAGTTTGGGGTTTGGTTTTTTTTTTCTGCAAATCACGTGTTTCAGTCTGTCAAATATTGCTTTCCTAACATCAGTTTATTCATGTTATGGGCAGGACGTACTAACTATAGTCAGATAATAAGAAGCTTCATGTTTTGTTCTGTATTCCAGAGAAGTACTATGCAATTTTTATGAGTAACAGCCTCAAACTGATTCCTGCAGTTGCACAAAGAAAGTCAAGACAGTCTTACAAAGCTTCACTGATGGAGTCTGAAGCTGATGGCATACCTTGACTTCAAAGTTACCTTAGGAAAAAATAGGAGGAGAGAGAGAAAGAGAAGGGAAAACTGCTCCCCAGTAGCAAGCCAGGAAGAGCTCCCCTTTGTTTGTTCCTGCTTATGGTGCTATTAATGTTGGTTGGGGCAATGGATGTTAAGCTTCATGCATGCAAATTACTGGGCAAATGTGAATTGAATTCGTAAATGGCTATTATCTGCTGTGTTATTTACCAAGTAATAAAATAAAAGCTAGAGGGTTGAAGAGATTGTACAGACTGAGGGGAAGGTGAGGAGATAAGGAAGGCCAGGAGCAAGGAGCACTTGTGACACAGGGGAGAGACTGCCACAGCAGCTCAGGGCAGGTGGGTGACCAGGCACAGACCTGTAAGAAAAAGGCAGGCTACAAAGCAGCCTTTGGAAGATATTACACAGATTAGGGTTAGCACTAGAAACAGCATGCAAATTATGTGTGATCACCATGCAGGAATGATCACTTATGCATAACTCACATAGTCACAAGCAAAAGTTTGTGCTTACTGCTCAAGTGCATTTTGACTGTGATGGATATGCAGTAGCTATACATGTCACAATTGTGAATTGGCCCTTGATGCATAATGTTGCCCACTGTTCCCTGCAGACACATATCAGTCTATTATCTTGAAGAGATTTGCTCCCAGCCTTCAGATATGATTTTGGTACCATAACCTGAATTACTTCATAATGCTTAAAAAGCAAGTATTCAAAAAGGCTTCTTAGTGATTGGAGAAGGGAATTCTCTTTCTATACTTTCAGGTCTCAGAATGCCAACAGTAAGCTAAGAAAAAAAAGGGGGAGGGGGTTGTTTTTGTTCTTCCCTGGCATGCCAAGTTTCAGTAAAAATTTGGAATTAGAATGAAATAATAAAAATATCCATCTTTTATGGTTATAAGCTTTTAGGTAGAAGCAAGAAAAGTTGATGAAAAAACTATTTTGAAAAACAATAACAGCATGTAGTTTATTTTTTCCTTTTACATCCATAATGATGTTTGGAGGAAATGTTAGAGGAGCAACTGGTTTTTGCAGGCCTAAAAGTTGTTCACCATGTTGACCTGTGACAGTGTCATTATTAATGCCCTGAATTTTGGCAGTGACAAATTTGGCAGTTTGATTGATAGATTATGTGCTTCACTATTGTTTGACTATGTTGATGGAGGATTGTGTTAAATTTGTTGCTTTATGATAGGTTCTAGAACAAATTCCTGTAAGTACGAATCATTTAAAAAAACATAATTTCTCATTTACTCCCACTCTGAGATACCTACCATAAAACAGTTACATGTTTTTGCATCTCTAAGTTCCACTTTACCTTGGACTTTCTGAGCATTTTAACACTATGTATGTTATCAGCCATTTTGTGCTTTGTTCAGTATTTGTCCTGTATTACGCAGACCTACAAAGCACCATCCTAATGTAATGATTTCATGTG
This sequence comes from Pelecanoides urinatrix, assembly GCA_013400755.1. Lineage (NCBI taxonomy): Eukaryota > Metazoa > Chordata > Aves > Procellariiformes > Procellariidae > Pelecanoides > Pelecanoides urinatrix. The sequence goes on along the minus strand of VZTQ01005006.1, from coordinate 79,579 downwards.
AAGTCACTGCTTTAAATTATCAGATTGTCTTCCATGAGGATTTCTTGATATTTTTTCCTGCCAGCTTTCAAGGTAGATAGTGCGGCATCTCCTACCCTTTTTTTATCACAAGGATCACCATAATAACAATTCTGTTTGAGTGGAACTTTCAGTGCAACAATTTAGGGAGGATGGAGAATAAGGGAAAAGGTTGAAGGGGGTTAATCACTTTTCCTCACTTTTTATGAGTTCCCAGAGAATGTGATCTTGGGTACAATGTAAAATGACCATTAAAGAGAGATATGTTGTTTTCTAGACTAGTAAATAGTTAGGTGCCTAGACAGTGGACTGGCTTTACTTCCACTGTTGTCAGATGTGCCCTCAGTTTTGAGAAGCAGTCAAGTCATGGTAGACTGGAGTTTCACACTGCTTTGCTCCTTTTTTGTCAGGGTATTTAGGTGTTTAGGTTACTTAAGCTGTCTTACAAATCTAGTTCTTAGACACTTCTGAGATAAATTTGGCTGATGCTTATATTGAAAGCCAATATACACGCAATTAAGAAATATTTGTTTTGTTTTGGTTTGGGTTTTTTTAGTGTCATTAGTCTGTGGCATTGTGACAGGTTTGTTTCAACCAAAGACTTATACTGGGAAGAGGACAGTGTGAATCTAAGACTTAAGAGTAATGGAAGAGGGCAGTAAAATCCCCAGAAATTGCCAGTCATTGGTTATTCTCACAGCATCAGTCACCTTCTGTAAAGGAATATTTCTGCATTACATGAAAAAAACCAAAATGCAAATAAAGGAACAGTTTAATCTCTGAGGCTGCAGATCTGATTGCAGTTTCTGAAAATGTGCATTTGTTGGTCGATATTAATGATACAACTGCTAATAGCAAATGATTATTGAATACATTTATATTAACTCACCCCTCAAATGAGACTGTAGTTTGTGATTTAGAAGTTTCTTTCATTTGTTGTAGAACACTATGCATATGTAGAGCTTTCTATAAATTTTAAGCTATATTAATAATAGAAGAGCCTAATAAGGTATGAAGTGTTCTTTTGTAGTTCTGTTTTCTGCTTCTTAAGCTACTAGTTAAAGGGTCTTAGCATAAACAGGGAGATTTATAGGAAGATTTAACTGGCAGACTCTTGTGTTCTTGTCCCTCTCTTTCCATTTCTACACTAATAGTAAAATAAATCTGGACACATGACTGAACTCTACTTAGTAAAAAATACTTGAAAAAAATGCATGTGAAATAACAGCTATAATGAAGGGCATTGTGGTTCTTTTCTTTTTTTTTTTTTCTTTAAGATGTCAAAAGCAGATAGTATTCTGGAAGGCTTCATCTGTTTATCTTTAGAAGAAGACAACTTACTTTCCAGATACTTTATTTATTCTTTCTCCTAGCTTGTGTTTGTCACTCTTCATAAAACGTTTTGTTGTCTTTGAGCTCAGGGCTTGGGCTTTGTTTCATTTATCTCAATCCCACCCAGCTGGCTTCACTTTCAACTAAACTTACAGTGTCACTTCTCTGGCATAGCAAGCAGGTATCCTGTTACATTTCAGCTCTTTCATTATTCTTCACCTGACCAAACTGTGGAACAACTGCCTTTTCACTTATTCTTACGTCTACAGAAGAACAGCCTCATACAGAAATCTGTATAGTTTTCCTTCCAAATCTTAAGCTCATTCTATTCATCACATATAATTCTACAGTTTGTTTTCAAAATATAGTTATATATCTGTTTGCAATGCTGCCTTTTCCACCTGCAGGAACCATATTAGCCTGAATCTTTATTTTCCAATTCAGTATATTTTTTCTACTTCTGTGATTCTGAACCTCTCTGGAATTCCCCAGTATATTCACATGGTTGTATGTGCACACACCAATATCACATATGGATCTTCTGATTTCTCTCATGTTGATATTCTTTGGAATCTAGGTGTGGTGTTTTTTCTTTCCTAACTCCTCCCAAACCTCACCAGTTTGAACTGCCATTAAAATGTGGTGCTACATGGCACTGCTATTCCTAATATTACTGAAGAGTATTTGCATATGCATATGCATTTCTTTGGCAGTGCTATATGAAAATATATTTTGTAAAAGTGGTTTGATATAGAGATAATATAAGTGGATTCACTCAGTGAAATGTAAATATAGGTGGATTCACTCAATGGCATGTCAGATGATTGCAACAGAAATTATCCACGAGGATATGGGAAAATATCCTTGACAGAAAATACCAGTTTCACTGTATGATGAGTAAACTATTTTTACTCCAGTGTATCTATTTTTTTTTTCATTATTTGTAATGTGACTACCATTCTGATGTTTTTCATTGGTCTACTGCTGCACCAAGTAGGCACTTTCACCTTGCTGCAAATGTTCCTGAAAAGATGTTTTAGTGTATTTTAATCATTCCCAGGACTATTATGTGTCAGTACCAATGCCAGGGCAGAAGAAGCAAGAAAGAGTTTAAGAAAAGGTGAAGTCAGTATGGAAAACCCATCACACTCAGAGCTGATAGCGAATAAGTTATTGCAGCAGTGCAAATAAGGGAGTTTAGCGTGTCACACTATTTTCTGAAGGCTGGGGATAAAAAACAAACAAACAAACAAACAAACAAACAACAACAAAAAAAACAACAAACAACACAGGCATAAGGAGCATGATTGGGCCCTGAACTGTCTAATTTAGATGCTATTTTCTTTGTCACTTCTATTAGTCAGGAGCAAGATGCTTCAGCAAAGAGCTGGGAAGTATAGTAGTCTGCAGCAAAACATTATCCTTCCCTTTATTTGAAGGTTTTGGTTTTTGTTTTTGTTTTTGTTTTTGTTTTCCCCAGAAAGATTATATCCACTGATTGGATCTGTGTTGCTGTATGGATTGGACAGCCAGGATTTGGCTCTCAGCCATAATTTTGCCACTGTATTGTACCCCAGTGTTTAGTAAGAATAGGACTGCATGGATTCTTACTGACTGTTACTGATACTCCTTTGAACAAGATGGCTTTTGTGTTTGGCAGTGTATACTGTTTTATCCTTTTACCTATTAGTTATTAAAATAAATCTCATTTGTATAAAGAATAATTGAATATATTATGCACTAAAAGGAGCAATTGCAAAGGTAAGCACTCCAAATTCATTAAGATTGCAACTGAAGTCCTCATTTGTTCCCTTTGTATACGTGTCTTAGATAATTATCTAAATTATGAGAACCCTTTTTTTCTCTAGAACACCATCTTAATGATTTACAAATATCCTCTCACCAGTGTAGACATACTTTCTCAATGGTGTTTATATTGCTGCATACAACCTGGTTTGCAAAATGTTACTATAGCACCATGTATTGCTACAGTTAGTGTATGTTTTCATTATATAACTGATGTATGATACAAGCACAGCTTGCATTCACAAACAATTCAAGTTTGGGTTTAATAGCAAGTTTCTTTTAAAGAACATTGATCAAAATGTAATTGAAACATCTATTTAAAATAAACCTTTTACAGAATTTATTCTTAGCAGCATTTGCAAATAATTATCCTGCTATTCCCCAAGATAAACATTAGTATTTGAGCAAAGTATAAATTGAAGCCAAAAGGTTAAAAGTGATTGCTACAGAATCCCTAAATCCACATTGTGGAAACATGATTAGGAGTGTCAAAATTACAAAAAGCCTGAGTACTCAGAACTCTAAAATTAGATTAGTTGAATGTTCATATTGTTTGTGCATCATGTAGACACATAGTTTAGACAAATAATACAAGAGATTTTGAGAATTTAAACTAATCTTTGCATCTTTACAGAAAGATAAGGAAGACCAGTGGCTAGAGAAAAAAGTGCAGGGTAATAGAGACCACATCATCTTAGAGCATCTTCAATGGACCATGGGTTACGAAGTACAAATAACAGCTGCCAACAGACTGGGTTATTCTGAACCAACATTGTATGAATTCAGCATGCCACCAAAGCCCAACATTATTACAGGTAAGTTGATTTTTACAGTGTTTTCTCTCTATAATTTTTTTGCTACTCGTAGTACACTAATGTGTGTAGTTGAACATAAGGTAACTGAAGTCGTCTTTAACTGGCAAAGCCCGAGACCCCATACTCTATTATCAGCAAAGACTCAATTCAAAACCCTTAAATGGGACCCTGCTTCCTACTTTTCTCTTAGCAATAAGGTCATTTGTAAGTACAGAACAAACATTGAATCTTCAACCCAGATGTTGACAGTTAACAAGAAATATAGTATTTAAGATATACTTGCTATACATTTTTAAGTTGCCTTGTACTGCCTATCTGTTATAAGCAGCTTGGTTGTTAAATTCTTGATTTCAGTCCAGCTCAAAAAATCTCTACATGTGCTTCAAGATACATGTGTAATAAAGGTATTTATTTTATTGTCTGGTAAGGTTAAGACTTCAAATAGCCGTGTTTAGATACCATCTTACAGATTCACCCTAACATGGTGAGCATACAACCTTCTATTAGGCCTTTTTACAAGCTTTGAAATCTACAGAAATGTTGTGCATATTTTTAAGTGTGTAAATAGGAAGGTTTGGATTTTTTTTTTTAAGGAAAACTGCATAATATTTAAGAGTAAGTGGGTTTCAGCAGCTAATTTATCAAGTTTTAATGCTTCCCAACATAAAGTTACATTTTGGTGCAACAATGCAAGATTATTTCATTCAGGATAAACCTAATATAGGATGGTAATTTCTGATATATTATGGGTAATTTTGATTTTTATAAAGCAAAAGTTATGAGGAAGAGATTTCAAACTTTTTATTTAAATCATGAGCTGTTATCTTTAATAATAAATTCCAAATTAGATCAGTGTCATCATTACGATTTTAAAATCAGGTGCTAAATCCTCTAACATAGTGTATTCTGTATGCCATGTATTAAACTATTAGAATATTAGAATCAAATTAAAATCTTACCAAATAAATATAACGGCCAATATATTAAAATGTAAGCCATATCAATACCTGTGTTTCAATCTGAGCATCTGACTTGCATTGATCTAAGTGTCAATGAGTTTGAATGAGTCATAGACTACTGTGTCATTGGAAAAGTTTGAAATAACTGACTAGGTTGTTTTCTGTCTATTGCAAGTTTTCTTCAAACATATTTTCAGGGAAGTTATCTCAAGATCTCTGCAACATTTTTTAAAATTCCGTAGCAATTTGTTGATATCAGAAGCATTGTTACTTGTATTTATAGAAAGGAATAGGCCTTTGTAATTCATTAGTAGGTTCAGATCCAGTTCTAGTACAAATATTTAGTTTATGCAATTGAATTGCAGTAATGAGTGTTGATTTGCATCTTGATTGAAATTCAGGACCTCAATAGGCCCTGTGTACTTGATTTTAAACAGGTAATGCCTTGTGATTGCCATCATTCAGAAATAAAATTTCACTACATGATCAAAAAAAAAAAAGGAAAAAGAAATGTAGGAAAGCTTATTATCCCAAGGAAATAAAAACATTTATCAAGTAGAAAAATAAATAAAACCTTATTTAGGTAAATTGAAGGGATAAACCATTTTTCAATTTTGTATATTTGAAACACAAATCTTCCTTGTTTTGCAAGGCAATCTAACTTTAACCTGTTATAATTAGTTAAAGTATTCCATAATATTCCCACAGCTGCTGTAACTGAGAGAAACACGATATGCCTGCGTAAATGATAATGTAGATGGTCTCTAGACATTCAAGTAAAATGCAACATAGTTAATTTAGTTTCAGAAGATAGATAGAACATTTTTCTCGAACACATTTTTATAGGTATTTAGGGCATTTTTCCTTTCAGTGCTCTCCCATAACCTCTGAGTAGTTGTAAGAAGCCTGTTATAGTATTTGACATCAGGTCTTCTTTATATGAATCATTATTGCAATTATGATTGTGGAACTAATTAGTTTCCTTGACAACTGTTTTTGCAAAGCCTGAAAAGAGTGTGAAATTCCCATCATAAGAACATTTTGTAGGCGATTTTTAAAAGTATGTCAAAAGACACTTAAAAATCAGTGGAATGTTATTGTTCACATGCATGAGTCAATATGTTTATCTTGTTTTGAAATGGCATAATATTATTATTGCAATATAATATATATATATAACATTGTTGCAAAAGTATGAACCTACTCTTTTAAAACTTGATAGATAATGTGTATAAAATGCTTAACTTTGAGCAGAATAATTCTTTCTGTTATTGGTTAGTCAGCTCAGATCATGTACTATTTGTCTGCTTTGAGGCTTTGGTATTTGCAGCTAGGCATCTACATTTAGGTCCAAAGAAGGACACAGGCAACAAGAATGAAATTAGGCAGACTTTTGAATGAAATCTGCATCATCTGTCCTGTGCTCACTTAGCTGCCTATGATCACTGAGATTCCCTTCCTGATTATTCATGCAATTATTAAAAAAATTTCTAAGACTCCTAAAAGATTTAATCTGTATGTGCCCAGACCTATGGCACTTCAGCTGAATTGAGTGTTTCTGTCTTGCTCTAAATGTAATTAAAAAACAAGGTATCTGTAGATCCTTTGTATGCAATCTCATGGATATTATTTATCCCAAGAGAATTTTGGGATCCCCTAAGTATCATGATGCTTAACTATACCTAACATACTATTCTGGCGAAAATGTGTGCAAGCTAATGCAATTAATCAGAGAACTGGAGAGAGATGGAGGCAAGGATCCATTTATTGTGCTTCGATGGGTGCTTAGCAGGGAAATGGGAGCTGTCATAAGAAATAAAACTTTGGTTTTCTGATTCCTGCAGAAGGAGCTTGCTTATGCTTTCAAGAGGCATTGGATATAAGGCAGAAGTAGTAATCCCTGAGGGCAGGGACTGGAAGCCAAAACTCTGCTTATGTGAATACACAACTCCTGTGGGCACTGAGTCCAGAACTTCTGCTTGCAGTGTGAGCAAGTACCAGCTCCTCGCTGACTGTCAAATTCTATAATAACACAATATGATGATCTTCCATTACCAGTTTTAGGTCTAGGAAGGAGCCTGAGGCTGCAAATTGCTGTCTGGCATCAGTGAGGTGTATAAATGAGACAGACATTCCTTTACATTTTCACATTGTTGGCCTCAGCAGCCTCCAACTATAGATCTATTTAATTTTGTAATTTCTGTTTCTAGGCCTATAACACAGTCTCCATTCACTGAATCACTCAAATTTGAGATTAGTTCCTCAGAATTTGTAATCCTTTTACTAAAAGTTTCCTGGTTTTCTGAAGGGTTTAGCAATGGAACCTTGCACTGACTTTGAGAAATACTCATCAAACCAACTTCTTAAAACACTTTGCCTTAAAGAAATGTATGTATAAATATATTTGTGTATGTGTATATGTTTATACATGCATTACTATATATTATATCTATGTATATATAGTTTTACTTCCTACTTTTTGGAGTTATTTTTTGCAGTCAGCAATTCCATCTTTGTATTTCACTTTTTACTTAGGGGTATGAGCATGTATTTAAGAGTCATGCTTTGAAGAAAGAGTGGCATAGTTTTAAATGTAGTATTTTATGTATTCCATTATCTCACTAGGGATTTTAGTTGGCAGTACTTGCAGGCATGTGCAACTCTCACATCGGTGTGCTTGCCTCTGAGTGAAGTCTTCATCAGATTTTGAGTACTGATTTGTGATATTTTAGAAAATTTTGTTCTGGCTTCTCTATAGTGTTAAGCTTCTTCTAGTCCTCTGAGAAAAAAGGGGATTCTCAAAGAAGCTGTGTGCCTTAGTTCTTAGCTCTTTATCAGTGTTAGGACAGCATAGACTAACCTCTGCAGCCATAACAAACTCTCTGACTAGGTGTCACCAGGAACAGCTGAACTCCATCAGCTCCCAGAGACGACACTACAGCCCATTTGTATGGGTCCATTTACTCTTTCTCAGCAGGGAAGAGATAGAGATCCTGTCTTTGCACTGTGCAGCTGGTACAAAAGTGTTCAAATCAGCTGTCATTCTGAACCATTAGTATTACAACCTAAAAACATATCTACAGTTTTATATTAAATGAATCTTAAAAGAAGATGAAATGGAAGGTGTTAAAAGAGGATACTTTCTGCAAGTGTTAGATATATTTTCAGAAATTAGTGGCAGAAGATCTATGCAGGTGCTGTCTTCCAAAGGCTTTTACCTAGTCAGTGCTGTTTCTCTGGAAGGCCAGTAGATGTATTAAAAATGGCTGCAAGTTGTGTTTTATCATAAGTTTTTCCTTCTTCATTACAAATTAATAACTTGGCGCACTAGTGGGAAAATGAGAAAAGCATTTGGGGATAATAAGAAGCCCATAGACCTATTTTTCTCACTTTGCGATATTGGTTGTTTGGGGGTTTTTTAACTTCCAATACTGCATGAACTGTCAGAATGTTTTTTTTGTTAACATCCCTGGAAAAAGTTTTAAACCCTTGTGCATCTCATTTACCTTTTCTTCAATGCATGTCTGTCACCAATGCTTGAAATCGTGTAGTGATAGGCAAAGAGGAACAATCTAATATGTGATATTTTCTCTCATCATCACTAGCAGCAAAGATGATACTCTTCATGCCAACATTATTTTTATCAGTATTTTTTACAAAAATGCAGCTTTAGGATCTCCAGTGGTGTCAAAGTGAATGAAAAATAAAAATAGCTCCTATCAATGCTGCAGGTATGTGTATATATATGTATTTGAATTTGTGTATGTACATTTTATGATATATTACATAGACAAAATAGGGATTTTGAACTATACAGATAGTGTTTTATTAGAATAGAAGCTAGGATAAGGCACTCTTTAATCCAGAGACTGAAAATTACTAAGTACATAAAAATAGAAATAAGTCTTCCTGATGCCCACAATTTTCTCTCAGGGTGAGTCCTTTTCTTTAATTTTGCTCTCAGTCAGGCAATTCATAGACATTTTTTGGGTAGAAATAAATTCTGTACGATCCCATCTGGGTAGCTGGGGTAGGTTTTTGTTCCTGTTATGTCTTACTACTAAACAGCAGACACTCTTGCTGCAAGTGCTCTCCTTGTATCTCACATCCCTTCAACCCTGACCCATGGGCTGCAAGACACTCCCTGGGGCACAGTCTGCCTTGCTCTGAAGGGAGGCATAACATCCCTTTTCTCCAGAAGGGTTGACTTGACCCTGACCATGCATCAGCTAAGAAAAGCCAAAAAACAGCCTTCTTCATTCTTGTTCTGCACCCCACCGAAAAAGTACATAATATTTGTTGACTTACCATAACTATGAATAACTTCAGATCTGAATATTTCTTGTGTCCTTTGAAGCGTTTTCCTTAGATTTCAAGTCATTTCAGATCTGTTTGAAATTAGATTTCACCTGATTACAATCAAGCCTCGAGGTCAGGGTTTCACATACAAGCATGCTTGCAAAACCAAGGCCTTTGCTGTCATTACCATTAGCCTTCCTTGCCACAAGAGCACATTGGTGGCTCATGTTCAACTTAGTGTCCACCAGGACTTCCACTCCAGCTGGGTGGCCACCAGCCATATACTGGTGGCTAGGGTTGTTCCTCCCCAGGGGCAGGACTTTGCACTTGCCATTCCTGAACTTCGTGAGGTTCCTGTCAGCCCATTTTTTCAGCCTGTCAAGGTCCCTCTGGGTGGCAGCACAACCCTCCGGTGTATCAGCCACTCCTCTGAGATTTGTGTCATCAGCAAAGTTGCTGAGGGTACGCTTTGCCCCATCATCCAAATAATTGATGATGTTGAACAGGATTGGACCCAGTATTGATGCCTGGGGTACACTGCTAGTCACTGGCCTCCAACTAGACTTCACGCCATTGATCAGCACCCTCTGGGTCCAGCCATTCAGCCAGTTTTCAATTCCATCTTACTGTCTGCTTATCCAGCCTGTATATCAACAACTTCTTTATGAGGATCTTATGGGAGACAGTGTTGAAAGCTTTATGGAAGTCAATGTGGACAATATCCACAGCCCTCCCCTCATCTACCAAGCCAGTCATTTCATCATAGGAGGTTACCAGGTTGGTCAACTTTTGCCTTTGTGAATCCATGCTGAGTACTTATGATGGAATAGTGCTTCACGTGCCTGGAAAGTTTCCAGGATTAGTTGCTCCATCACTTTCCCAGGGATTGAGGTGAGGATGACTGGCCTGTAGATCTCTGAGCCCTCCTTCCTGCCTCTTCTAAAGACAGAAGTGACATTTGCTTCCCCCCATCCTCACACACGTCTCCCAGTCTCCATGATAATTCAAAGATTATTGAGAACAGCCTTGCAGTGACAGCTCCTTCAGCACTCATGGGCACATCCCATCAAAGCCCATGGACTTATGTATGTCCAGTTTTCTTAAATATTCCCTGACCTGATCCTTGCTCCAGAATTTCCTCATGTCTCTGTGTCCTTAGATTTCCAAAAGCAATGATATCTCTGTTATGTTTATTTTCTAGGTTTCTATTTACAGCTCTTCTTCCAATAAAACCATGCCAAATTCTTTCATCACCTTCAATTCAGTAGCAACAACAGCATTCTTCAGACCAGTTTGGCTTTCAGTTATATTTGTGGTATTTTTTTTCTCAGTACACAATCAGTAGCCCATGTGCTTTTGCAGATATCACTGTCTGGTTTTTTAACTTTAGTCAACAATTCTATAGGTAATGAACAAGGAAAAGACTGTAGATATTCCCTCTTGAGCATTTTGCAGAACTACTGGTAACCAAAATTAGTCATTAGTGATCGTATGTAGCTCAGCTGAAGGGAAGCCCTTTCCAGGTACAGTGTGTTATTTTGGAACAGGGCCACGTTCTCAGGCAGAGTTAGCTATGGGGTAATGTCAGCAGTTGGCTTCTGATACTTATTCTTAGTTCTAGGAAAAGTTATGTTGCATCATTTAAAGTTAAATCAGGAGAATTGTAGGGATTTGTAGTCAACTCCTTCTTTTGTAGTCTCTTTCCACAGAAAAAGCTAGTCAGGCTGCCAGTAGCTACTTGAGCAGGACTAAAAGTCATTACCTGCGGCTTTTAAATTGCCTCTTTAAAAAAAAGACTGTAGAATTATATTATGTACTGATTCTTCAGTATGGGGCGGGATGGGATCCACCCGAGGGTACTGAGGGAGCTGGCGGAGTAGGTTGCCAAGCCACTCTCCATCATTTACCATCAGTCCTGGTTAGCAGGGGAGGTCCCGGACGACTGGAGGCTCGCCAATGTGACGCCCATCTGCCAGAAGGGCCAGAAGGAGGATCCGGGGAACTACAGGCCAGTTAGCCTGACCTCGGTGCTGGGGCAGATTATGGAAAGGTTCATCTTGAGGCCGGTCCCAAGCCATGTCCAGGACAACCAGGGGATCAGGCCCAGCCAAATTTCACTAAATTTGCCAGAGAACAGAGGCTTCAAAAATAATACATTCCTGTAAACTTTTTAAAAGTAGGTATCTGAGGATAGAAGTAAAATTTTTTGTAGCTCAGTAAGGAAAATACTGTATTAGAAATTTACACACTTTTAACAATCAGAATCTTTGGTAGAGAATAGTTGTAACTTTCTGACTTCTCACCAGCTTGGATAGCAACAGTAAATTTAAACCAATTTTATTTTTTCTGAAATTCTGAAGAGAACTTCATTAAGTGATTAAATGTGTCTTTGAGATCTCATGCTTTGAGAACAGGCGTTGGTAGGAATACCACCAATGTGATGAATTAATATCCAAAACTTCAGAAAGCTTATAGCCCCCACAAAACTTATTTGCTTTTGTTTTGCAAACTAGTACTAGAATTTGCTGAGTAAAAGCCATTTCTTATCAAATCCTGGAGATGAACATCGTTGTTGGTGATAGGGCATGTTCTTGCTGTAAGCTAAAAAGAGCTGTGTTTGCTCCATTCCCTGCAAAGACTAACGTTTTTTACATGAAAAGGGATAGAAATTGCTTATTAAAATTGATAGAACTTATTGGATGTGAATCAGAGAGACAAAAAGTCTTACACTATCAGTACCATCAGAGATGTTCATAGGCAAAAAAAAAAAAATTATGAAATGTAATTCTTGCAGTACAGCTATCATAGAAATTAGCTACCACCGAATACTAGAAAAACTGTAGAATGCTAGAAAAACAAATAATAGTCAAAGAACTACTGTGTATTCACAGAACTTCTGCTTCAAAAGGTGGTGGTTTTTTTTGCCTTGTGAATTTAAGTTTGCTTATCTTTTTGAATGCTATGAGAAAAAAAGAAAATCATAACAGATGTTGAAGTGCTAGGCCACACTTTGCAAGTATGGTACTCTTATTCGCCTAGAATATTTGTTATAAGTAATCACTAGCATTATGTTGCTTTATAATTAAAAAATACCTAAGTGCCAATTAAAAGATTAAATTTTTAGATATATTCCTAAAAATATTTAAAAGCTGTGTTATTAAAATAACTGTGGAATTTTAACGTGTCAAAGATTTTTTTGCTATGAATATAAGGACCAAACTATTTAAGTCTTAATAAAAAGAACTGATTGTGAATTTTTAACAACTTGAACAGTCATAATTTCTTTAAAAATTTGTATCATTGAAAACACCATAGTAGAAATATGTGTGAGGATGGGGTAAAGTCCATAATAGCTCTTTGTTTATATTTCTGTCTTTTCTACTTGATAGTTACCTACACTCACGTGTATATTTGTGCAAGAACAGGGACATTCGTGTTATAAAAGGATAATGCATTTGTTAAACATTATGCATCCATGTCGCAAAGGCAAGTTTCCCACCAGAACATATTCACAAAACAACAGCTCTGCGATTTAAGCTAAATTTGAGGTGCGTTGCAAAAAAACCTGAAAGATTCAAATCCTAAAACCTAAAAACCCTTGATTTTGGGTAGCACTTAAATTCTGCATGTCTTTATCATATATTTGTGGAAAGAGATAATGATTCATCCACCATTTGCCTTTCTCTTCAGACTGTGAGCTCTCTAGAGTAAGAGACATATCCCAGTATATTTGTGCTAAGATGTCACAAATTATCCTCTATACTGATTTTAACCTTAAATAAATTCTTTTAAAGCTTAAATAATTATAGTAAGGGACTGATATCATACAGTTTAAATGAAAAATGGGGGGCTTAACAGTTTTCATCTACTTCCATTACAATTTCTTAAAATTCACGTTTTAAAGTAAGTAAATTAAGATGTAACCAAGGTTGTTGTTCATACTACACAAGATTTCCTACATTTCAATTTCTTTTTAAGTCTTTTTTGAAACAGTAGCCTAATGCTGATATTAGTCACTACCCATATAATTACTGTGTCACTGTAGCTGAAAAAAAAATAATATCCAGTCAAGGAGATTAAGATATTTAAACATACACTGTATTGCATAAACTTGACTGTATTATCTGGCAAAAAGTGAACTTTCAATATAAATATTAGTAGAAAATATATATGCAAACTTCATATATTGCACTGGATTGCATGCGCACATACAGTGAGGACTTGAATATTCGTCTAAGAAGTTGCATGTTTTGAAAAGCAACTTTGTTTTGTTCCCACCCTACTATTAAAGTCAATATTTAATTACCCAGCTGCCTGTGCTAATTGCATTGGTCATTCATATTTCAAGTGGACTTATGTCTATATTATTGATGCCAGTTTTGACAGTGGTCCATTCTGGACTCCTACGATAATTCATGAACAAGATAAACTTATTAGCAAGAAGAAACAGCTAAACAAGTTTCTGTCTTCTTTATCCCCATGCATGATCAGAATCTTTTTATGTAATTATTGACTTTTTTTACATTTTCTTTTTTCAGCCTATGCGCTGGTGTTCGTTGTTGCCTCAAATATTCACTATTTCTGATAGATGTTGCATTGTAGTTTCCTGAGTTCCAAGTACCTCCAGCATGAAAGACACATGAAAGATTGTATTTAGGTTGGGTTTGGCTGAATAGTTTTGAATCTCAAGGGGAAACAAGAGAGTTGGTCACATGCTTCAGGTTAAGTGCTTAAATAAATTGTTTTAAAGTTAGACCAAAGAGTTTACCACTTTGGCTGCTGTGGAGAACCACACATTGCTGCTATTAAGGTACACCTTTTCTATGGTTTGACGACTTTATTATCCAGCTTTGTCCAGAGCACTTCAATGGTTACCATTTCATCCACACTTTAATCATGATTTGATGTTTCTATTAGAGTAATGTATTTCAAGTGATTGTCTTTGGTACAATGTAAATAATAAATTAATTATTTTTTATCTTTTTTCTTTCCCACTGTCACTTTTCCTTTTGATACTTGTATTTTTCATGTTTTATCAACTTTTTCACTTTTTTCTCAAATTTACTTTTCACACTCTTGATTTTCTGTAACAATTCTTACCCACACAGATAGATGCTGTGAAGCTACTAGACGTGAAAATGGAAGCCAGTCCCTGCAGCTGAATGCTGCTGGTTTCTCTTTCATTGTAGTCATAGGTTTCTGGTGCATGTTTTGATGCTGTTGATAAGGCAAGCAACATGTTTTCTTCCTTTCCCTCTTAATTTTATATTTACAGGAAAATAAACACAGACCTCTATAAAAAATTGTACTTTTCTATAGCTATTCTAAAGTTTCCATTCCTGGTCAAGATCCTAAATAGTGTAATCACTTGAGTCTGTGCATGCAAAATTCTTCATCTGGCTTTTTGGAAACCTTGTAGGTTCCGTGACAAGTTCAACAGATGATGCTTGGCTCTTCTGTCTGACAGAACTTGGAGAATGTGACTTACTGAATTTGACCAATGTGATTTGATACTATTTTCTCAACTATATTTTGATTATAAGAAATCTATGCATAAACTTTACCCTTGTGAGTGGCATGGCTTTCTAGGTACACCATCAATTGGTCTTTCATGAGAGCATTTTGATTCTGTATTAATCCTTTTCACAGAGTTGTGCTTATACTAGCTCTTCCATGATGTACTTAAAACCTTATGCTTAATATAGACATGGTTTGTACTTGCCAGTGGAGTTTAACAAACATTTCTTCCCTTATTTATAATCTATGAATTACTTTAGTTCATAGTATTTAATTTCATATACTTTTTCTGTGCCTGTCTGCAGTCATGCCTCAGCACATAAAATAGGTCCCTTCCCACCAAACTCACTTCTTGTGACTGTAACTGTGCCACATTCCACTTCATTTGTTGGACTTGAAGCTCCAGGGGGCTCAATTTTGACCTTTAGTAAAGAATGGGAAAAGTAGTTTTCCTTATTTTACACATTAAAAGAATGGCTTACAAACTCTGCAACTAGAACAATGTATACAAAACCTCGGAAAAAAAGTTCATTTAGTAAGAGTCCATATAGATATTTTACTAAATATATTTGAATTTAGAATTTATGTAGTTGACTAAATTTATGGTTCATTCCTCTGTTGCATACAGAATAACCCAAGAAAGCAATGCACTTTAGTGCTGAGGCAGAATTAGATATTTATTTTAAGATACTTCCCTTCAAATTGTTACAAAACATAACAAAGATAATAAATTAACAGTATATGTTGATTTTTCCCCCTTAGAGTTAATTTCTTCTGGGGCTTAATACCATTATCTTATAACTTTGAAACTAGTTGGTCAAATTTAAGTTTTTATATGTCTTCACCCATGGAAATAGTGATTATGGTCAGTTTGCTAGTTTCAATTTATTCTTGGAAGACTTTAAAACATCATTAATAAAACATCTTCTCATCTAAAACAAATAATCATTTTAGCAAACTGGCCTATGTCACAAGTAAGATGTCTTCAGAATGCATGTGTGTTATTCTGAAGACTTAATTTATTGTCAGAAATACTTTTTTTAAAAAAATACATATTTAGTATAATGAAGTAGCTGGAATTCAAGCAAATGCCATTCTAAAAATGTTGGCTTCATTGTGGTCTGTAGAAAATCTTCCACTGTGTTAAGTGGGTCCACTATTTCATCCGCAGACTTTGCCACTCTGTTCTATCACTTTAACCTAATGCTGTGCCATTAATTTGAAATTAATTACATTGACATGTGCCTGGCACAGTATGGTGAAGAAATAAAATTTCTATTCTAATTTTGTAAGAGTCAAAACTTTCGATACCCAGTCAGAGTCAGTTGGGTGAAAGCCTATTTTTCCATGCACAAACAATGGGAATGTATGAATTGACTTTGTTATTTAGTTTTATAAGTGTTATTCTTATTACAAAAACTATTTATTTATTTAATGCTTCAGTGCATATTGAACCTACAGACAATAATTCATGAAAGATTGGGATCTTAACATTAAGCTATCTTTTTAATGTAACTTTTCTCTTTAACTGTGATACAGAGGATTTAGAATTGCTAGCTACACATAACAGTTATAAAAACTTCCAGGTGTGAGAACACATTTTCAATTGAGTTTAACTCTGACAAGTGCTATTGCTTATGCTAAATTTTTTTAGGGGAAGAATCACCTTGGGCAAGAACTTTTGCAAGAGGCTTTATTTTTTTCTAACAATTTCTAAAATCCAGATAGTGAAAATGTTTGTTGTTGTCATTATTGTCACTTTTTTCCCTGTAGTAACAAAACAAAAAACTGCAAGTACCTCTCTACTTACGATCAGAGAACTGACATTTGGCAAATATGTAGTAAGTAGATACTGCTTGTATTCCCAAGGGTAAAAAAACAAAAAAACTCTGCCCAAGTCTGGCCTCATTAGAAACCTCTGAAAATCTCAGTTCACAACTGGTCAACAGAGAATAATTTAATTTCCACTGAGTGTGCTTCAGCACAAGCACACCACAATCTGCTCCTAGGAGCTCTTTCTCAGTTTGCAGGAGCACAGTGGTGCACAAACACTGGGGCTCCTTGTTGGACCAGGGGAACAGCAAATTCTTTCGAGAGGCTGTTGTCTGCAATCACGTCCCTTCTGCATTCTGCTCTCGTTGTAAGATAGGGACTGGGTGCATATAAAGAAACAGAATTTTCTCTTGTGGACGCAATAGAGAGAGAGTGCTGTTCTGAATAATAAAGAAAACCAAATTGCAGATACAATCACAACTAGTGAGCACCTGCCGCTGGATTAAAAGGTCTTGAGTAAAACTTTTATGGTCTCATAGAATGAAACATAAAATAGGGTCTCATTAAGGTTGCACAGACAGTCTGATTCTGGTATTTCCTTATTTTGCAGCATTTTCCTAATTTCCTAACATTTGAAACTTTAAAGCTGTTCTACTAAACATTTTCTTACATATTTTATGTGTCACCTACTTGTCTCTGTTCTTATTTTTTTAATAAAGCAAGACAAGAGACTACTACAGGTATGTATAAAAGTAGAAAAATGAAGATTTCTAAATAATTTTCCTACTCTGGTTAGACATTTGAAGTACTCTTTACCAGTTATAAATTTATTATCTTAGCAAGTAATTCTAAACATTGCAGATAAGTATATAAGAAGACGAAATAGGAATTAGGGCACAGAGAGTGATCGACTGTGAACTCTCCAAACATACTGTGAAAAAGCTAATGAAAAGCCTTGAGAAATTTTAGAAGCTAAACATACATTATAAATGAGTTGGCTTTTATCCTCAGTGTCACAATGCCAGTGGGATAAAGAGACAAATTTGGATCACTTACCTTTTTTCCAACTGATAGTAACTTCAGCTAGAATCTGCATAAGTTTCCCCTGTTAAATGAGAGAAATTTTAGGTCTGCTCCAATTTATATTATTCTGTGTTATGCATCTTGAGGTTATTGGGTACTTTGAATACGATCCTTTTCTTTTGGCCCTACTCTTCCCATCAAAGTCCAAAGAGGATGAGTTAAGCCAATATGTGGGATTCTGTGACAGCAAAGCCAGATATTTCTGGGCAGTGTCCCAAAACCTCTGTAATGAGAAAGAAAAAGAGGAAGAGAATAATGTTCTTCGGTTGTCATGTATCTCCTGAGATGAATAACTAATACAGTTTTGTTTGTATTTCTCTTTAAGAATATTTCATAATTCTGTCTTTAAAATCAATAAGAGCAAGATTATTTTACAATATTTTGTACAATCTGTGGGAAGATACAGAAGACTTAAAAATCTTGTCTTCCTATGGATGAGAATGAGGAAAAAGTGAAAAGAGACATTTGCAAATTAAATTCTAATTGGTAGGTATAGACTAAACAGCTTTAAAATTGTAGTTTAAACTGTATAAAAATGTTATATATGTCTTCACAAATTGAATTTAATATTCTGCTGTCATTAGTACTTAAAGGTTAGATAAGTAAATTTGTTCCTTTAAGTGTAGTGATCGTAAAAGGAATTTTAAGTCTGATGATTGACAGTGTAAAATGTTACCATTTTTTCAACATTATCACATATTTTGAAATGCTAATATTCAACTGTCTGTAAGACCGAAGGCCTAAAATATTCTACACTGAACTTATGCCTTAAATCCAAATTGGTGGCACAGAAACTTAAAAAGGGTAATGATTATTCTGTGATATAGCAGTATATCTCTAAGGAACAGTATTTTTAAAATGTTTTGATTTACAACCTTTTGAATCTAAGGCTAGCTTCTTTCCTAATCAGATTTTGCTTGTTGTCTTTTGTGTTTCCAGAGTTTTGACAAGTTCCTAACATTTATAAATTATTCACGTATCAAAGTATTTACATAATACAACTTCAAAGGTGATCCTTCATTTATTACAGTAGGATTATTAGAATATAAATTGCTCTCTAGCTAAATAGGAAAAATATTGCCCAGAAAAGACACATATACTGCATACATTGGAAATAAAATATATCCGTCTGTGTGGTTTTGAAGTGTGCTAAACATACTATTACCAAGCAACAAAATAACATTCCATTTAAATTTGTGATGGAAGTATAAGGCCAAGCACTGATGTAAAAAATATGATGTGCATATGAAAAACAAATATTTAAAATATAAACAGATATAGTGGTTTAATTACATAAGTAACCGTGTGACCAATACTCAGTTAGATTCCTGGGCCTTACCATGTACTTTCCAGCATGCAAACCTCATTCACTAAATTTAATAGCTCCACTCACATGTGTATGCAAATGTAAAGTTAACTAATTAAGCCTAACAAAACATTTTTTTTTTTAAAAAGAGGTAATAGAGACTTACATACAATTTGCTATTGTGCCAGTAGTCTCCAATCTTCTACCCATTGTCCAGTGTGTTGATGATTTCTAATTGCTCATTTTTTCAGGATTTTTAGGAGAAAAGGAAAAAAACCCTCTTATTTTTATGAAGTAGTTTGAACAATATCAAGACAAATGTAGCTTCTGAGGTCTATAACAACATCACTTTAATCTTTGCTACATCTATGGCTCATTTGAGCTTATCACATTGTGCTTCATCCATCCCATTTCTCCAGGCATATAAGGAATCTTCAGTTTTCCTTTGGTACACGTTTATCAGGCTTAATGTATAAGTGATGGAAACTCATAGGGAAAATCCTATTCCTTGTAATGCCAATGACAACATTCTAATAAAGCCAATGGTATCAAATATCAAGTGTAGAGAATCTACCAATTTTGCCCGTTTAGAAACAGTAGCTGTATGGAAGCTGTATGCTTGAGACCTATGTTAAGTTTAGATGTTTTACAAGGACTAGATTAAACAACTGAGGTAGGAATATCCATTTTTGTTCATTTTTATATGTTCTAAAGTCCTGAGAAACTGTAGTAGTAATTCTTGCCACTATAGTCCCGTTACTTTGTATTATATTCTTATTAATAGTTCTGTATATTTATTTTACATGTCTAATATTTTTGTAGAGGCCATTTCTAGTTAATATTTTATTTTCATATCATTTTCATTATTATACATGTTAAGTGAACTGTAATACAAGCAAAGTAAATCTTATTGAGTATATGTTTCCAACAGGATTACATTTGAAAATATATACAATGTACTAAAAACTACTTCTGTGAAAAATATTGCAAGCACTGCAGTTTCTGTAAGTTTCTGTTTTCAAAAACAGTATGAAAGGCAAGAAAGAAATTTGGATTTTAAGTAGTTTATTTTAATTTGTGAAATAATAGCATTTTTTTTTCATCTCGTTCATGTTTCACTATCATTTTGCTCCACTGATTTCTTTCATGCATGCAGTACTTGCTGTCATGTCTCTGCTTTCTCCCTGAAGAATGTGTACATAGTGTAAATGTAATATCCTTCAGCATCTTTCCAAACACACTGTCAAGAAATGTATGTAACTTTGTGTGTCTTTCATCTGTTGTTCAAAGTTCATTTTAGTTTATGCAACTTCTGTCTTCATTTTTGTAATAAAGAAAATTGATTTAAAGCATTTCTATCTGTATTTTCTTTATTACTGATAAATGCTGTTTTCCTTGTATTACCTACCTTATGTATTTTGTAACTGAAAAGATTTTTTAACATTGTATCAGTATTTGTGTTTCAACAGTAAACCTCAGTGGTTTATCCAATAATGAATATTAAAAAAAAAAACAAAACAAAAAACCACCAAAAAAGCAACAAAAAAAAAATCATTAAAATTAGAATTCCTCAGTTTTTAGTTTGGTTCATAGTAGGTGGCTGCCATGCTACTCCACTAATGAAGCAAGTATATGAAATGCCTGTATAAATTCACAGCCTGCGCACTTGATCTATACTGATTTAATCTGCCTGCTTGAAACAGTTGTATCCCAAAAGGCAGATGTTTTAATACTGGGAGAAACTATATTGGTACATGGCACTTTTATACCAAGTACAACTCTGCTAACGCTTGCATTTGTACCAGTGTAACTATTTCAAGTAAAAACATGCACCATGTACTGACAGCACTCATAATATTAAACTTCTCTTTTTCTAGCTAATGCTATAAAATAATTATACATTTAAAATATCATTCCAAGTAATATGTCTCAAAACTGTTGTGTTTGCATTTACGTATGTCTTAAAGAGCTAAAAGAAAGTGCTGTCAAACCTGAAATATTTTATCAAGTCAAATACAATTCCAACATAGTTCGACTTTTTTTCAGGTCTCCTGACTACAGTAGTCTGGTTACAGCTGTCAGCCAGTATAAAGATGCAAAAATCTCTCAGGTCTCTGTGGTATGTGCACAGTGTGATTTTGAATTCTCCTAAATAACGCAATTAAAATAATTTATCCTTTTATGTAGTAGCAATACTGAAACCACACATAAGTGTATGTTTTCAATACCCATGTCAATCTTAATTACTCTGCACAGTTTCTTAGAAATTCCTCTGAGAGACAGGTTCAGTAAATCTGCTGTCAGTTTGAATGGAGGAAACTGGGACACAGAAACTTATGCATTTCCCCAAGGCCTTGTGGAACCTAGGTGCAGAGCTGATGCCACAAACTCCACAACGCTGCCGTCACTGCGCAACCTCTCCCCACTCAGTGCACAGGAGGGCTGGGATCTCTCTGCCTGCTTTTCTCTGGGGCTTCCCATAGAAGTAAGCAATGGTGAAAAAATACTCTTTACTATGGTGACTGAGTAAATACATGAAAGAAGGGGCTCTAGCTACCTGATAACTCTTTAGGCACATTAGAAATGCTTCTGAAGGCTACTTAGGGATAGTTTGATGATGCCAGAAATAATTTTTTAAAGCTTTACTTAAAAATGAATAAACTACAACTCCAAAGAATATTTTCACAATCCAGCACCCTTTTTCTAGTTAACACGGCCTTCTTTCCTTTCCCTTCTTATCCCTCGGTGGACAAAACAAGACATTGTTGACAGGAACACTCGAGCTGCTATTTACATTACAACATTTGTTTTATTTAGCTATTTCATTTATGTCTTAAGACACCTTCATATGAAAAATGCTGTAAAGGGCTATTAGAGTAAGTAAGGACTCAAGTCCTACTTACTTAGTACCCAGAAAGAGTCATAATAAAAGAAATTTTCCTGTAAAATTCAGAGGAAAAAAGTAATTTCAGAAAACTTGTTGGCAAGAGGATCTCTGCCATAATAAAGAAAATCTTCCTCACTCTGATAAGTATCAGAAAAGCACAACATTTCTGAGAGATACTGTTTTAGACATGCTCGTTTCAGTAGCTCACATCTCTATAATTGATAATCCTGGTGACACCACAGAATCCCCTGACTGTGAATGCCCATCCCTCCTGTGTGTTGCTGTCTGTGGTATACAGCCTCTTCTTTATGGCTCCTCTTGCCAGTGAAACCATTGAAACTCCACTGCAATCGGGCTCAGATTTCATTAGAGATGGTAGACAATGAAGATATGTTATTTATGGGTAGAAGAAAGTTAAAGTAAACCTTCTCTTCAGTTACTTAGTTACATCAGGATCAATAATACTGTCCTCTTATTTTTCAAAGCTGTGTGTCAAGCATATCTGTCAGAACGTATTACTGAATCGTGCAGTACAGAGCACATATCCTCATGTGCTTGCATGCTGCCCTACAGCAGTATCTGTCCTAGCAGAAAGTTACAGGAAAAATCACCGAGGAAGAAAAAGCATTAAAATTAGTGTCGATTATAGCCTTGTTAGCATCATTCTGTATTAAGGAATGGGATAGAAAAGAATATTACTTATTGTCATGATCTCTTTTACATCATACATTCCCCCAGTAAATGTTGCACAGAATCATAAGAATTTTTAAAAAGTTGATGCTGCAACTGTATTGATTTGTTTATTTCATTTGAAGGTAGACATGTAGCTGCTGGGCACTTACCTGGCTCAAAAGCCAAGTTTTATTGGTTTAAATTGCTAAAAGCAGCTCACACAGCTCTGGTTGTGGCAGCCAAATTATTGGAGCTTGTTTGGGTAGGGGGGAGGGGTCATTGATAGTTTGCTCCTTTTTGCCTACCATGATTTTTATCTCAGTAAGGAACAGGAGTGCTTAGTAATGGGAAGCTCTTGTACAAAGCTAAGAAATGGTTCCTCTTCTAATTAATATAGTCTTCCAGCATCATACCATTCTCACTAAAAAAGCTGGGTACGTGCTACTTTCACATGCTACCGAAGATAGAGTTCATTCTGGGTACCTGTAACTTGTAAGATTTGGTGGGTGTCACACAGTCCTTGCATCCTGATCACCCACAGCGAAGGAGCTGGAGCACACAACTCCGTTTAAACTCCTCTTGAACATTGCCTGTTGGAAAATGAAGGAGGGAGATGCTTTGGCAGGCAGTGAGCAAACTTATGCGAGTCCCACAATTTAGATATAACCATTTTCAATACAAGAAAATACAAAGCATTAAAAGGCAAAGAAATATAGATACCGGACATAATTATTTTTAAAAGAGGAATGACTCTTTTTTAGCTGCTATCAATTGAGAAATTATTTCCACTTATTATGTACAAATTTGAATGTACTTAATTACATCCCCAAAGAAAAAAAAAGAGGAAGCATTTCAAAGCATCTGGAAACAAATGAGTAATCACAATTATTAAAATGAAGGACCGTCCTTTGAGTATTTGCAATACCCTGCCTCCGATACCCACCTCATAGTATTTGTATACATTTTTATATCTGGCATGACCTGTATTGCAGATGCATGTTACCAGTCTGGAATTCTATAACATTTCCAGTAAATCCTTTTGGTTTTGCCATTGTTGTTTTTCTCATGATATGCTTGCTGTTTGGATGCATATCCTTCTTTTTTCCCCCTCTCCAGATCTTTAGCTTGGCAGTGCTTGTTCTAGCAATGGTCTTGGCCTTCCACTGTTATAGTATTAACTGGTAGAAAAAACTTGTACAGCTGTTTAACTTCTTGGTACTACATTATGATTGTTTGGATGCTCATCAATGGATACTAATTTTTAAGATCAATGTTTTCTATCTTTTTAGAGGTTTTGAATAAGTATGTATATCTTGTAAGCCTTTGATTCTAAGAAAAGTTCCAGATCAGATATAAAATCAAAGACAACATTCATAGGCAGTGCAGAAATAACTGTCACGGTTTGACAGCCTTCTTAAGAGTCAATACAATAGGGCAGTTCGAGAAGATGACAAGAGTATGCTTTTTTCCTGCCACTACCCAGTGCAGTATTTTCTATTCATCCTCTAGCTCATAATTTTAACTACTTTAACTCAAGAGCAGTTCCTACTTTAGCTTCAGGCTGACCTGAAAGAAAGGACAAACATGCATAATATCCTGGCACACTCATTTGCACCCATTCAAACGTAGCTGCCAGGTGCTACTCTATGAGTGCAGGAAAGTGTTTTATATCATTGCTTTTTTTCCTTAAAAATGTAAATTTACTGTAAAAGGTTAAGGGCTATATAGAATCATCTTTCGTCTTTTGTTTGTTTAATCCGTGCCTGCTAAGGAGGAGGGGTAGGGAAGAAGCACAAAAAGGTGCTAGCTTGCTTTTTTTTTTTTTTTTTTTCAACAAAACTTACAATCACTGAATGGTTGAGTTTGGAAGGGACCTCTGGAGGTCATCTTGTCCAAACCCCCTGTTCAGGCAGAGTACTTGTTATAAAGCTTGCAATTATTATTTTATTTTACCAGCAATTGAATAGATACAATGTGATTCTGTAAGAATACAGAGAAATTCTGTCACATCGAAGGACATACATTCATGTAATGTCAGTCCAGATATATGAATGTTACATATTAAGTTCCTGTCTCTTTGTGCAGAAGCAATAGCTTTAGCTTTCCATGTACAAAGTGTATCTGTACACTCTGTGTACATATGTAGATGGTGGCTCTCTCTTTAGACCTGCTTCCCTTTACACTATCTGATATAGACTCCTTAAAGAAATTCACTCTGATTTTACATTTGAGGGTCCAGAAAATTTATTTTTCCAGTTAGTTCTTTTCACTGGGAAATTCTGTTTTAATTGCCAAAGCTCTTCATTGCTCTTTCCCATTCAAATAATGATTTGTGCAAAAATACTCAATTATTTTATTAGAAGTTAGAAATACAACTTGTTGAATAAGTGAGAACTTGAAAATTGCCAATACTTTCCATGACATTTATAGAAAATTGCTTCAATTTTTTTATTGCATTTCTGAAAGTTTTGTAATCTTATTTCCATTGATAAGCACCTATTTGAAGAAGTGGGTGAATGAAGTGGCTTTGTTTAAAGTTGGCAGTTTCCTTCATTATCATGGCAAGGTGTATTATATTATTTATGTCACATTCTATGTAACAAAAAGCATATTATTTTAAATTTAGCATATTTTTGACAAATTGTAATTAAAACTCATTCAGAGCTATGGAACTTAGACTTCTTTTTTTTTTCAAGCAATATTTTAAAAGGCTCCACTATGATTAGGGTCCTGTCAGGTATACAATAAACCTTTTCACAAAATTGTTAAGAACTGATTCTCTCACATTAACATTGAATTTTTATGATTTAAAATAAGTGTGTTTTCAACTAAAAAAAAAGGTATATAATGTATAAATACTTTATTATTGTAGAGCACAAAGTGGAACTAGTATTTTGAGTCCATTTGGTACATACTGGAACACTGTTAAAAAAAAAAAATCTAAAATCATTGATGCTTACAATGTATTTTTTTGTATTGTTTAAGAATTGTCACAGTAAAGCTAATCCCAATTTAATTTAAGGCAAAACTTTTTTGATAACAAAGATGTTTTTTCAAAGTTGTTTGAAAAGCTATATGTAGAATGACATTAACATTTCATCCAGTCACAGAATTAGTACTTCTGTTGATGTCATAAGATTTAACACAAGATTTTGCATTGTTTTGGTACTGTAGATATATTAAGATATGATTTTTGAAAGCAGTCAGGACAGGCCTAGATCTGCTCTAATAGTAATGGGCATTAGTTCTACCACTGACTCTTGCAGGAGCAGATAGACCAGTACAAAGTCCCAGCAATTTAAGAAAGAACAGAATTAAGTCAAAGATTAACTTTTTTAAAATAATTTTATATATTCTCATTAATATTAAAAATAAACCATACCACAGATACTTTTAAAACACAAGACAGTCCAATTTCTGCCGGTCTTCTGAAAAAGTACATAAAGAGACAGGCAAGAAGGCTGATGACAGCCATGCTCCTCACCCTGCCTCAGGATGTCCTGCGTTCCTGTCACTCTTTGGAGGGACAAGTAGAGAAATGTTGGAAAAGCATTGGCAATCATAAGAAATCAGACTTTCAAATGTTGTGAAACAGAAACCTGTATGAACAAATGGGTTGCAGGTAGGAAAAATAGGACTTGGGACAAGTAGGGCAGTAGTAAGGATGGGGAATGCTGAATGAAAAGGAAATTATCAATCATAAAGTGATATAAAAATATGTAACAGTCAAATACATAGGTCTCAGATGTCTCACCAATACCAAAAAGATTAAAAATGAAAAACAAAGTCTTCCCCACAACTATGGCAAATGAATATGAATACCATTGTACAAAGGAGCAATATTGTTACTATAAACATTTCCTTCACTTGCCCATGAAAATATTGTGTAGGCTTTTCTGTCACTGAATCATTCAGGGTGGGAAACTTGCCACATCACACTATTCCAGTGACACTGGAAATGCTGTTTACATCAGTGAAAAATGTATCTCCCCATGGTAAAGACTTCTTAACACTGTGTTACAAAAAGAAAAAAAAAACCTAAAAATACAAGAGCAACAAAACGATCCCAAATCCCTTTAAAAATATAGATTAAGAGACGCTAATTTTTCTCCTCCACATTCTATTTAATGGTTAAGAAGATATAAAGAGGAAAACTTCACAGTATAATGTCTCTATAACTGGACTATAGAATTTACTGGTGTTGTATCTGTTGAAACGTGAGCTTTTCAATAAACTAGAATTAAATATCTATTTATATCTTCCTGACAACTCAAACTGGTAAACACAAATGACTGAAGTTTACAAAGGAAGTCATTAAATATGTGGGTGGATGTATGGGTAAAGTAAGTTTTGGAAGATGTGTCAGAAATTATATTTATAATATTTAACTAGGAATGTTGATGTTAAAAAAAAGAAAGAAAATAAATTAATGTGAAATGTCAACTTCCAACATTGCTGATGGGGCAATGCATAAATGATACATCATTCCATTGCTGTGCCATTATTTTTGTTATTTATATAGTGTTTCTTAAATCTTTCTGAAGAAAGGAATATAACTTTCATGTAATATCTGTTTGTTTATCTGCCTATCCATCCATGTAAATATATACATTGAATTCTGGCTTATTGCATAATAGCATTCTGAAGAAGAGTTCTGTAATAAAACAACCCATACAATAGACAATGGAATCCATTGCATAAGAAGTAAAATGTAGCCCTTCTTTTGAAAAATTATTTACTTTTCCATTTAAGAGTTCAATCACCTAGACTAGCAAAGCATATATTTCTGTTAGTATGTATTGTTTTAGAAGTCCTCAAGAAAATAATTTTCAAGTTATATTTGAAAGGTTAAATAGATATTTTCTTAAAAATTAGTTAAGCAGAAATATGAAAGCTTAAATTATATTCTTAATCTGAAAGCAATCCACAGTGTATCAGGGAGGTGGAAGATGATAGTAGTAGCCCCATTAAAACATTTATATTATATTACATTATATTATGTTTTGGTGTCTGTTACAACAGTATTCAAGTAATCCCCTGTCAGAAAAATCTTGCTCTTATTTTGGCCACAGGCATAGATACTGCTGCACAAGGAAATGTACCACTGCACTGCTGACTCACGTGTCACTCCACGGCATGGTAACACTTAAGTAAGCAATGCTGAAGTGCAACACCAACGTGCAAAAAACCCAGTTCCACTGCCCCGTGGAGTTTGCTCAGGACATAGCATCACAAAAGGCAATTGTCACTAGCCAATTTCTGAGCTAGACTGACACCTTCTTGAATGAGCTGGGTTCATGAACCGATACTGAGGTGGCTTTTTTTTTCCCCTAGTTTATTGATCAGATACAAGTCCTCTCCTTTATAAGGGTCACCTGAGTTCACAAACACAATAGTTGTACTTCTGAGAATCACACTATTCAAAACAGTCTGTAGCATTACTGTCTGTTATGGAAATGTCAACTGAGTCCAAACATTAAAATATTTTTTCTGAGATTTGTAATGAATTAAAATTAGCTAAGCATCAGCTTTCATAATACAAATGCAGAAAGCAAGATCAGGTGTGGAATATGTTTTGAAGTGTATGAATGTATTCTCAAGGTACAAGACTATACAAAATGAAGTCCTAACCTTATAATGATTTAATAATATACATATTTTCCTCATACTCATTTATTTAAGACTAAGTATGTGCAACTCTTTGCAAATAGCTTGAATTAACGTCTTTGAAGACTTTTTCATTCTACTTTAATTAAAAAAAAAATTACCTTTACAGCAATAAATACTGTTTTAGCACTCTCTTAAACCTTTCAGTAATTTTGCTTAGCATCACTGCTAATTAATTATATTTGAAATGTGGAAGATGACAACTTACATCAACTATTATTATGCTGAATATTTAAGATGTTTTTAGGCTACATACTGATACTCTCAGTGGAATGTTAAGATGTGATGTTATTTATTATTAAATAATGTCATTTATGCTCCGTGACTACATTGGAATTTTGGCAATGGGAAAATATTATATAGAAAAGATTTTTTTGTGATTTTTTTTAATACATGCTTAATCTTCAGGACTGTTTGTTTCCGTTAATTTCTAAATGATTAATTTCTAAACATCCTTTAGCTTCCTGGCCTATATCTTAAAAGCTTTAGAAAATACTATTCTTTGGGATGAATTTTATGAATAAATTTTAATTTTCTTTCTTTCAAGACACTCTTTTTAACGGCCTTGGACTTGGTGCTGTCATTGGCCTGGGAGTGGCAGCTCTTTTGTTAATCCTGGTTGTGACAGATGTTAGCTGCTTCTTTGTACGACAATGTGGGTTGCTAATGTGCATCACCAGGAGAATCTGTGGGAAAAAGAGTGGTTCAAGTGGAAAAAGTAAAGAACTGGAAGAAGGAAAGGCTGCTTACTTGTGAGTATTAATCATATATTTTGGAAACGTCATTAAAAGAAAAAGTTGGCTGTCCAGCTTATATTAATTTCATGGCCATTTTGTGGTGTGGCAAAGAGAATTAATAAAATGTTTTTATTACTTGGAAAAGCGTTGCTCTGAAATGAACAGAATTGTTTGTGGTCAAATGTTACCTTAAAAGAAAAATGGACACAAAAAAAGACATTTGCCATACCTCACTTTAAGATGGCCTCTTTGTGCAGCTTGACACAAAGGCAATCAATTGTGATTCAGTAATAGGCACATCTGTGGTCCATGAGGAACAGTAACAGATCATTGTAACTCCATTTCTACTAATCCATCTTTGAGCTGCTAATACCCAAAACCTCAGCATATGGTTGTGGCAGTGCCAATAAATCTGGGAGTAAAGGACATAGTATTATGAAAAATCTGTGAAAGAGATTTTTTTCTCAGATATAGCACTTGATGGAAAATCTTGTTTCTTGTCCATAGACTTTAGGAATAAAAAATATTGTTGATTTTTAAAAATAGGAGGGCTGAGTTGGGTGTGGGTGAGATGCTGATTAGTGTGATTGTTCTTCATAGCAACAGTTAATGATTGCTAAACATAAGTGAGGAAAAAACTTCTCACAAATACCCTTGTGTAGTGGCTACGTCATCAGACAAATGTGAATGAACTGATCATTTATGTGCAAATATGTTTTCTTAAATGATAAAAGCGGATAGTGAGTTCTCTGACAATACAGTTCAAGTACTGATTGCATAAAATAATAGTGCTTTAAAGGTCCAACATTTACAGGGTTTTCAAAAGGTAAGCTGGAGAGAGGATTACTTATGGTCCCTCATTTTAGGCGTTCCTTTTTTTTAGCTAAAAAATGCATCATTTCCTCATTATGTTCATCTGATAGGCTTCTTATGTATACACTGTAATATCTGTGAGAATGCTGTCTTTGTGTGGTTTAACTAACATTTACTGGTCCAATACCTGTGTGCTGTAGCTCTACCAGTAGCCAGGCCTTGCAGATCATTCTCCTGCAGCTTCCCAGATCCCATCCTTCCCCAGGTGCCTGTATAGCAAATTAGATTTCACAACCCTCATTATTCATAGCTGTGTCAGGCTTCTTCATTGTTGGTAGTGAAGATGTAAGTGTCTCTTTTTTGGTTTTAGTTCTGCCTATTGGGTTTCAGAGACTATGTCTTTCGTAGGTAACAATTACTTTTCTTGGTTGGGTTCTCAACCCTTTTTGAACAGCTCCACAAAACCAATCATAAGCAGGCACACAGTATTTACATCAAATAATGCTTCTGAATAGAAGTTATGCCATAAAATAGCTATTTCCTAATTCTCTGCAGCTTACAGTAAGAGAAAGAATAGCAGCATTTTTTCTACTGCATGAAGCTAGCGTGTCCGGGTCAATACAATCAAGATGTCAAGCTTCTGACTCTGACTCAGTTGTCCTTTCTTACTGAGCACAGCACTTCAGTTTATGCTTTAATTTCCCATTCAAGAAGTGACCAAGCATGAATTGGTGTACAGATCCTCCTGAATCATAGAATCATAGAATGGTTTGGGTTGGAAGGGACCTTTAAAAGTCATCTAGTCCAATCCCTCTGCAATAAGCAGGGACATCTTCAACTAGATCAGGTTGCTCAGAGCCCAGTCCAATGAGCCCCAGCGCACATTGCCTGCTCATGTCCAGCTTTTCATCCACCAGTACCTTCAAGTCCTTCTCCACAGGGCTGCTCTCAATAATATGGCCATGATATGGAAATAGCCGCTCACTGCTACAGAAGTATTAACAATATTAGTACTAATTAACTTGCACATAATTTTACTTTCAAAGGCAGATCAAAGGATACCCAAGATATATCTAATATTTCCACAATAACACCTCTTTCCATGTAAATATTTCATCCCTATTCTTGTCATCAGATTAGGAATTGTATCCTGGAACTTTATCAGCTACAGTCTGGAATCACAGGGTAACTGAGTTACAGATGAACAACCACTTTTATATTTAACAGACTATTTTCTGGACCTGTGATGTTCTAGAGACCAGTCAGACTGCTATGTGCCATAGCAAAGACCTAGTTAAACACTTGTCTAATTCATATCTCACATTTTCATATTGTTGATAATCGTTAAACAGGCTGTTACAACTACAATAATCCATATATTCAGGAAGTACCTGGAAAACTCTACCATCCTCTGGTAGGTATTCTCAAGGGAAATCTTTGTAGGTTAATAAGAGTGTAGCACAGATAAATGTGTAGCCAAAAAGTTGACTAGGGAAGAATTAATGGGTAGAAGTCTAAAATATTCTGGTTATTTTTTAAAAAACCTGCATGTGCTTATTCACCTCTGCAAGTGAAATTCTACTTTAAGATACACAAATGGATACAATGCTCATTTCTGTAAATGATGCACATAACTGTCATGGCTACCTCATAGCTGTGAAAAGATTATGGATCATAGTAGGACTGGTAGAGTGAATGGTAAGTTCTACTCAGTTTGTCTGTACATCTATAGTCTTATAGACAAACATACATTACTGCATGACCAAAAACGTAAAAAAGACATTATCCGTGAACAGCATTCACATAGGATTGAGGAAGTGATCTGTACAGAAAGTACAAACTGCGTAGCAATTAAAAATTCCACAGAAGGGAAAGTGATTTGTAGGAAACACATTATGTCACTTCTGTTCCAGGTACCTGTGTGTGTTACATGCATTGTATCATCTACATTCATTACATATGGAACATAATTGATGATTATATATATACTACAATCAAAATGTAACAAAGAACCATACCATAAACCCACTCAAAAATCCAGAATGCAAACTGACATATTTAAAACAGGGAAATGTCAGTGTCTTTTAGGCAATGGCAGTTGGCATGAAATAAATGCAAATTTTGACTCTTCAAGCCTCTCTTGAAATATTAATCTGACAGTTTATTTATGTGGAGAACAGGGTAAAACAAGAAAAGTCCCAAATATTTTAAGATCTGACTTGACTGAAGATCACCCCAATAAGGAAAGAAATATAATTAAATAAGACAGTTGTTCTTGCAAAAGGAGTGTCATGGAGAATTAATATTAAGTGACCAACTTTATGCTTTTCTGGAACAGCATGGAATGTCATTTGGGTATGAGATGTTGATAGCAAGGTATAAACTGCTGTCAATTGACATGTGCAACTTTAGCTCCCTAAGGTCTTCCCATTTTGGGGGGAATACAGAGAAATTGTCTGAGCAGCCAGGGATCAGATTAGGAAAGCCAAAGCCCTGTTAGAATTAAATCTGGCCAGGGATGTTAATGGCAACAAGAAAAGCTTCTGCAGGTACATCAGGGATAAAAGGAAGACTAAGGAAAATGTGGGTCCTCTCCAGAGGGAAATGGGAGACCTGGTTACCCTGGAGAAGGTTGAGGTACTCAATGACATTTTTGCCTGGTCTTCACCAGCAAGTGCTCGAGCCTCACTGCCCAAGCCACAGAAAGCAAAGGCAGGGACTGGGAGAATGAAGAGCCACCCACTGTAGGAGAAGATCAGGTTCAAGACCATCTAAGGAACGTGAAGGTTCACAAGTCCATGAGACCTGATGAGATNAATGAGGGTGGTGAAATGCTGGAACAGGTTGCCCAGAGAGGTGGTAGATGCCCCATCCCTGGGAACATTCAAGGTCGGATTGGACGGGGCTCTGAGCAACCTGATCTAGTTGAAGATGTCCCTGCTCATTGTAGGGGAGGTTGGACTAGATGATCTTTAAAGGTGACTTCCAACCCAAACTATTCTATGATTCTATGATTATCATTAAAAGCATCGTGACAATACTCACTGCTCCATCTTCCTTACAATTCATTGTCGAATTGACACAAAGGTCAGAGACTAGCATTTGTTCCTAAAATGGGGGAAATATGACATAGAAACAAAGAGTTTCTTCTACCAGTGCAAAC
Source organism: Pelecanoides urinatrix (assembly GCA_013400755.1). Lineage (NCBI taxonomy): Eukaryota > Metazoa > Chordata > Aves > Procellariiformes > Procellariidae > Pelecanoides > Pelecanoides urinatrix. The sequence continues at coordinate 46,732 of VZTQ01005006.1, read as the reverse complement.
AGAAGGGGCTAGATTCTTGTTACACAAGGCTCTTTACCCCATTCTGGCAGCTGGGATTGTCACAATCTCAGAAGATTAAAGTACACTTCTGCAGTGTGTATACTAATATAAGGGCTCTTTACACTGCCAGAAAAGTACAAGCATAACTGGGTATCAAGTCCTATATTTATTATATGAGGTTAGAAAAATTTACATCTATTCCCATGAAGCGGCTGTCGTCTTATTATTTAGTCATAACAAAATGCTCTTTTGAGATGCTAATGCATGACGTTTGCGGAGTTAGGTAAGTAACCGTGGATACAGGAGGCTTTGAAGACATTAAGGAATTGGGAACATGCCATTAAATGTGTCTCAGTGGTGTTAGTCAGTGATAATTAGTTCTGCCTTTTTCTTGCCGACTTTTAAGAGACAGGATCTTGGTAATTAGTTATGTGCAATGTATGTGGTTAATATGATGATATGAGACTAAGACTCTGTTAATAATTTTTAGGAAAGATGGATCAAAAGAGCCAATAGTGGAAATGAGAACAGAGGATGAAAGAATTACCAATCACGAAGATGGGAGTCCAGTAAATGAGCCAAATGAGACAACTCCCCTCACAGAACCAGAGTAAGTAGTCTTATATTCCCCAGAGTTTCACACAAGCTCCTCCTGGCTGTGAGGACGGACTGGGCTTCCTGCGCTCTAGGAGGGAGATACACAGCATCACCAGAATGGTGTGCTGTGGCAGGGTAGTGGACGAGTGTGATTTTTGTTGTTTTGTTTTTTTTTTACAATAATCAATCTAAATCATGGTACCCCACATACAATGGCTGAGGTTATTACTAGACATTTTTCTCTTCTCTCTGTGACCCACCACATCTGGGTGTTACCTAGCCCTTGGATGGCAACACTGCGATAGCAGCGATCCTGCACTACCACCTGCTTGGAGGTTAGCGAGCATCCAGGGAAATTTTCTGGCCCTCCCTGCTGCCCTGACTCCCGAGGAACTCCTCCAGTGCTCTTGATGAAAACAAACCTTGTGTGAGGGCTGGGGGGCACAGGCAGCCCTGCCTCACCCTCCCTGGCCCACCTATCACCCCTGACCAGGGTCCAGGAGCCTCACATCAGCTCCAGCCTTGTCAGCAGCCCGTGACCCTCCCTAGCCCTGGTAGGACAGGGACCCACACCCTGCTGCTGCCCCCAGCTCTGCCCGCTGCATTCAGGGACTGGAAGGTGAGGTCAGGGCCCTGCCTGCACTCTCTGGCTCTCAGGCAGCTACGAAGCTTGCCTCAATGCTGCCCCACTGCTCCCAGTTAACCTCCAAACCCCGAGGGGGACCACAGCTGGCAGAGGCAGGTCACAGCCCTGCCTGCTCCTCTCACAGCTCCGGCACTTGCAGTCACCTCACCCCCCAGCCCTCCTGGCCCTGCAGTGGTGGCTGGGGGATGAGGATTTTTTTTGATCGGGGGCAGCTGATCTTCACCACATACCCAGGGCCCACCCAGCAGTTATTAACCACTCTGTGGGAATGATCTGACTCACAGGACTGAGTCCCTTAGACTGGGTCACACACACATCCCCACACACATCCTGTATGTAGGGCACAATGATCCCATGCTCCAGAAACCCAGCTCCGGATCATCCTTTCCTGCTTTCACTCACATAACTCAGAGCTTAGCTCAGTATTTAAGTCTACATGGTGTAATTGGATTAACAGCACTGAAGGGCAGCCACTTTGCTCAGTTCCCTCATCCCCGCTTCCCGTCCCTGCAAGCCATTCTCAGCACAGAAACCGCAACAGTTCCCCCCTCGGGCTCGCAGGCTCCGGCTGCCTCCTGAGTCACGGGGACCAGCCTTGGGCTTGGGGATCCCAGGTGCTGGCGGTCACGTCCTCTCCTTCGTTTTGCCACCGCAGCCCCTGGAACAGATTAAACTGCGTAGAGTGACTGGTGTTTGTACCTGAATAGCAGTTTTTGAAATGCGTGTGGAGGATAAACTAACATTCATGATAGGGCACAAGGAAGCTGGCATTTTGCTAAGTTTATTATCACAATGAGACCTTCTGATGTGCTTTTTTTTTTCTTCCGAAAATTTAGTTTGAAGAGAAACTAATATTTCAACAAAGGTGATGACAGTACCATTCTTTCTATTAAAAGCTCACCTAGTGGTGTTAAGGGACATGAACTGATTGCTCAAGAGTTTCGTTTCTGAGCCTCCAAAGTTGATTGATTTGAAATTATTAAAGAAAACCCCAAGTTTCTTTGGTTTGAGTGCAAAACTTTTCACGTGTTGTGAAAATCTCCTACCTCATGAGATCTTAAAGCTGTCAGGGCTACGAAGACACTTCTATAGTATATATAGAAACTCACCTGTTGATTATTTGATGGAATCACCATTGTTTTTTAAAAGGAGAGGATGTTCTTATAAAAGTGTTTTTCTCTTTCTGAAAATACATCAAAATTGCCTTCCTTGCCATTACCTAGAGCTGCAAATGCCAGAACCTTTAACAAGAAGAAAGCCTGTTATTGGCTGTCATTGGCATTTGTAGTAAATGGGGGGTGGGGTGGGGGGTGTTAGGTAACTGCACATTAAGCTATATACTTCTTTAACGAACTTGTACCTGAAGACTTCAAACTTGTGTTAATTAAATAATTATGGAATTTGTTGAATGACTAGTGATATATTTGCTCTTCTTATCAGAATTTATACTGAGGAGCACTGTAGAGAACCTACAGTTATCTAAGGAATCAGGGGAACGTAGTTCTAAACATTGTACAAGTCCAGTGGGCCTTGGATATGTTAGCGGGTAAGGCACCAGGGCCTCATTTTTTCATGCTTCGAGACTATTTGTAGCACCAGATCTTGCAAATACAAATGAGATGCATCTAGCAAGGAACATGATACAAGGAAAGATTGAGTTCAGTTCTTCCTGCTTGTCCCAGTCATTAGAACAGCTGATAGGAGTGAAATATGAGAAAGTTAAGATCAAAAATGTTTTATTATATTAGGGGAGGGGGGAAGAATCAGTCGCTGGTAGCATGAAAAAATAACTAAATCATAGGAACAACCGAGAAGGAGTTTGATGGCTATTATGTCCTTGGGAGTATAGGACTGCTAAGAGATATTAATAATAATGACAGTTTCCTTCTTGGTAATTTCTTCTCCCACAAGCAATGGCAAAAGGCAGCAGTCCAAGGTACAGCTGGATGGAGGTCAGCTAAAGATTCTGGACAGTGTCACTTAGGAAACCAAAGGTGAATAGAGCATCATGCAGTCAGGACATCTGGTACTAGGGGAACATAGAAAGACCTTTTCAGACACAAGTCATAACAGATGAAACAGAGAAGCAACATAAAGTACAGGTGAGATGCCACTAAAGGAAAGGAGGACACAATAGGGTAGAAGCACGTCTCTCAGTAGGAATAACATAAAAACACATTGTCAACAAAGCTGCTATTGGCCAGAAAGGCACACGCTGGGCAGGGTGAGGACGACCAGCGGGGATCTTGGAGAGAAGAGCTTAGCTTGTAGGAAGGAAGAGTTTCAAGGACATTCCAGGCAGGCAATGTTCATAAAAGGTGGGATTCATTCTGACTAATTATGGCTGTCTTAAAGGTATACAAGATAAGCCTTCAGTTTAAATTAAATGAAATATTTTGAATAATTAGTAGAATTATTTTGAATAATACCAAATTATACACAGAACTTTAAATGCAATTTAAGCATTTGTGGGAAATAATTAATAAAGAGATTACTTCATCTTACAATAATGGAGTATTTTCATTATATTGCTTAGCATATTAATCAGTAATCTACATTTTACCTTAACTCAGATGATTCTTGTCAAAGCCAGGTTTGGGATTCATGTGTGACAGATGAGCACAAAGCACTTTTACCTGGAAGTCAACAAGTTTTAAATAATACTGGCAGGAAGTCAATTTAAGCTGTGTATTTCATATTACATTTCTGTAATATGATTAGAATATCACATGCAATGTGGTACTATAATTATATTCCTAGTCTGACATTATTGTGTTTCCAGTATTGGTTGAGTTTTTCTTCGTATTAATGAAGCTGGGTGAATTCCAGTATCAAAGTGGCTAGGAGCAATTTTCCTATAAAATAGGAAAGTAAATGTTCTAGTTAAAGTTTTGCATGGGTAATACCAGCAGACTATTGCCATTAGGCCACATGCAGTGCTAGAGAAAGTCAATATTATTAATGATTGATAACAGTCAGTACCTGATTAAAGCAAAAGAGCCTTTTAAAGTTCTCCAGTCTTCTTTTTTTTCCCCAAAAAGCTTTTACTATAAAACACTTTAAAATTTCAAAAGATTAGCCTGCCCAGCTGAAAAATATAAAATTATTTCAAATAGCTGTAGCTAAAGAAAAATTAGGTCTAGAAAAATTGGTGTAATTAAAACATTTAAACTTGATTTAGTTAATTAAAAGAGGAAAATGATTGAATCTGTTAATGGAGATTAAATATGAATTAATATTTGAAACAAATGGAGAGAAAAATTCCAAAATAACAAAAATATTGTCATTGTCAAAAAGGACAATGTCTAACAATAACTGAACTGATAACTTCACATCACATCCAAAAAACCCCATAAGTTTTTAAAGACAGTAAGGTCAAAGAATGGTGGATGGACTGTTTGATGAGGAAAACTTGTAAAACATTTTATTTGGTTGTAGATCTTTTTTTTTTTTTTTCTTTTTTCCTTGCTTGCATTGAAAGCAAGGCTAATTTTATTACACTGTTTGCATGAACATGGATTTCAGTAATAACTAGTATCCTTCAACAGGGTTCTAGCAAATCTTCCTATTTCAAATAATCTAAAATTATTTGTAACTTGCTCTTAATCCACTTCTCCAAAAACAATTTATTTAAATTTCCACACAGTGTATTCTGCCAATTGTCTAGTTATTACTTTGACTAAATATTTCCTCCCTTTCAGCACCATCTTTCGAGAAATTACTCTGCCTTTATATAAAACTAGATTAAATTAGGCCTTTTTTTTTAATACTAGTTTAAGTAAGTGTTTTGCATTATCAGGCCTTTAACACAGGTGCCTGTTTACCTAAAGTGCATCTCATGAGCCACGCTTCCTTTGCCCCAGTGTTTATAACCCTCTTTTAAAAATAGATTTGTATTGATTCTGCAGTTTCCATTCTTTCAGGTGTTGTGTTGTGGGCTGAAATCTGTTTCCTTTGGGTGTGCCATGTGAAACAGACAATTACTAGAGACTTTCCTCTGTTCCCAAAGCCAGACAGCTGATATATATCCTCCATATTTTACTGTAATAGAAGAAGTTAGTCTTCTCTTTGATTTCTCTCAGATATAGGTTGTGGTCGTTGTTTAACCGCTAGATAAACAGTATCTTTCTTAGTTTGTTTCAGACAGCCTGAATTTCATAAGACTGGGAATTTGGGTATTGCTTTGGTTTATTTGTTGTTATTAAACACTTTTATTACAAGACATTCCTAAGGGATTCCTCAGACAGGTTTTGAAGAGTATATTGCTCTTTGGGACACCAAAGGAATCACAGTGGAAGTTTACTGAAACATTTAACAGTTGTTATGAATAAAAAAGACATACGCATACTATTCCCTAGTTAAAAACCAGAAAGCAAACCCAAACTGGAATCACTATTAACAGCTATTATGCCCAGGAGACATTATTATAGGAACATCTGAGTAAACCGTACATATTTTTGACAGCTGTATTTTTTGACAGCTAACTACTGACAGTAGGGAATCAATGATTTTCAAGACCTTTTTGAATGAAATTAGTGTTTTGTCTTTCCTGTAAAGTAAGTGTGGGGATTCTTTTGCCATTGGAATTAAGGGTTATAAAACCCAAAGGAATCTTTAGACCATTTCTGAAATTAAAATACCATCTGAAGGTCTTCTAGCATTCAAATAAGAACAACTTCTACCACAGGGATAAATGTAAGTAGCCAGCTTCTTATTGTGCCATTTCTTCAGAGTTAGTCTTAAAAGTTTAAGACTAAGTTAGTCTTAAAAGAGCTATAAGCTATTAACACAGCTAGATTGTGTGCTCTAGCAAAAATAAATTGTAGAAGTTTCTAAATAATAAAATAACTTCCATAACCTCCTCGTGCTATAAGAAGTTCTTTACCTATGTCTTGGCATAACCTCCAATGACAGATGTCTTCTTTCATATACAATTGAATTTACATTTAGAAACAGACATAAAAAAAGAGTATAATTTAGGTTCAGCAAAAGGTTTGACTATAAGTCTTTCATGGTATCTTCAGGAACACATATCTCCATACTGTCTTGAGTCAGGTTATTTGGCATTCTGTTGTGTCTTTTGTCTTATTGAAGAAACTGCATTGTGGGCAACAGCAATGTTCTTATCATGTGCCATTTAGCTTTTTCTCACTTTGTAGAAATGGAAAGAATTAATATGAATTTCTTAAAAGTAAAGAACCTCCGTAATTATACATTATTTTCAATAAATTATGTTTTTAGAAACACTGTGGACTGTGTAAACAATACATATGTTGTAGACTTAAATTCCAGATTATGTGTTATTTATGTGCTACCATGATTCTTCTTTTCTTCTGATAGGAAGCTGCCACTAAAGGAGGAAAATGGGAAAGAAGCTTTAAATCCAGAAACCATAGAAATCAAAGTTGCTAATGACATCATCCAGTCAAAAGAAGATGATAGCAAAGCATAATAAGATAAACTACAGCTGTCTGGATAATGCATTTGGATTGAAGTAACCCCGTGACCAAAACTTTACAGCTGATCTTAATTTCTTGGGAAACTTAAGCTTGGAATAGTTAGTATATGCGTACATATGATGAAACAGTTTCTGTCTACAGTTCTTTTCTATCTTTTTGTTAATGGTTTTAGTATGTAGTTTTGCTGACACCAAGTCCCATGGTATAAATTTGAAAAAATCTGCAGAATAAGAACTGTAATTTGTTGTATGACAAAGTATGTCTATTTAGAAGAATACTTTACAAAACATCCCTACCTGCAAACAACGCATCAGGTCTGTCCAGATCCTACAGTGCAAGCTACATACAAGAGTGCCATATACTACCGTATTTGTTTCCATTTATAATAAAGCAAAAGTTTAGGTTACCTTTAAAAAAAAAGAAAACCAGTCTCAGTATAACGTTTAAGATCTTAACACTGGCAGACACTCAGTAGTCATTCCAGCTGTGCTTATCACTTAAAAAAAACCAACAAAAAAAAGACACTCCAACATAGAGCCAGCTCCACCTGCAGTTCCACCTGGGTTCTTCAATATAATAAAAAGTTGATAAACACGATGTACAGATTTAAATAAAATTGGCTAAATATTTTGTAGCAGTATATTGGCCTCATCCTAACTATATGAGTGTAACTCTGAAAGGCCCCAGGATTTTCAGCGCTTCAGGTTTTCTGTATTAATGTTTGGGAGGTTGCATGTAAACTAAAATACAGCAAAGGTGTGAAAAGAAAACTCTTTTTTGATCATAATCTTGGCTTCAAGTGAAACCTTACAATAAACACAAGCTCAAATTATTTGTCCCAACGTATTTATGCATACACAGTATTCGTTCTTCTTTTAGTTCTAACCATTTAGTCAAGGGATAAAACTGCATTTTAGTGTAGTAGATAGATTTTCTTCCCAAATCAGTACATGAAATATTAAAAGTTGTCTTTATTAAAGTAGCACTTGTTTCTTTATGATTTCATACTCTTTGTCTTAACAAAAAACCCCATAAGAACAGATGGAAAGGAGGACTTTGGCTAAACAGCTAGGAACAGTTTTAAATTATTAATTGATAACATCTTGTATTAGATCAAATACATTTTTTCCTGTTGAGCATTCCTTAAGATAATATTTTCTATTTTTCTGGTTAACATGCAGCAGTCTGAAGTTTGGCTGATTTTTTTTTGATGAAAAATTCATTGTTATTTATTGTCATTGATTTAATGGTGCCATTAATTGGAGCAATATATTTTATTTCCATTCCAGCATAGTGTATCCTCACCTACTAAGCTCTTCAAAGTCTTGCTTTGGAAGAAGTAGATAAAGCATATAGAAAACTAGATTGAAAAATTCTACTTGTCAGGAGTAAATTATAGAGTACCTTGTGGGTTTTCCACATTTAAATCATACCTGAGGTTTAAGTGTAGCTTTACTCAGCAAATTAACCTCCTCTTCACTCTATATCTCAATTTTGCTCATATTTGAAGTCCTTACACTTCCTGATTTCCCACTGAATGTCATCAACACTTTGCTGGTATTTTGTAGTCATGACAAAGTGGTTGACTTTTGTGCTGTAAAGCTGAAAGAGAAATGTAAAAGAGTGTCCTTAAATTTGGGGAAAATGGCAGGTTAACCTTCTTGTTAATCCAAGCTTTTGTGCATTTGAAAGAGCTGAGGATATTTTTAATTCATAGATCTTTCGTATTTTTCAAAACCAAGTCATTGTATGGGTTTTTTTACAACTTTTCCTCACTTTTGGAAACACCTACAATAAACCAAGTAGTTGAGGACAGAGGCATACCACTGGTGTAGCTAGGATAAGAGGCCAAGTTCCCACAAAATCAGAACCAAAATGAAAAGAATGGGTAAGAGGAGATAGCAATGTGGGATGAAAGTTGTAAAAGAGAATAATTTAAAACTGCTGCAAAGATGTTTCTTTAAATGCTAGGGCACTACTTCTGGGTGAAGGAAAGGTGAAGCCATTCCTTTATAACCTCTGACTTTTGCTCCCAAGTAATGAGCAGGCAGTACTACCAAATACCTGCTTGTCTATTAAATTTCTGTCCTGTTTCTTTCTGAGTAAGTACACAGTGAGAAGGACTACCCCCTAACCTATAATTAAGAGAACCAGTTGCTTTGTTTATATATATGAATATATATTCTTTCCACAAGCATGTATTTGCGACTTGACTTTCTCCCTCTATCAAAATGCAAGGAAGAGACCTGGAAAATTCAAGCAGTTGAGAATAATGCAGTTGGTGTGGCTTGAACATCTGCACCCCACATCGTCTCACGCAGTATTTTTACCAGGATAAGAATGAAGGTAGGAAACATCCTTTCCCCTTCTACCTGCCATCACAAAGTTAGGTGACGCCATGCATATTCACATAAGTCAATCTTCACTAGGAAACGGTGCTTTTTCTGAAGCCAGCATGATCATTTGCACAACAAGGTTCCTATACAATGTGGGCACAGCTAACAGTGTCTAGGTTCAACTGTAGATGCATTTCAAATTTTAGTACTTCTTATTGGGACTTACACAAAAAAACCTTCATGGCCCAACAGCTATATATTGCATTTTTTTGTTTTGTTTGTTTGTTTTTCTCCCCTAATATGGCCTCTAAATACAATGTGAAGGCATTAGACGATTTAAGAGGTCTTGTCAGCACATTTATTTTTAATATGCCTGTGCTACTCTTTACAAGTAAAATATACTGCAAAATTATCTCAATATTGGAAGCAAAAGCATTTCCCACTATATTGGGTTACAAATCAAAAGCTATTTCCAGAAGTATTTCTTTTCTTCCTGCTGTTAAGTCTCTTGCCAGTTGGGCTATGAGAGATCTGAGAATTAAACAGTTCTAAATTGCTGATGGACTGTTCCAAGCATACCTTTTGGTCTGTGGATTAATAGGTTATCTCTTGTACTTTGATTATATGCTGTGCAGGAGAAAGCCAAACTATAACTATGAAAGAAAGCTTAAAAACACTGATATTTGCAAATATTTCCAAATGAGGGACAGCACGTAGCAATTTGTAAGATATGTGTAGAACTGGAATAACATCATTTCTTTATTTTCTTTTCCTATTCTAGACTAAAAAGAAAAAACCAGGTATCTGTATAAACATCACTTTTACTGTCTAAAAGTAATTTTAAGTGTTAGTATGAAATGTCAGAAGAGTTGACAGAATATAACTATTTGTAAAAGTAATCTGAATTGTTACACTAACATACTCCAGGGACGAGGGTGGGAGGGAGCCATTGAAATTATTGACAATATGGAATGTGGCAGTGACAATCTCTCTTCAACAAAAAATAAGAAGTAAAATTAAGTAAAATGACTTAGAGATTCTTGTTATTATTTTTTTAGTAGACACACATTCTGATTTACCACAATAGTAACAAAAGTTTTAATTAATGTTTTACAATTTAGTATACAAGTGTACTCTGGAGAGTTTTTTATGGTTTTGTTCGTTTATTTGTTTTTTCAACTTCTGAGATTTTTTTTGTGGTTGCAGAAATATTTACTATTCTGGTGATGCTAATGCCTAATGTGACAAAGATTAATTTATTTAGGCCTCAGTCTTGCAAGAAATTTTGTGTGACTGAACGCACCCCTCATATGGCACCCCACTGACATCAGTGGGGTCGATGTGAGCAGGAGGATGGTTGTACTTTCATAGGAGAGCTTGCAGGATTGGGCCTACTTTCTATCTCTTCATAGATATATACAATGTAGTTACACAGTGACAGTCATCTACAAAGGCTGTTTGACAACAGACCATGGTATAGTAAATTCCACCTGCTGTCTTCAGCCTCTACATTGATGTTCATCAAAAAAAGTGGCTTTCTTTTTATGGTGATAATTACTTTGATTATTTATTTAAGTGCCAATCATCAAACTGTAGTATAATAATCATGCCATTTTTCTGTTTCCTAGACCGAATAATGGAAATGTATTTGTGCCTTTTGATAGCATGCCACTCTGCTTTATTAAAGAAAAATCTTCAATAATTTGTCTACAAAGCCTGTTTAAAATATTCGAAAGCTTTATCATGACATACTTTTCTGCTCAAATATGCTCAAATACTCATCTAAAGTAAACTGGAGATAGTCTTCTCAAGTCACATAAATATTTTAAATGCAAAATTTGCAAAAATCTATTGAGATCACGATTCTAGTGAGGGTTATAGTGGGTGTATTACTGCTGAAAAGATTCAAGTAGATGGAGCGCATCAGGGGTGTGTAGGGGTGTTTTGACCAATTTATCAAGTTGAAGAGTCAGATAGAAAGTCTCCTTAGTTCTATGTAGATACTTAGACCTAAAACATTAAAATCTTTTCTCAAATCTGAAAGATGATGTGGAGCATCTTCCCACCATTTTACCTCTGGAGTAAAACTGCAGTGAATATTTGTTTCGCAGTCATTTGTGGCCTCATCATCTCTGTGTAAGCTGTCATAGGAAGTAATATCTTTGTAAAGTGTTGCGTCTGTTGGGTGACATTCACTCCTGATTAAAGGGCCTCCAAAAAGACCATTTACTGAAAAAGCTCAAGACCCCTGTTACGAATTGATCTATGGAGGGGTGCTGAGTGTGCTGCAAGAAGGGCTATGGTGGAATCCAGGTCTCACTAGGGTTTAGACACAAACTGACTTCAGTGGAACCTGAATTTCACCCATCCATCTCAGGGAGGCTCTGCATGTCCTTGGCTGATCAAGTCGCTTTTGTGAATCAGGCTTCTAGGTGTAAGTGGAACTTAAATGTCCTGCTAGGCTCTTGCTATCATTTTACACAGGGGAGGTTTTCCTATCAGGAGTTTGTACTGATCAGGAAACGTTGATAAAAATATCTGATCACAGTTTTATCCCATACGTTACTATATGCCCAGAAATAAAAGAAATAAAACATCCCTCTGAAAAATTCATTGTCATTGTGATACTTCTTTAGGTGAAGATAAAACATTCTAAGAAGTAATGTTTCTTCTTAAATCCCATTGTTTAACTTCTGATACTTGTGCTGATCGATCCACAGCTACTATGGTTAAATAAATCTTTTCTAAAAAGGATCCACCCGCCTTTTCAGATTTTTTCCATATAATTTTCTGGAGAACCTAATCCACTTGACAGAAGTTCTGTAGTGGTGGGGGGAAACCACTCACTAAGTTTTAAGTGATCTTCAATATTTCCACTGCACATATAAATGTGTTCTTATATCATTTTATTTGAACCTGAGCCAGAAAGAAGCCTTTCTATTATAAAATTGGCTTTGGATAAGGTTCTGAGAAATCACAGTTTACCAGTTTATCTTTCCTCTTAACAGGCATTGTGAGCCTCATGATGTTTGACTTTCAAACTTGAATATTGGCCATTTTTAGCCCAGAGAAATGAAATAAACATTTATTGCCAAGTTTGTATTGGCAGCTTTTAAGTCACAGGTGAGATCGGGAGCGGGAAAGATGACCAAATGCAGTGCTGACAGAATTCAGGAAAACCACTACCAGAAAGAACAGGGGCCAAAGAATGAGCTGAGAGAGGGCTCGGATACAGGGAGCATCTCTCGGTAGCAGTGACAAGGGAAACGGAGCTACTGAAACAAGACAGGCTGCTTAAGGGCATTGCCAAAAGGCAGGGTACTGCAGGCTGTGAAAACCAGAGGAGAGGGAACATTAGCCCTGTTGTATCCTTTAACTCTGCTGTGTAAAAGTAGGCTACATTTTTAAACTTAAAATGCAGGATTGGGGGAAGGGAAAACAAACCCTCAGAGTCTCTATAGATCAGTGACAAATATATAAAGCAGTCAGACCCCCCAGGAAGGTAATTTTGTTGCTCATGGTGTAGAGTTCTCACTAAGAATTTTGAACTACTTAGACAAGGTTTAAAAAAAAAACAGCTTTCCTGCTACAATGAGCACTCGGTATGTATTTGTATGCTGTGTACAGTATAAGCTAAAGCATACCATACATTGTTTTTGTTATTCCACATGTTGTCAACAGCCCACTTGCGATATATACCACCTGAATTATATATTGATAAGTTAGCTACCACTGGAGCTAGTTTGTTTATTGTTTCAAAATCTTATGTCCCTATGAAATGCTGTGTATATATATATATCTCTATACTGTAAAAAGAAGTAATATCGCAGATGCTGGTTTTGTATTTATGAAAGACATTGAAAGTATGGCTTAAAGTATATCAATTATTTGTCACTCTTCACCATTTGTATATTAATAGTAAAGATACTTTTACTTTAATGAAGTGTTGTAGTTACATTTATTTTTGCTGTGTCTTTCTGTCAAGGATGTCTGATTCATTAGGAGTCTTATTGCCAAAAAGAAACATATCAATTATTTTTCCCCCCATTATAGAAGTGCTGAATAAAGCTCAAGCAACCCTGCAATTTATTCTTTTTTCTGTCAAAATACATCACTGCTATTAAAAGCTACTATTGTAGCATCCTGTGTCTCCAGCTGAGCTAGAGGCCCATTATGATCAGCCCCCTAAATGTTAGTGTTGAAAGATAATCTTTTTTTCCAAACAATTTGAGTGCAACATTTTAAAAGTATTTTGTATATGCCAGCAAAAGATAATATCAGCAGAAGCTAGCTAGTTTTGCCAAACTTTGAGCCTTCCAAAAATCTTGCAACCGTGTTAGCACCACCAGGAACTGCTCATAACAGGTCGGGCACAGCTGCAATGAAATGGGTTTCATTGCTGGTTTGTATTCCACTAAGATGGAGGATGGGCGAAGCACACCCCAGACAATACAGCTCAGCCACTTCCCTGAAATGGCAAAGGAACATCTATGACCTCTGTTTTACCACTAATAAAATGAAGCCTCCTAAGAGACGGAATTCCCATAGAAACTTGCTAGATTGTGTAGTCATGCCTAAGCATCAGCTTTCTGAGTGCCACCTAAGCTCTAACAAACCACACTAGCCAAAGAATGGAAGGGCCACACATAGGAAAAAAGTAATGTTTCGTCCAACAAAGTCTTCACAGCTGTATCTTCTTCCTTCCACAGATCCTTAAGCTCTGACCCTGCAGACGTCTTAGGCATGTGCTTCCCTAAATGTCAGTGGCAGCATCAACAATTAGCAAAAGTCTCTTTGTAATGAAAAACTGAGCCTGAGGGAACGGGTTTAGTGTCCTGTTAACATCAGTGGGCCACTGAAGGTTTTTCATATAGTCATGTGTCCTGGTCAGAAAAAGCCAGACTTCATCAAATGATGCATGAATTTGTTTCCAGTATCTCAAGAGTCAACCAGTTCAGTACACTGGCCGCAAGATAGGTCCTCCTTTAATTTACAGGTGAGCAGTAAATACAACTACTGCAAATTACTGGTAATGCAAAGATAATGTATGACATCTTCAGAAACAAGCTTAACTTTTAAAAACTCAGCCTTGCCACTGTATGTCATGCTCTGATGTATTTCAGACATGTTATTCAAAATACAAGAAAAATTATTTAAAAGTATATTCAGATACCTTGATAAGGACAATTTATTTACCCATGTCATTGCTGAATTAGACACAGATAATACTGCACCAAAAAAAAAAACAAAATGGAAAAAACATGTCAGTTACTTACAGTTTGCACTCTTGGCAAAAGACAACTAACTTTCTCATTTGAGCCCTAGCAGATCTTGATAAACAAACTATATTTGTAAGATCATTCCTATGTGGAAAATGCTTATGTTTGGGGATATGGTTAAAACTTCATTGGTGATTTATTAAACACTAAAAAAAAAAAAAAAACAACCAAACCAAAAACAACTTTAAATTGATCTTAGTGTCATACTTAAATTTCTGTAAAAATTCTTTATGTAGCAAAAAGATGAAACTATCTTTCAGTCAGATTAAACAAAGCAACAAAGCACATCCATAGTTGGTACCAGCATAAAGAATTATCAATGGTGTTGCTGAAAAAGCAGAATGAACCACATCTGACAGCAGGGTGATCAGGTCAGGCAATTAATTTCTAGAATTCATTCAGGCACTCTGATGATAAGGTGAACAAAAAAGTTTTTAATTAAAAAGAAAAGTTTTTTCTACTAAGCAAATACCATTTTTTAGGACTAAACTAGTGAGGGAGAATTTATATCTTACTATTTTCAAATTAAAAAAGGGGTTTCATTGTCTTAGTCCATGACATGATGAACAAATTTTACTTTGGCCCTTACTTTTATCACAGACCAGGGAAAAAAATAATCATTTACTAGGACTAAATCATCTTTAACCACAAAAAATAGGAAAGTGCTATGTATTGCTATGACACTTTCTAAAGCAACAAAAAATAAACATTATGATTTTTTAAAAAATTGCTTCCAAATGGATTTGTGAACTACAGACATCTTTAAAAATAAAAGAATTTGGAGAATGTAATGACTCCTTGCACATAGTGTACTGTGAGTTTAATTGACAGGGCGCTTGCAATGAATTTCACAATGAATTTCAAACTACTGTGTGATAAGTAAGGCAGAATGAAAGTGGTGATGTGTATCAGAGGTTTCCTATGCTAAGCTTTTCATTATAGACGAGTTTTGTAATGAGGACATTCCCTAGTGGGATGCAAGTGTTAATTGTTGCACTGGAGTAATGGTTCTGCCCTTCTTGGTATTCATGACATGCCCGGCTGCAGCGTTTTGTTCTATCCTTCTCTCTGTAAAGTATATATTCAGTAGAAAGTAGTATCTTTTGAAAAATTAAAGGCATTTACTCTGTAAAATATAATTTTTTGCTTCTGTGAGTAAAGGAAAACAAATTAACACCACTTGCATAATTTGGTGATAAAATACACAGCTATAATATCACTGCCATGTATACTGTAACTTGTATTCTTCACCAAGGCAACATAAATTCCTTAAGGTGAAACACCCTATGGCCATCTGAAGGATCCATGTTTTTGTTTTATGCTGAAGGATGGGGGCCTGAACATGCCGTATATGTGACCAAGGAAAGTGTTTGATTTTTTTCTGTGAGTTTGATTCCAGCATCAGTCCAGGATTTCTGAAGATACCACTCTCTCTCTGCTGGATACAGGCATGAGGAGGAAGCAGTAATGTAGAGGCATAGAAGTAATTGAAGCCACTCTATCAATTACTGAGGAATTTACTGTGAACTCCACTAAGTAAAAAAAAAAAAAAAAAAAAACAACAAAACACCAAAGCAACTAAAAGTTAGTATTCCATTTCCCTGATGCTATTGAAAGATAGCCAGTGCCATGAGGGCTGGCAGCTCCCTGGTGCCAGGTAGCTGGGGGACCCATGTGGTGTCTGGGAGGGTTTGGCAGCCAGGGTCTCTCCCACCACCCCCAGCCCAGGAGCAGGGTGGCCAGGGGGGCATCTGGGGCAGCCCCAGCCCAGTGAGCCCATAGGGGTGATACAGGGCCAAAGTCAAGCCGGGAAGTCAGGTTCAACCTGGTCTGTGGGTGCAGCTGAGATGGGGACAGGCCCACCTAAGGTGCTGCTGGGGCAGGGGCTGACGGCCCTGGGAGGCTGAGAGGGGTCCCTGTGTCATGGGAGTTCCAGAGGTGGGCAGGGACAGTCAGGGCTGCCAGGGCCTGGAAAGTCAGAATGAAAATTCATGGAGAGATAAGAAGTTTGTATATTCTCAGACTTGAGTTAAAGGTTTAGAAGGAAAAAAGAAATGGTTTTGGAGATGGGAATTGGGTAAGTGCCCACTACCAAAATGGTAAAGCAATAAGATGTTGATCATTCAGGCAATTCAAGTTAAGCATGTTTCTTAGTTGAGAAAAGTATAGTGCTATAAGTAGACTAATCATACTTTTTGCAGATTGATTTTATTGTCTTTTGTATGAGATCCTTGGGAGATAAGCTCCTTGTAGTTCGTAATTTGTCTTAAGTGGGAGAGCAGAAGACTGACAGAGAGAAAGGCTGAAGCACTGGAATAGGGGCAGGGGATCCAATTTCCATTTTGGGTGCCAGTTGCTTGGATTGAGCAAATCAATTGCCAGGAGAGAGTAATGTTTCTTTTCCTCTTCTTGTCCATTTTGTGCTAAAGATTTATGGACCCGTTTATCTTACTGATTTGTGTGAGACTCATCACAATAAATATAAGAACATGCATAAACTGTTTGCAAGATTTAAACCTTAGATTAGAAGTGGGGTTTGTTGGATCTTGTGGCAGAGAAATCTTTTTGCTGCCGCTTTATGAAGTGTTAGTATGCTTGTGTTTTAATGTATCAGAGCATTCAGTTCTTGCAATACAAATAATACTGATCACACGTTTAGTACTTGAGTTGTTACCACTATCTGAGCGTGTGGGCAATAACTAAATCCTGGGCAGAGGAAGCGTTCTCTGTATGACGTTCCAGTGGCAAGGTTACTATCAATTATCACGATATTGTTAACTCTACCCCAAAGAATTCTGAATTCTTTATCAAATTATGAGCAACTGCATATCTATTGCTTAGCTTCAAAAACCTATGCTGTCTTGACATATTACGCTGCCTGTTACTTCTATGTGAAAGGGCAACCATGTATTAGCTTATTGTTTGGAAAATAGAGACAATTTCTTCCCTACGCCAGACCACCTGAATTTCCCTAGAAATGCTCAAGTAACATAACAGACAACAAAGGAAACACTAATTTAGTAGCAGTATTTCCCAAAACATCTTTTTTGAGAACATCCTTAACTATCTGTAACTGCAGAATTAACCTCTTCTAGGATTTTTTTTCTTACTAGGCCTTTCTGAGGGCAGCACTATAACTTCAAAGGGGTTAAACAAATGCAGGTGAGGTGTGACCATTTTGCAAATGTCTGGTGCTTGCAATTTTGCTCTTTCTTAGAGGTAAGTATGTTTAGGTGTTGTTACAGCTTTCTCTCTTGTTTCTAAGAAAAGGAGTTATTGGTAGAGGCACTGTAACAGGCAAACTTTTTTTTAAACAACAAGCTGTGTTGTTTGGATACTGTAGCTTGTATTGCTGGAGTATCTAAAAGCTTCGAGCAGGCTGAGGTGGTGTGGAAACAGGCACAAAAAGTCAAGAGTCAAAAAAGAAAAAGTGGAGGAGGGGAGAGGAGGGAAAGCTGACGTAATAAATCAATAAGATATCTGTACTGGGGGCAAGAATTATGGGTTTAATAATTTTTAATCACATTTTATTTTGAAGAGGAGTGGGAAGAGGAGGGAATTAGCAGAAGGACTTCAGTGTAGAGTTAGGCAAAAGATGTATTAGAAGGTTAGTCAGAGAAATAAGAATAAAAGAGAGTAGGAGAAGTTTAAGTGAAACCAAAAAAAAGTAATTTGCTGGTAGAAAATAGGGGTGTTTTTAAACAATGAAAAGTAAGTGAGAGGGAGAGAGAGAGATCTATCATGTTGACCTGGAGAAGAGTGAAATGTTAGATGACTGCCATAGGAAATCTTAGCTGTTGTGCCGTGTTTTGGGGGGTGGACAAATGTCTGTGTAAATCCATTTTTGGATGGTGTCTAGACTTCTTGATCTGAAACTTTTCACCGGTTAACAATTAGGAGAAGTTTACCCTAATTTTTCATAAGTCTCTGGATATATCTTGTCATTCTATTCCTAATTTTGAGTGGGAACAGGAGGCTTTCATACAGTGGCTCTACATTGATGGTAGCTGTCTCAAATCCTTAGCGAAGTCCTGATCCTGCCTTACCTTGGTATGCTGGTGAAAACTGATGGGCTTGCAGCATGATTTATTAAAAACAGATTTCATAAACGAAGCAGAGGAGAGTAAACCCTGTGTTCTCACCTTTTCCATTCTTCAGCCTTGATTAACAATGAACCCACTGAAAGTACAGTTGATGAATTGTACTGAATCAAGCTGTTCGAATTCTACTGAATCGAGCTGTTCTTTGTGGAGTTCTTTGGTTTTGGTGAGTTTTTTGCTTGTTTGTTTCGGGGTTTTTTTGTTTTGCTTTTTTCCAAATATTCCTTCAGGATTCTGACCTGGATAATGTGGGCCTATTCTTATAGTACTGAATGCAAAACTGTCACTGAAACATTTTCCTTTTTCTGCAAGCAATTCATTTCCTTCCTCTCAGACTTTATTTCACTAATTTTACCGACAATCATGTAGCATGTAGGTGTGCTGCAAAGCCCTGCCTGAGGTAGAGTTTTTGCAGAGTTCAGATAAATTATATTCCCTGCATCTTGTCTTTTTAGGAATTTTTTTAGAGTAGCCTTAGAGATGGATTAAGCTCAATTTATGTAATTGGATATTTATTCCACTATGTAAGTTTTTCTCTGTCAAACTTGAATCGTAAAAAAGACAAACACGAGAAGCATACTGCTTCTTCTTTCTTCCTCTTTCTGTGCACAGCCCTTTCTTGGGACTTTGGACCATTCATGGACCTATTAATTCATGACCCTATTCTATGACTTCCAGTTCTTACCATACTTGTGGTCGTAACAGCTCCATGGCTTTGACTCTAAAAATGTTTCAGGCAGACAGGTTGTGTTTGAATTTGTATGTTTTACTTCAGTCATTTAGCCGAGCAAGTAGGCAGATGATAGCAACATGATAGACAAGAATGTATGCATCATTAGAAGAGTTTGGTGGTACTTGGGTTTTTATGAGCAACTGCTACCTCAGACAGATGTGCCCTCTTAGTCGGGTGGATTGGGAGAGGATGTGATGGTGGGCTGCCAGGCTTTGTAAATGTTTACTCAATTTGAATTTTTATGGAAGCAGTTTAAGACTACAATAAGTATATACACAGATTGTCTAAGGGCATGGGCACAGTGCCTCGCTGTGATAAGGTAGGTGAAGAGTCTCTCATACCCCCTCTATCGGCAATTAATTTTGGCTGGGTGGAACTGTGCTGTATTGTGGTTAGTCAGCAGTGAGTGTGTGAGCTAGCTGAGTGCTATTTTGAGTTTCTCTAATAATATGGATTAGGCCTCTAGTACACAGTGGGCTACTACTGTGATTGCAGGAAGCCAAAGGGGTTAAATGATTTAATTTGACTTACCATTTTTATTGGAACAAATTTATCTATATTTATTGGAATAGAGTTGATTTATTTTTTAATTGATTTCTGTCTACTTGGCTCTTGCTAGACCTGCTTCCAGAATGAGCATGTAATATGCGTGTCTTAAAAATCTCTTTTCTACAGTAAAATAACTGGTCCCTATTTAAAAAATGGCTAATTTGTGGACCTTTGATTATTCATACACTTTCTTTTGTTAACCCTCACTCATATCACTTCAAGTGAGTTCAAATCAGGCTGTGGTTTTCTAGAAGCAAAATGGACTGTGAATATCTCTCAATGACTTGAAAGCTTTGCAGTAGGTAATGCTTTTAAGATAGTAATGGAAGTTGCTGCCTCCTTGTAGACAAAGGTGTTTAGAAAAAATCCAGTGTATTTAGTAATAAAAAATACTCTCTAAAAATTAGTTCCATCTCACATTAAAGTTAATTTCTGTCCTGTGTCTTCTTTATAGCCAAATTGATCACTGTTTATTTACCTCTTACTAGGAGTCTGTTGATAAGAGATTGTCAATCTCATAGGTGGGTGCTAGCATGTGCTAATCAGGAATATATTAGAATATAGCAGAAACTTGAAATGACAGTTACAGTCTCTTCTCCTTACTACCTTTGTGCCACTGCACTAGTACACAAGCTGCCGTCACATCATGCTGCATTTAGAACTGCAAGGAATAATAATGGCCTTTAAAAGAAATTTCAGCTTATAAATGAATATATACCATATATCTGGATTTCATAGGTTATTTTGGTTAAGCTTAAAGTTAAATAGCAGTATAATTTAAGGTTTTATTAGATCTGAGTTGGGATGGGTGTAGACTACTTACATACAGCCTTTAGATGCAGTGTGCTGGTTTTGACTGGGATACAGTTAATTTTCTTAATAGTAGCTAGGTTGGGGCTATGTTTTTCATTTGTGATAACACAGGGATGTTTTCATTATTGCTGAACAGTACTTACACAGAGTCAAGGCCTTTTCTGCTCCTCACACCATTCCACCAGCAAGTAGGCTGGGGGTGCACAAGAAGCTGGGAGGGGACACAGCTTGGGCAGCTGACCCCAACTGACCAAAGGGATATTCCACACCATATGACGTCATGTTCAGCACATAAAGCTGGGGGAAGAAGAAGAAAGTCGGGGACATTCAGAGAGATGGCATTTGTCTTCCCAAGTATGTGTTATGTGTGACGGAGCTCTGCTTTCCTGGAGATGGCTGAACACCTGCCTGGTGAGGGGAAGTAGTGAAGGAATTCCTTATTTTGCTTTGCTTGCATGCACGTCTTTTGCTTTGCCTATTAAACTGTCTTTATCTCAACCCATGAGTTTTCTCACTTTCCTTCATCCCACTGGGATTGGGGGGGTGAACGAGCGGCTGTGTGGTGTTTAGTTGCTGTCTGGAGCTAAACCATGACACGCAGCTTCTCTTCTGTATTTTTATGTTCCGCTACATGTTACTCTGTCACAGTATGAAGAGACAGCATTTTCCCAAAGCAAAGGTTTTCAGCTTGTTAGATACAGACAGAGAGATATGGATTGTTTGGTTTGGTTTTTTTTCTTAACAGTATAATTTCTTCAGTGAGAAAAATCTGTACTGAATTAAGATAGGTTCATCACTCGCTCCAAAATATTTCAGAAATAAACATCGTAATTGCTTCCTTTTCATCACAATGTTGTACCAGCTTGACTTCTTTTGCCAGCCAACCTCCTCAGACCATCCAGAACTGCCAAAACATCTGAGATAATACACATTCAATTACAGTATTATAAAGATGAACCATCTGTGCTAAGGTTTCCAGTGTTGCATGAGAATGAAAATAGGAATATGCAAAATCCCAGATAAGTTGTTATAAGTCCCAACATGACATAAGTGCATTGAGTTAAGGCAGTCCCTAGCATTGTTAAATAGCCGTCACAGATTTTACCACCTACAATTAAAACCAAAATTAGAAAAACTATGTTGGATATGCTGTGGAATCCACTGTGAGTGAAGAGAAGTAAATTGCTTCAGTGCGTTCAACAAATAGTAGTAGTTTTATCAAAGCTTCACTTTTCTAATGGAACCAAATTCAACCCACATTTAAGGAGTCTGGAAGTAGGCTTCCTTTCTATTATGCCTTACTCCACAGGCATGGAAAGGATAATGGACACTGTTCACTATTAATACTTATACACCATACGTGTTTTCTCTTATGTCTTGCACTTAACTTCAGTAGGTCTGTCTTTATACAGGTATAACCCATTCCTTGTATTGCAATCTCTCTGAGGTTCCTCTCACATTGATAGGATCAAAGCTGTGTGCAGAAGATGAAGTGCTGTGAGCCCCATAGTTGGTGCTTTTATATTCATTGGTGGCTTATAAATAGGTCTACGTCTCAGTGCAGCTCTTGCCCAGGATTTTTATGTACATACATTTTGAGCTAGGCATGCTATATTTGCTATGCTAAAATAAATTTACTAGTATGCAAGAGTTAACATAATGTGCTAATTTAAACCCATTTAGATTTTTTAATGTTCACTAGAATGATTTTTACTTTTTGTTAAAGATAATTCACATCCTCCACTTGTGTGGCAGCATGGGGGGCTGAATAGAGGGAGAAGAAAAGTTTTCACTGCCTAGTTAGTTATTATCCTAATGACATTCCCAATGACTTAAAAATGCAGTGTATACAAAATGTTAGCTAGAGATACAAAACAACTTATGTTACATGCATACTGTGTTATGTAAAAAATGAAGCATGAAAAAATGGAACAAGAAGGCAGAAGGAAAAACTGGGTGTGCTGCTGGAAAGAGAGTTGTTCTGTAAAAAAGAAGTTTTGGGTTGTTTTCTTTTCTTTTTTTTTTCCAGTCAGAAGATAACCTCTTGTTCTGTGATCCAACATTAGCCCATGCCAGGGTCTGTTCACTTGGTATGTGATTTCCTATGTCAGCAAAGAGAGGGTGATGAGATGCCACAGCCATTAGATCCATCCCTCTTTGAAAGAATACACCATATGCAAGAGAGGGAGAAGCAAGAATTTATTGTTAACTTAATAAAAAATCATAAGACCTAATCATAATATGACAGTTGTTACTAGTCCAGCAATACAAACACAGTCCAAATCAGTACAGAAAGGCCTCACTAATAATAATGTCATTATAATAGTTAAATAAGAGAACTTTTTTTGGTGTTATGCTTGCCCACCCAATAACTGTCTAGGTTTGATGGTCAAGTATTTGAGCCTTCCCCAAGCAAAGAGGTGGGGGCACTCATCAGTGTCTTCGCCAGGATGAATGTGACCTTCATGGTCCCTTCCTCCTCAGTGATAGGGTACACTTGGATTTATTTTTAGGCGTTTTCCCATCCCCACCTGCTCCCTTCCCCCTGCTCCCAGGGAAGGGGTGAAAGCTGCCCTATAACCCCCCTGTACCCCTGGGGGCCGTCTGTCCGGCAGGGACTGCCCAGGGCTGTCAGCCCCTTCCCCGGGGGCACTCACAGAGCTGGAGCTCAGACAGGCTGGGCAATGGGCGCTCGGCCACCGGGCGCCTGGTCAACCCAGCTCAGCCCCGCTCAGGCCAAGGGCAGCCCAGCCACCCCCTGAGATTTGGTCTATGATCAAGAGAACACAAAACCTGTGTAATTTCACAACTAATGACAAAATTGTATTTATTGGGCTTAGATGTGAAGAAGAATGTTCCTATTTGAGTTATGAGGAGGGTATAACCATTACTACTGCTGTTTTTAAATTAAATTGACTGACCTTTCTCTCCCATGTACTAATATCTTTTTTGTAATAGGGACACCCACACGCTGCTGCTGACTTAGGAAGCTTTCAGAATGAGACAGTGAACCTGAGTATAAAGATATTTTGAAAGGTGATTGAATCAGCAATATGACCCTGAGATTTTCAGAGGCATACACCAACATACAATGGTTAGTACTAGTCTCTGAATCTGCATGCAAATCAAACATTGACTGATGATAGTTCAGTATATTCATCTACGCTTATTACATTTAGATGTATATTCTGTGCTGAAACGAGGTCAACTGCTGAACCAAAGCTTCAGCATGGTAAAATTCACACATATTATGGTGTGATAGTAAATGCTGAGCTGAGCTGATTATAAAGTTATCGCTTATTTAATGGAGAGTTGTTATGGTTTAAACCAGCAGCCAAATACCACACAGCTGCTCACTCACTCTCCCCGCCCAGTGGGATGGGGGAGAGAATAGGAAAAAAAAAAGTAAAATTCATGGATTGAGATAAAGACAGTTTAACGAAGGGTAAATAAGAATAAGAAGAAGAAGAAGAAGAAGAAGAAGAAGAAGAAGAAGAAGAAGAAGAAGAAGAAGAAGAAGAAGAAGAATGGTAGACTATACAAAATGAGTGATGCACAATGCAATTGCTCACCACCTGCTGAACAATGCCCGTCCCATCCCCAAGCAGTGATCGCCCCTTCCCAGACCATGCCTCCTAGTTTATATACTGAGCATGACATCAGATGGTATGGAATAGCCCATTGGCCAGTTGGGATAGCTGTCTTGGCTATGCTCCCTCTCAGGTTCTTGGCAGAGCATGGGAAGCTAAAAAGTCCTTGATTCAGTGTAAACACTACTTAGCAATAACTAAAACATCAGTGTGTTATCAACATTCTCTCATACTAAATCCAAAAAACAGCACTATACCAGCTACTATGAAGAAAATTATCCCAGTTGAAACCAGGACAAGAGTTTAGGGAGGTGGAAGGTGATATTCCATCAAATCATACCAGTTCTTTTTAGCACTAATCAAGTAGGACTAATGTAATGAGCGATAACTGTAAGAGTTATAATTAGTCCTCATTTTTTCTCAGGCAGTGTTTTGTTTTGCTTGTGTACTCCTATTTATGTTTAAGAAAGTATTGCTAATCTTCTTTTCATGTCTGTTAACATACAAAAATGATTTTAAATTCTCTTTGTTATTGTGCTGTTTCATAATTAATGATCTAGCTAAGATATTAGAACTTTATTGTCATCCACATATATTACTAATATAATCTGAAACAGAAACCTAAACTATGTATTTTTTTAAGGTTTTGCATAGCAACCCTAGTTGGGTTGGAGATATTGAACCCTCTTGTGCTGGTTTTGACTGGGATATAGTTAATTTTCTTAATAGTAGCTAGTTTGGGGCTATGTTTTGCATTTGTGATGAAAACAGTGCTGATAACACAGGGATGTTTCATTATTGTTGAACAGTACTTACACAGAGTCAAGGCCTTTTCTGCTCCTCACACCACCCCACCAGCGAGTAGGCTGGGGGTGCACAAGAAGCTGGGAGGGGACAGAGCTGGGACAGCTGACCTCAACTGACCAAAGGGGTATTCCACACCATATGACGTCATGTTCAGTACATAAAGCTGAGGGAAGAAGAAGGAAGTGAGGGACATTTGGAGTGATAGTGTTTTGTCTTCTCAAGTAACCGTTAACACGTGATGGAGCCCTGCTTTACTGGAGATGACTGAACACCTGCCTGGTGATGGGAAGTAGTGAAAGAATTCCTTATTTTGCTTTGCTTGCACGCGCGGCTTTTGCTTTACCTATTAAACTGTCTTTATCTCAAGCCATGAGTTTTCTCACTTTTACCCTTCCGATTCTCTCCCCATCCCACTGCGGGGAGAGTGAGTGAGCTGCTGTGTGGTGCTTTGTTGCCAGCAGCGGTTAAACAATGACACTTCTCCATTTTCTTCTGTACGAATAAGTAATATTTTATATTTGTTGCAATACAAACTGTGGTACAGAAGAAATAGCAGTAAATTATTGCAGTGACTTGGTTCTGTTCATTAACCAGATGAATGAATTTCAAGTCTCCTTCCAACTGCAAAAGAAACTCCATGCTAAACTTGCTTTTGTTTGTACTTCTGTCTTTGGAATTGATTAACTCCTCAGATACTAAGTCAACCTGAACTAAAAAAATTGAGCATGGAAGGGCATTTCTGTGTACTTTTGGGTGTGCAGTTTCTGAGTATGTTTCTATGCATCTTTTTCACATGTCAGAAAAACAAGTTTCTTCTTCTCTCTGAACATCCCTTTTCATTTCTTCCCCTCATGAAGAAAAGTGAGAGGTAAAAAGACTGTCTCTGCATGGCTCCCCCACAGTGGTAAGCTACCGCAGAGAGGTACAAGGAAGGAGCAGGCAAGGGTGCTGCTAGGGGAAGCGGCAGGCGTGTAAGCCAGTACTGCCATTGTGAGAAGCAACGGTGGACCCATATACTCAGACATCATCAGGACCCTTACATTCCAAAAAGAAGGTTCTCAGTGGGCAGCCTAAAGCTTAACGCTTAATGCTTTAAGCATTTCCAGAAATATTTCCATTCTGGAGAAATATATATATACTTATATAAACACACGCCAAGTGCCTGTAGTCACTGACCATTCTGACCGGTGGGGTTCTGAGGTGGGGCCCTTAGTTAAGATGACATGGATCCTGGTTCATCAAGGTGGAGAAGAGAATGGCAGGAGAATCTGCAGGGATTTTATTGTATTTTTTTTACCCTTGTGGCATAAATATTCTATTTTCCAGCTAGCACTCTCTCTGAAAATTACTTCATCTTCGTACACTTCAAGAAAAACAGTATTTTCAAAGTCAATCATCTCTAAAATTCAGTGCAAACTTAACTGTACATACATTTTTTAAAAGATGAAATGAGCAGTTTTCACATTGTAAGCAGATTTTCTCATATGAAGATCATGTTAATGGCAACCCTATAATTGTAGTAGGTCCAAGAAAAACTTGAACCCCTGGCCTCCAAGGGAAAAACAGAGAATTTAATGACTTTTTAAAAAATCTGTGTATGTCCATTGGGACTTTGTGAAATCCTAAAGTGAAAACATCTGATAAGATACAAGTATGGAGAGAAAAAGATTAAAAAATAAAATACAGCCTGAATTCAGGAACATCAAGCTATTTTTTCTTTAGGTAGAGAGATCCATAAAGAGAATTAAGTGTTTTACCACATATAGAGGTGGATGGTTTTTCTATTAAGTGGTTTTGATCTACTGGAAGAAAATGAATTCTCCAGAATACAAGGAGAGAAAACATGTATTAATATTAATTCATCGTGCATGTTAACAGGACTGTATTCTGAAGTAAAATTTCTAGATTTAATTTCATATTTGTGATGTGAACCCTTCCAATAAAATAATTTTGGAAGTGGCTTACATTTAATGTTTTACTTATGTAACCTTTGAAAATTTTTGTTGATTCCTGTCTTATTTAGTATTATTTGGTCCTACTGTGCACTTGCTTCAGCAGGCAGTAGGTCCTGACTATATAACCAGGCAGTCAGTGCTGACTGTATAACCTGCTGTTAGGTCTGCTTTTTTTCCCTCAGCTGAGTAGTAGTTCATCAAGAAGACTTGAGAAATGCATATGTGCGTCTGGATGTACATATATATATGTGTATATGTCTACATATATACAATTATATAGTTTTTCTGTTTGCTCTCACTTAAAAGTCCTGATCAGTAGTCACACCACAGAGGTCACACAGCAACAATTTGGCACAGTTTAAGAGTTTACTGGCTACTAATTAACTTTTATAAATTTTAAACTGCAGTATGAGGAAGATTAAATGAAAAAGTGTATTTGTACAGCAGTTTAATGGTGAAGTTTTCCTCTCTAGGTTTGGTTTAAGATGATTCTAGAATATTTAATATATATTCTGAAATTCAATGCAAATGCTATTCACAGTCTAGATCTTCTATCCCATTTTCCAAATGGCATATTCAAATGTCATTGAAATAAAAGAAAGCAGAAAGGAGCTTTTGTGTGTCTTGCTTTCCCTCTCCATTTTTTTTTAACAGGATAATTTAGCCAATGGTAACTTCCAGAAAGAAAAATACTAGAATGAAGAGTATGTTTTAATCTTTTAATTTCAAGAGTTTCCAGAGACATTTTCAACATTTCAATGCCTTTATAAGCTAGCCATATACATATATATAGGCCCTCTACTCTTAGAATTTGGTGACTAATTTCTAATGAATAATTTATTTGATGAATGTTTTCCCTTTTGTCTTTTGAATTGATCAGGGGTACAATATAAAAGAACATCTACTTATTGTTCAAAAATATCAGATTAATAGTTTGTGCTAATATATGTTGCTCTGAAATGAAGTGTTTGCCAACAACTTACAGGCATTTGATAAGCTGGACTGGATAGTACAAACAGAACATATGTTTAAAACTACTTATAATATACCAAATTTTTTTTCTTTTTTAACCAGTAGACATTTTGAAAAACATCATCTAAAATAATTAAGCAGAAAGAATGAATTTGAGTGACCTTCTTTAACTGTGTTTTGTTTTTTTTTTTCCTTTCAAGATAAGAGCAGGTTGTTTTCATTGGTTTGTTCTTTCTGTAATCAGAAATAACAGCTTTTCAGGGAGAAAAATACAACACAGGAGATTATTTTAAGTATCTCTTTACAAATAATTTTTGTGTTTCAAAACCAGCTTTATTTTAACTGCTGGGTTTCTTATTAGGTTGCTAAATTGCTACAAATACTTGTTACATGGTTTTTTTTTTTCTTAATTTCAAAAATGCTTGTTTTGATGAAACGGTTGCTTCCTCCTCTCAGGAAGAATTAACATGTAGCACCTTCTCCTGTATCCTAAGTTCCTGAATCCAGTTACATATTTTCATGTATATGTCATGGAGATATAGTACTTCTTTCCTCCAAATGTGGATGATGTTGTTCTTTAATGGAATAGTGATAACCTGGGCTTATTTGCCAACCTTTAACATATATAATTGAAAACTCACCTTTATCCTCAGATATTTGCAGGTTTTTTCAGTGTTCCAAGCTGCCAATAGATGCAGCAGAATTTATCAATAGCATATTGGTGTCATCCCCCCACCCAACACATTCACCCTAGGCCTTTTTAGGAGCTGTGCATCTGCTCATAGTTTGACTATAAGGATTAAATCTAAAAAGTAATCACATATATATACAGCTGCTTAGACCAATAAGTATAGACAAGAATAGCAGTGATAACATACTTTGGTGGTTTTCAAAGTCTCGACTTTCCGTATGGCCATAGTGACCAGAATAACTATGACGAATGAGTCTTAATGATGGTTCTTTAACTGAGTCAATATCCTTATAAATAGTTCTTACCTTCCTATATTTAATTTATATACTAAGACAGAGATGCTTTAGTCAGTTTATACACAACTTGCCTGTGTTATTCTATGCTATAGTTTTTATTTTCAGCTCTTACCTTCTCTTGTTCTTTCCTCTACCTGTAGCTTATTTCTACTAACCAGTTTCTTTTTCATCTTAAGTCTTATTCCAAGTCTGTCATGTGAACAACTGTAGCCAAATTCCAGCTGGAGCCTCTGTTGTTATTGTGTAATTAAAAGTAATATACTACTGAAATTTCTACCCTTTACTTGTATCTTTCTCATGTCTTCAGACTAAAACATGGAAACATTGTTATTTTGCCCCTGGCATTCAGTATCCCTTTTCTATATTTTTAATCTCTTTCATTCGTTTATTTTTAAAAGTGGTGGAGTAGATATACATTTTGAGGTTTTGTCTATGTGGCACAACAGACACTCAGCTTTGAATGAAGCATGATTTCTCTGAATCCTTACATTTACTCTGTCCACTGGTAGAAATGATATAGGTGACGGAAATGTGATACTTTGGTGTTTAGATTTCAAAACACCCAGTTTGGAAGCTGTCCAGAATCTGTCTTTAAAAGCAGGCAAGGAAGGGGCTCTGAAAAAGTGTTTGTCTTCTCCATGTCAATTTGCAGTTCTACAGTAGCTGAAGTGTGTTATTTGACACAGTAACCTTGAGTCACTTATAAGATTTTATTGACAACTGCAGTCCTTTGCCAAATCTCTCTTTATTTTTACACAACTTCTGGCTGTCCTTGTTAGGATACATTAGTGTCAAACTGAGGAATGCTGATGAGGGAAGACAAGTCATGTACCCTACACAGGCTTGCTATCACAGTCCTTTTTAAATGAGGGTATAATGTCTTTTGGCTCTGTGGAACAAATATAATTTTAGATGCCTTCTTCATCTCCCTTCTTTTCCTCTTCCCCCCACCCTCTTCTTTGATAACCGATAGTTTGTGCAACTAAAGGTAATGGTGAAAATTACATATCTGCCAAGGTTAAAAATAAATAAATGTGTACAACTAGGCTTGGACTCAAAGCAGGACAACAGAGAGGAATAGACTTCTTTTGGAAATGTGCAGTGACTGAGACTCAGACCTCTGTGAATCATTCTTAAAGGAGATGAACTAAAAGCTTGTCCCTTAGCAAAGGCCTAAGCCTGAAGGTCAGGAGAGATGTACCTGAATCGTTTTCGCCATGGAACAGTCTGCTAGTTATCTGACTTCAGATTTTACTCAGGGCTCAGTAACTGCTCTCTACTTTAGCACATTACTAAGACTGTTCTACAAAGCACATCTGTTGGAGTGTGTGTGTTTGTGTGGTCATATATGTGTATACATTTGATTCATATATATGTATATATTTGGTTGCCCTGTGCCCCTAATACTAAGATAGGAATATGTTAGGGCTGAAAAAAAAAACCAAACAAAAAACACAAAAGCATTTTGATTAAAAAGACCTAGAATAACAGAACAATTACATTCTTATGCTGTCTGTCACACAGTTTTATTATGTTTTGCTGCTAGATAATACAAATTATCTAGTTAAAGATGAGTGTGGATATTCTTTTTTCATAATGTATAATGTACACATCTCGAGGTGAATGACCCATAATGAAAACCTTTAAAAATTTGTGTATCTGAAGCTTGCTTTATGGGTATCTTATACTCTGAAAGTTGAAGGAAAGTATAGCTTGTCATACAAAGCTTGTCTTAGATGAAACTTGTATAATTAGAGACAGTTTCCTGAGTGAAAAGGAAATTAAAACAAAACAAACAAAAAACCCATGCAATATATAGAAACAATAATTTCCACTACATTTATCAGGGAGGAGGTGTAAAGCTAGTGATACTAAGCTAAATAGGTGGAATAGGCAGAAAGAAATGAGAGGCATCACATTAATGAAAATTTTGTTATAATCCTGGACTTTAAGTAGGAATTGTAGGAATGTTTGTTCCTTCCCATTTTTGCCCTGTGGAGACTTTGTTGAGGGCTAGATGAATGCTGGCAGAAGTGGGCATACATAATCACAGTATTGGAAGTGGACTAATTATTGCAGTACAGTTGAAATGTCGGTAAGCAATCTTCCAGAATCTAATGTTAGTTTGAGGATAGGTTGTAATAGGACGCTGCCGGAAAGTATCAGGAAAAAAGCAAAAGTATTAATGTAAAACGTATGAGGAAAAGGAGGTTGTTGGTAAAGATCCAGAATTTTATAATAAAAAATACTCTAATATTTAAAAAGTTTGGTGGAATAACAGGAATTCAAATTTGTGAATGTCATCAAACTAATGCTAGTATATGCAACTTCTTCATCCTGTCCTGCAAAAGCTTATGATAGTAAATTTTCTTAGGCTGAAAACCTCAAAAAGTAGATTTTGCAGCTCATTGCATTTTGTGAAGGAATTCAATTTAGTACCTTTCACAGTCATGTTTTCTTTTTCCTTTTATAAATACAGCTGTTGGAGTGATTTATCTCATGTGTTTGGCTGACATTAGTAATAAGTTAAGCACTACATATCAAGTCATCAGCTTCTTATGATGCTGATGGAATTCTGAAGTTCAGAGGCCTTCCAGCAGTTTATAGTTTTGTGTTATTCTGCTGTATAAAATAGCTCAGCACAGAAACCGTGCATCTGAACAACCCATCTGCAGGTATTGATGTAGCTTTTTAGCTTTTCACCTTTTTTTTTTTTTTTAAATATATTTCTAAAAGGATACAGGTGGTCCTTGAAAATTAATACACCTCTAATTTCTNAATGATTGAGCATTACCTATGAAATAGTAAAAAGCCCATTTACAGAATCACAGAATGGTTGAGGTCATCTGATCCAACCCCCCTGCTCAAGCACCTAGAGCCACCATGCCCAGGACCATGTCCAGAAGGCTTCTGAATATCTTCAAAGAGGGAAACTCCACAATCTCTCTGGGCAACCTGTGTCAGTGCTCGGTCACCTTCACAGTGAAGGAAGTGTCTCCCTATGTTCAGGCAGAGCCTCCTGTGTTTCAGTTTCTGCCCATTGCCTCTTGTCCTGTCACTGGGCACCATGGAAAAGGGCCTGGTTCTATCCTCTTTGTAGCCTTCCTTCGGGTACTTATATACATTGATAAGATCCCCCTGAGCCTTCTCTTCTCCAGGCTGAACAGTGCCAGCCCTCTCAGCCTTTCCTCTTTGGAAAGATGACTTTAGTTCCTTAATCACCTTTGTGGCCTTTCATTGGATTCTCTCCTGTATGCCCATGTCTCTCTTGTGCTGGGGAGCCCAGAACTGGACACAGCACTCCAGGTGTGGCCTCACCCATGCTGAGTAGAGAGGAAGGATCACCTCCTTCCACCTGCTGGCAATGCTCTGCCNCCTTTTTTTTTTTTTTTAAATATAATTCTAAGAGGATACAGGGTGTCATTGAAAAATCATACACCTGTAAATGATTGAGCATTACCTATGAAATAGTAAAAAGCCCATTTACAGAATCACAGAATGGTTGAGGTCATCTGATCCAACCCCCCTGCTCAAGCACCTAGAGCCACCATGCCCAGGACCATGTCCAGAAGGCTTCTGAATATCTTCAAAGAGGGAAACTCCACAATCTCTCTGGGCAACCTGTGTCAGTGCTCGGTCACCTTCACAGTGAAGGAAGTGTCTCCCTATGTTCAGGCAGAGCCTCCTGTGTTTCAGTTTCTGCCCATTGCCTCTTGTCCTGTCACTGGGCACCATGGAAAAGGGCCTGGTTCTATCCTCTTTGTAGCCTTCCTTCGGGTACTTATATACATTGATAAGATCCCCCTGAGCCTTCTCTTCTCCAGGCTGAACAGTGCCAGCCCTCTCAGCCTTTCCTCTTTGGAAAGATGACTTTAGTTCCTTAATCACCTTTGTGGCCTTTCATTGGATTCTCTCCTGTATGCCCATGTCTCTCTTGTGCTGGGGAGCCCAGAACTGGACACAGCACTCCAGGTGTGGCCTCACCCATGCTGAGTAGAGAGGAAGGATCACCTCCTTCCACCTGCTGGCAATGCTCTGCCTAATGCAGCCCAGGATACCATTCACCACCTTTGATGCAAGGGCACATTTCTGGCTCATGTAAATGCCTTCACATGCCTTCTTGCTAGCTGCATTTTCCACTTATTTCTTTTTCCTATCTACACAGTTGGAAAAAAATCTGCTGATTTTTTTTTTACTTCTGAAGATTGAAAAGATATCTGAAAAATAACGAAGCTTAAACCCTTACTCAGACAACACAGAAATCAAAGATAAAATTTTGAAAAGGTTTGTTTCACTTTCTTTTCCATGAATAGAAGGTATATTATTACAAGTACAATTATAAGAAGACAATGCAAAATGTTCAAATTACAAGAAACTTTCATGTGGTTTTAAGACAAAAATAGAGATGACATAACCAGACCTCAAAAATATTCTGAGAAATTGGTTCAGAAAAGCATCTGGTTTGGTATTTCTTCTCTTGAAAATTCAGAAATTTAATGTTAATGGAGCTATTGTAACATTTTCCAAAAAATTAAATGGGGGAACAAGAAAATAAGAGAAAATTGCACTAACTTAATGGCAAAGTGAACAGTAGTCACCTTCTGAATCAGTCTGTGCCAATGACATCTCAGTGCTGAACTTCCCAGAATAATTCAGACATAGCTTTTCAGGAGCATCTCAGTTGAGATGTTTTATTGCAACAGTGTTTCTGGAGATAATACGGACAACCGCAGAAAACAGTACTTCAATGATCATGGCTTTGGTTCTGCTACTGTCTACTTTGGTTTTGACAGAGATGAGTTGCAAATGCCTTTGCTACTCAAGCAATTTATTAGTTAAGTGTCAAAATATAAAAACATCTGCACATACTTGAAAATATATAAAGACTTCCTTCTTTGCTGACTTAATATTTAGAACTCTAAATTGGTAACTATCTGCAGATTGAGGCATAAATTACAAACTGACTAAGAATTATATCTGTTGGTATTCATTGACATGAATAAGCAAAAATAGATTTGGGCTTTTCCTGGTAGGATTCAGCTTTCCTTATCAACAAAAACTGAAATGTATGAGTTTAGAAGAGTTCTTATCTTCTTTCTTGTGCTTATGGTGGTAGTTTCAAACTCATTGTTGCTTCTTGAATTCAACATTTAGAGTCTAAGTCTTTAAAGGAGAAAGATTTTGATGCCACAGTCAAAAATGAATTACTTCTACTACTGTCATATGTTTGTGCTCTGGTAGTGCATGGAGGCTAGGTAAGCTATATTGTAGCTAGGTAAGCCTCATTGTGTTAGATAACTTTACACACACCTCAAAAAAAAAGGTCCACTTATTAAGAGCTTTGTCCAATTTTGACAAGGTGCAATTGTGCATTTTACTGCTATGTTTTCATCCACACATTATTATTTATTAGGATTCAAGTTCAAAAATCTGTGAAAACGCTACTTCTTAAATTTTAAATTGTACATGGCTTTACATGAAAAGAAATTCATGTCCTTTTTTTTCCCTAAGGAAATTGTTGATACAAATCCTGATACTAGTGGGATATGTCATCCCAGCAGGAACTTTATTAGAAATTATGGTAATTCCAAGGTGCAATGTAACAAGTACTATTGCTGTCATGTTATACCATGATAAATATATATAATTAACTTGTGTCACCTCAGTAAATACACTTCATCAGACCTGGCATGAAGGAGAGATATTATATTTTGTTGTTGCTCTTCTGATCATTTGCATCTTAAAAATCTCATTTGTGTGAATTTCTGTTTAAGTAGCTTTAAAAAACAGTTCTCATTTTCAAATTGCATCTTCAGTCTTTTCACAAATGAAAAAGAAAAAAAAATCTTTACTCCTGCAGATCATATGCTGCTCAGCAGTCTTAAAGTAGGTATAAAAGGAGATTTTATATGAAGAACAATGAGCTACTCCCTAACTCATGTGCCCCACTTCCAGCCTTGTATCTTGTTTACTTTGAAACTAGCTAGTTTGTAGTCCTTGATCTCAAATGTGGCAGTATCTCTGAAAAAGGTAAACAAACTTTCAGGTTATTGGATTCCAAATCATTATATTATTGCTTCCAGTGACTGCTAGCTTATATTTATTGAAGGAAGTCCTTCTGACCTTATGTCCATTTTGGGAGATTATCTCCACTTAGGAAACTGCTCAAGCACTACTCGGAAAGGCACCTAAAGTATGACTAAGAATACTCTTGTACCCTTTCCTATGTTGGAATGTTTCTATGTTATCTAATAAACAGATAATTAATAAAATTTCATATATAAACCTATTGGATACATAAGCTTACATGCAGTGACATCAGTGATATGTTTTGATCTGATGTCCAGTAGGAGTTGAGCGTTCATAATAACAAACAAAGCAGGAGGAAGTGTGGATGCCCAGAAGCCTGTTGATCAGTCCTTGTCACCATACAGTAATTCTAAACTGAAGGCATTTCAAGTGAGCAAGCAGTTTAAAACTTTGATCATCAGAGCCGTGATAAATACTGAGCGAATTGCATTTTATTTCCCCTATATACCATTTTAATTAAAAATAGATATTTGTGCAGTGCTGCAGTTCTTCAAAGTTTTGATAACTTTGAGCTGACTTTCATCTCTGTTCAAGTAAGTTCGTCATGGTAATAACATTTTATAGTCTTTCCAAGTTTTCATTTTCACCTATTTTATGAACACCTTCATAACAGTGTAAAGGGCTCTTTTCTATGCCAAAATGCTAATCAAATACCTCTTCTGTTACTAATAAAAAATGTAGGATTTTTTCCCCTTTAACTGAAGCTTCTATGTTTATGTGTGTATATATAACACATTTCCTGATGATACTATCAGGAAAAAGGATAAAAGAGTTCGCAAATCCTTCTACTAGCTGGTTAATTTAATATTTCAAAGAATATGAAATCCATGTAGCAAAGCACGTAGCATGAGTTTAAGCATGTGCTTATATTCCTTTCGATTCAGCACATTACTAAAATAATGAATTTAAAATTAAATATATATTTAAGAGTTTAAATGAGTGCTTAATCACTGTTGCCATTAGGGATACTATTTTGACAGGCGGGTTCTAATGATTAAACACCTGCTGAATTAGAGTCTTAAGCATCTGCCTAATTTAAGCAGTAAATCCTATTGAAGCCAATGGGACTTATCCTGATTAAGTCTCTTACTGAACTAGGGTGAAAGTGAGAGACTGATAATTTTGTCTGGCAAACAGGCACTGAAACTAGTTCAAACAGTGAAACATAAATTACAGCTCCCCAGCTAGTAATGTCTATAAGCACAAATTTCAAAAGGTGCCAATCTCTTTATTTAGCAGATTAATCGTACCTGAGAACATCTCTAGAATAAATATATTAAAACAGGTAGCTATGTGTAATCTAAAAGAGCAAAAACATGTTAAATTGATTTTATTCAGTACCTCTGTTCCAAGCTTTCTTCTCCTGTGCTCTGGAGTTTGTCAGGATTCTGCTTATGCATTTCTTTTCCCAATCTTCTTTCCTTCTGCCTTTCAACTTTGTCACAAAATAATCTAGAGAAAATGAACAAATGAACAAAAGACAATACTACGTACGCTTCCTGACACATAAAATGGTATGAATCTCTCTAATGCCAGACAAAATTATCTTCTCTGATATCCTGCACCCAAAGAACAGGTTAGTGGCCTTATACAGATAGGTAGAGGCAATATGACTAAAATGACTCCATCCCAACAAGAGGCTCATGTTCTACAACCCAGTAAAAATGGTATTACCACTGCCTGGGGGAAAATATCAGACTGTGTCAGGTCCCGGGGGTGGCTGGGCTGCCCTTGGCCTGAGCAGGGCTGAGCTGGGTTGACCAGGCGCCCGGTGGCCGAGCGCCCATTGCCCAGCCTGTCTGAGCTCCAGCTCTGTGAGTGCCCCCGGGGAAGGGACTGACAGCCCCGGGCAGTCCCTGCTGGACAGATGGCCCCCAGGGGTACAGGGGGGCTGCAGGGAAGACTTCACCCCTTCCCTGGGAGCAGGGGGAAGGGAACAAGCCATAGTATGCAGATGTATGCAAAGAAATCCCAGTGGACCCTGGCACTGGAAAGGAAGGGACCCCACCACCAGCATCACACCACTCTCAGTGAGAGCTGAGGACATTGATAAGTGTCTGTCACACCCCCCACCTCTCTGCTTCGGGAACTGTTGACCATCAGATCCAAACAGGCTTCAGGAGCACGGGCATAACATAGAAAGAAAGGACAAGGAAGGTCTTTTTTAATATAGGCATACATAAATATATGTATAACAATTTTAATCGTTGCTACTTTTCTATATTAGATAATTTGGACTGATAGAATGCCGAAATATTAACTAGACTGATAATAAATTCTCAACTCCACATATATGGTGTGCTCACTTCTACCCATAGTGAGATTTTGAGTATAATATTCCCTCCCAGCAGATGTTGGAAATGCACATTTAATTTTTTGCAGTCCTGTATGAAAAACACCTTATTCCCAATTCAAAGGGAAAGTGGGGAGAAACCCTGCAAATTCAGTTTAAAGAAGTTAAAACTGAGAAGGTTGTCCCATTGCCTGATTTTGGATCTTTTTCGCGTTTAGGCTTCTTTTTTATTTGGTAAGGAGGAGTACATTACAGCTGAAAGCTGTCAGGAGTCTAACTACCATCTGGAATAACACTTTCTGTAGATTTTTTGTCGTCTATTTAGAGTTCTTAGGGAACTTAAGATGTAATTACATGTTTTTGGCAGCTATTGCTTTTGTTCTTCTGTTCTGTTCTCAGAATGACATTTACTGCTGCGATGTTGGGTTTTTTGTTTTGTGGGGGTTTTGAGTTTTTGGGTTTTTTTTTAAAGAAACCCACAACTGGTTTTGAAGGTGGATATGGTGGTGTTTGTATTTGTAAAGTTTCTGTGGGTGCTGTTCAGAGACCACTCTCACTTAAATGATCTGCTCTGAGAGTTTTGAACTTTTATACTTCCCCTTGCCTCCCCACAACACAGAAAATAGTGTCTGTTGGTCATGGAGATTATTTTAACCTAGATCTTTTTAATGATCTACTTGATAGTTCAGCCCCAGAAGAAGCTGGGGTTTTAGGAGCTTTCTGTACAACAATGCAGAAAGAGTTGTGGTCTTTTTTGGACTGCATATTTATTTTTGCTCCTGTAATCTAAAGTATATGGAAATTCCTAAAAATCTTTTAAAACTGTCCCTTAGGATTTCTTTTGTTCCATCAAGAGAAGCAAAGGTCCCTTGTCATCTGGACTTAGTTGCTTTAAGAGAGATTACCTTCTATCCTGTTTTCCTGCCTCAGTGTGTGATGCTTAATTGAACACCTGGAGGGACAGCATGTCCTTTTTCTCAGGTTCATGTCAAGAACTCTTAGCTTACTCCCAACAAAAAACTTGAGTTTCAAGTGTGTATGTATGTGCATGAGTTCTCCCCCATTCCCCTCAAAATTGATTGTTCCTGTGTTTTAGTTTTAATTAATCCATGTTTCCCATTACACAAATTTAAAAGAGTAGGCCTGTTTCTATTTGAAGTTCTGTATGGGTATTAAGAGACAGGGGAGAAAAACATATAAACAAACAAAAAACACAGAAAAATAATCATTACATCTTTTGAGGAACAGTGAGGGAAGAATATCCTGGTAAAAGCTTATTTGTGTGTGCCCCCAGTAGGGCTCTTGGTGTAATAGAAATATCATCCAAACCATTCAGACCTGCAATAGTTTCTTATATAAGCTTGTTTTGGAGTTTTATTGTGGCCTAATACTTTACCTTTTCATTTTATATATGGTACTAAACTCTGGAGCCGGTTTTGTATTTGTTTCATTTTTGGCATGACAGAGTACAGCTGGAAGGTGGGGGAAAAACATTGCTTCCAGATTAGAGAATTTGGTTTTTTTTTTGTGTTATAATTGCACATTGAAAGAGGCTCAAGGCTAACTGAGTTTAGGAAAAGTAAGACCAAAAATACCACCAACTTCTCAGGTCAGATGTAAGCATACAATTTCAATAGTTAGCTGTTGGTTTGCCTTTCTTCAAAAACTGAAATTCAGACATGTTAATATGCTTGTTTCCCACTTTGTAGCCTGTTCTATGGGAACAAGACAAAAAAAATCCTGAACTCAGCTCTTACTGGAGTCTTGCATTTCGATGTCTCAAACTACCCTTGTTTTCTTTGTGTCCCATGAAATCAAATACTGTTTCCCAATTATGACAGAAAGAGAACAGCTGAGCTACTGCAGGCTTTTCCTCTTGTTGGTTTTAGTAAACAAGGTACTCAATGATTGTAGCAGATGTCTCTGATTTGAGTCTTTTACCTCTTCCCATGAAGCAAATGCTAGGGATGATCAAAATCTGGAGACGAGCCCGCAGATACCAGGAACGATGCATTAGCATGGCCAGCAGCCCTAGGAATTCAACCATTATTCCCAGCAGCTTAATTTTCTGATCAACCATGCTGATCGCATGTTTCTTTTTTTTTTTTAACAGTGTATTCTGCCATTCTCCCTCCTGGCCCGCTGCTCTCCCCTCTCCAAAAATTTATTCATTTATATTTGAACGCATCTTTCCCTCAGTCCTTGGTGGACCCGCCTGTACCCTCATGATCTTTGTCGTGACATATGATCTTTGTCTGGCACATGGACAGTGGGATCAAGTGCACCCTCAGCAAGTTTGCAGATGACACCAAGCTGAGGGGTGTGGTTGATACTCTAGAGGGAAGGGATGCCATCTAGAGGGACCTTAACAGCTTGAGGAGTGGGCCCATGCAAAACTCATGAAGTTCAACAAGGCCAGGTGCAAGGTCCTGCACATGAGTCGGAGCAATTCCCAGTACAATACAGACTGGGAGTTGGATGGATTGAGAACAGCCCCCTGCAGAGAAGAACTTGAGGATACTGGCGAACAAAAAGTTGGACATGAGCCAGTAATGTGTGTTTGCAGGCCAGAAAGCCAACCATATCCTGGGCTGCATCAAAAGAATCATGGCCAGCAGGCGGAGGGAAATGATTCTCCCCCTCTACTCTCATGAGACACCACCTGGGGTATTCTGTCCAGCTCTGGGCCCCCCAGCATAAGAAGGACATGAGCCTGTTGGAACGGGTCCAGATGAGGGCCACAGAGATGATCAGGGGGCTGGAGCACCTCTCCTATGGGGACAGGCTGAGAGAGTTGGGGTTGTTTAGCCTAGGGAAGAGAAGGCTCCAGTGAGACCTTATAGCAGCCTTCCAGTACGTAAAGGGGGCCTACAAGAAAGATAAGGAGGGAGTCTTTATCAGGGAGTGTAGTGATAGGATGAGGGGTAATGGTTTTAAACTAAAAGAGGGTAGATTTAGATTAGATATTAGGAAGAAATTCTTTACTGTGAGGGTGGTGAGACACTGGAACAGGTTGACCAGAGAAGTTGTGGATGCCCCCTCCCTGGAAGTGTTCAAGGCCACATTGGATGGGGCTTTGAGCAATCTGGTCTAGTGGGAGATGTCCCTGCCCATGGCAGGGGAGTTGGAGCTCGATGATCTTTAAGGTCCTTCCAACTCAAACCATTCTATTATTCTATGATCTTGGTGCCTCTCTCACTAACTCCACAGCATGGGTGCCCACTCCTGGCATGACAAACTGACTTCGACAGAATGCCCTGTCGGCACTTGAATACATTGCACCTTATCCTGTCTCAGGATCAGTTTTGGGGCGGAGAGGAGGGGAGGTTTTGTGTCGGTTGGGCCAGTCAGCCTGGTGCAAAGCGCAGGTGTGCTCAAGCTGTTCGTGGGCACCTGTTTCTTCCACCACTCCTTCTGGTGTGGCAAGGGGAAGCATGGCTCGTGTGTGGCACCTCGTTGCCCCGTGAGGGAGGTGGCGGAGGGGGGAAGGGGGTCCGGGACACTTGACTGTGAGTTGTATGGGGTGCATTTGCTCTTGGTTTGGCATCTTTTGCAAAAAGAAAAAAGAGCGGAAAGGTTACAATTGCTACTAGTGAGATATGCCACAACCTTGTTTCTGCTCCACTCTCCTTCCCCCTCTGCCCCAGAATCCACTGATTTGGCAGCGCTTCTGGTTCTTTGTTCTGAGTGACAGCTGCAAGATGGTAAGGCTTGTAGGGCTTAAGCAGTGTGATGTTTGTGTTGTGGGGGTGGCATGGTTTGTTTTTTTTTGTTGTTTTTCCTTTTGTAGATGTTGTACTTGTTCTAAGCTTTGGTGAGGTTGCTGGGCCAGTGGGGTGGTGAGCTGAGTGTGGTGAACCCCTAGATGTTGTAGCTGCTCAGTACTTTACTTGTGAGGCCTGGACTTTTGTTCAGATAAAGATATTGGCAGAGGGGAGGGAACGTTGGTCTGAGTAGATGGGGAGGAAGACAAGAAAGTGCAAGTGTGTGTGTGTGGAATATATGAAAGTAAGAGGTTGAAAGCATGACATGCAAGGTCAGTAAGTAGTCATGATGGGAACTGAGGTGGAAAGGCCAGATAGATTTGCTGATTGAATTCAGTTTGATTGTGAGGAATTTGCATTTTATGGTGAAAATCAGAAAGCGTAAGTGCAAAAGCAGAATTTATATAAAGTGGCTAGGGGTGAAAGAAGTCAGTCATTGGAGGAGACATAGCAGTTTACATTCTCTAAACCTTTCTTGCTGGACCACAGAAATTTAATCACAACCTATATCTGTTGTCTTTACTGATGTTTCAGTAATAACTGTTCCAGGAGCATGAAAGCAGAGCAGATACACTCTTAATAAATTTGTAATTACTTTGAAATTTTTTCCCCCCACTGCTGCGGTTCAAACATAGAATGGTGAGCAGTTATGGACTCAGCCTTACCTAAAGCTACCAGCATTTTTTGCCCATTGGGCCAAAAGAAAATGGCTTTTGGTTTTTTAACATCCACCTGGTGAATTTTAGTCTTCCTTTCAAAGCAGGAAAGCAAACTTCCATTTTTATGGCTGATAATTGAACTTGGGCTAAAGTTTACTCATGCTTCTGGTTAGGCTGCTGGCTTTTTGTAAGTGAAATGCTGCCCTTGCTTCAGAAGAAAGTGGACACAGAGGGTACAGCAACTAACAGTTGGCTAACATAGCCCCAGAAGCGTGTGATGCTGGCAGGGGTGGGGATGTGTTTTGTATGACTGATTGACTGGAATGATTAAGGCTGCCATTGAATAATTGTACAGAGCGATCTTCAGCAGAGACATTAAAGGCTTTTTTCTCCTGGTAGAGCCTTCAGGAAATGTGACAATATATATGGCTTAGTATTCACTGTTTACAAATTAATACACAATGTAAGCATACTAAGTTCTGGCAAGAACTTCTTGTATGTCAAGTAGCACAAAGAGTCAGCTGCAGGTTTTTGGCTTTGTTGTGAGCTCACACTGCAGGCAGTTCACTGCTGATCTGCTGGGCTCCCCAGGCTGGGATAGATCGAATATGAGACTCAACTATGTAAAATGCTAAGTAATGTTTTGCAGAAAACATTTTTTGCAGGTGTCCATTTGTTTATTAATGACGTTTGACTAGATGAAATTAAAAATCTTGTTCCAGGTTATTGTTTTTAAGAGTATAACAGCCATTCCCTGAGTTGGTGTGCCTCTAGAGGAATGATAAATATGCCATAGAAAGCTCACATGGGGCACAGGTTTATATTTACAATACTGTATAAAGACATGTATCCTCATTTGAAGATTGCTTCCAATTTGGAACTTTCTGGCTTTTCTGTATGATCTGAGCAATATTTTCTTTTTTTTTCTGATCATCAGGCTTTTGAAGCATCAGATTTCTCAGTGAGTAGTTATCAGTTGCCTTGAAGGATTTCAAGAGACATAATTTCTGTCATGTTCATAAACTTTTGTGGCTCCTTGGAGGGGATGTATTGGGCAAAAATAATCGAAGTATATTACTCCTTCAAGGAGCGAGAATAATGAAAACATACCTTCCTTTTTTCTTCATGAATATCTCAATTTGTTTTTGTCCTTTTCCAGTTTATGTGCTCCTTG
Source organism: Pelecanoides urinatrix (assembly GCA_013400755.1). Lineage (NCBI taxonomy): Eukaryota > Metazoa > Chordata > Aves > Procellariiformes > Procellariidae > Pelecanoides > Pelecanoides urinatrix. The sequence continues at coordinate 3,929 of VZTQ01005006.1, read as the reverse complement.
TTGACTTGTTAATATTACTGTAGATCACTTTCAAACAGATAAGTGGGGGATATAAGAGACAAAGAGGAAATTTTACTAGTTATAAAAATAAAGCAGATCATTGAATTTTAGCTCCTTTAAAGGGAATATTCTTTTTAAGGTTGTTAGAAATAAGATCATATGTGTGCTACTAAGTATGACTAAAATAGGGCAATGAAATATCCCAGTTTTTGCTACCCAAATTCTTTTTGTGTTCCTTTTTTTTCCTATTTTTCTAATGGTTTTTTTTTTTTTTTTTTCTGTTTTAAGATTCATGTTTTCTAGATAAATCACATCGGCTCAATGAAATCCATAATCCTGGAATCCTGGAGCCTTGTATCTTTTCCATTTCCTAAATTTTGCATTGCATTTGTTCCTATATCTATGCTGGGTTACGGTGGCGGTTGCACTGCATGTCTTAGTTCAGTGATCATTCTAAAGCTAATTCTCAGTAGCACACGTATTCACAAGAATGCTTTTGCTTTCTTAGCCTGCTTTTAAGATTTATGTTGTGTAAGAACTAACAGCATATTTGAATGGGAATGACCAGTGATATTGAATATGCTCTTTAACTGGAGGGAACCTTGTACTGAACACGGCTAGAAGATATCAGAGGGATTAGATGAAAGAGCTGCCTGGTATAGTGTGCAACTATAGCGTACTTTTAAGTTATGTGGCCCCACTACTATTGCTATTTTTTCCCCTCCAACCAGCAGACTAATCTGGAGATGCATTAGCTACTTTGTATAGAGCTTTTTTTTTAGGTAAAAAGGGAGGTGTTCCTAACAAGCTGAGGTTTGAGGTGGCAATGGTTTTTTCCACTGATATTATTAGACTGCTGAGGATAAATGCTGAGCTAATTAGTGCTGTGAGGTTCCCCAAGCCTTTCTTTACAGAAAGGGACAGGTAGTGCAAACCCGTCAGGCATTGAGTGGATGGAACATGGCACGTTATCTAGAATGTTTCCGCCTTTCCTCATGAATCAGTTCAAGTCTGTCCAGAGATGGTATGGGCCGAGTCCATTCAGGAACTACTACAGTTTGGAAAATAATAGGAATGTGGTTGGAAAGCATCATATCATTGGCAGTAAAGAATGTGTTCTCATTAATTCCCTCATTGGTCTGTGTGATGCTGAAGGCAAAGGGGAAGTAAAATATGTGTTTGAGTTACTCTTTGGAACAGTAATCCGGAGAAAAGGAGGAGGTTGTAAATAGCAACTCACAGGGCTGCTTAAGTGAAGCAACGCTGCAGTTGTTTGCTTTTCTTTGCCATGCTCATGAGATTTGCATATGTGCAAATGCTATCTTGTCTCACATGGGTGGTGTTTGAAACTTTTGTCCATAGATGCAGTTTCCAGTAACAAAAAATTGTCATCTTTAGTGTTGTCTCAGCTATATCCTCTGTGTTTTTTGAGGTTTGATGTAGCTATCATCGGCTTGTATAGTTATTTCACAGAAAACAAATCTGTTCATATTTTAAAGTATCCAAGGAATGGAAAGATTCAGGTTTTTTTATGAATGGATAGTTACCGTGTTCTCAGATATTTTGATTATGTGAAGTATTGCATGGAAACACATAAACACGCTGACATCTGAGTGGATGCATGGTTTTTGAGGATGGGACTTAAGGATAACATTATCCAGAGAGATTAATAAGTTTATTTGTCCAAACCTGGTTTTAATGAATTCCCTTCAGTCAATTTTTGTCCTACTTCCACATGCTGAGAGAGGAGTCATATACATATATATAACTGTGTGTTCTGCTCATCAACTGTTCTTGAAACCACAGTTCAGTTTGAACAAAATTTAATGGAAGGCTTGAGGACACAAAGTTAAGAAAATCTTGAAGGGAAACCAAAACTGAGGATTTAACTCGTGGAAGGGCAATTACCAGTTAGGTCCTGCCTAGGAGTAAAAGCCAGCTGGCTGATGAGGGCATGTGCCTTGGCCAGCCAGTCAGCGTACACAGAGCTCGGTGTTGTGCCTGCCTGTAATTGCCCAAACTTGTCCCAGTATGCAAGGACTTAGTGCTGAGTTGGCAATACTGTGAAGGACTGAGGGAAGCACTAGTTGATATGAAACCATAAGAACAGTCTTGATTAATTTTGCATCATACAAACACCTTGCTTTATTGATGTTTGCTAGTGCAGAGATAGCTGGATCTATTTTGCAGATAATGACTTGAATATTTCTTATGGCTTCTGTTCTTCTATGATCATTTTGCCTAAAGAGAGAATGAGAGGAAGTCTAGAAGCATTGTTTTCTTAATCTTGAACTTTTCTGTTGGACCTCTTATGATAAAGCTTAATTTTGTTATTCCAACATCATGACTTCCATTAGTTATGGGTGCAATGATGAATAAGGTTAAAAAATAAACAATTTCATAAATCTATGACATGTAATGAAAGGAGCTTCTTGTGCTGCAAGTGTAACAAAAATTGATGTTGGAAATATAATTCTATGGAAATGAATCATTCAGGGTATGTTGTGAAGGATGAAGATAATTCTACAACTTTCAAATATAATGTTGGAGCCCCAAAAAAGTTGAAAGATGGTGAAAAGGTACCATTTTTAAGAGAAAATGAATTAGGCCTTCTCTAACTTTGTCATGTTTAAAAAGGACAAAATTGAAACAGCAGACAAAATATTAATGGTTGACATAAAAATGACTGCTAGTAAAACTTTACTTGATAGTAAAATTTTTTTTCTTCTGAAATGACAGGTTAATATAATTTGCAATAAAATGCATGTTTTCTCAGGCATTTTAGAGTTTTTTGTTTCAAAGCCAAATAGAGGTTTTTAGAATTCTTTTGCTTTGTGAGGAAATATTGCACTCTTTCAGATGTCTTCGCAACTGTGTGCGGCAATATGAGATGTTGGTCTAGCATATATTAATAGAATGAAAACTTAACACAACTGTGATGCTTCTCTTGTTTCCTCAAACCTTCAGTTGCAAAATAGAACTGTATTATGGAGAAAAAAAAATTTGTTGACAAGTAGCTTTGTAGGGAAGAGGAGCAGTTTATAACAAAGATGAAAATCAAATAATAGAATTGTCTGTAATACTTTGAGGGGAAATTGTGCGTGTTTGTGTATGTGTTCATAGCTCTGTCTGAAAGAATAAAAAGTACAGTGAGAAAAGTAGGGGAGGTGCGAAGAGGTTGACATATGAAAAGAAAGCATTGTTTCATGACTCCCTCACTTATTGCCTGTTAGAAATACTTCACACAAAGAGTGAATATCTTCAAAGGGAATTTTAGCTCCCATTGGCAGTGAATTTTTTTGAAGAGGCTTCTTATTTTCCCTGTGGAAACATATCAGATTTTAATCACTCTCATATGCAATTGGTTTCTTTTATGGGCTTTAATTCAGTATACTTTATGAGTCCAAACCTTTCTTCCTCATGTGAGTTTTGGCTGGGTGAGGCGAGAGGAATTAGGCCCTAAAATCCATGATACTCAGTTTAAGGGGGTTCTAAATCATACAATAAAAGCATTTAGAGGTTCATGCTCTCCATGGCACACATATGTAATTCCTGTAGACATTAATGGAAATGCTTACCATTACTTTCAAGGTCAGGATTGTATTAAATGCTGAATTGGAGCTGTCCTAGTTTCGGCTGGGAGAGAGTTAGTTTTCTTCCTAGTAGCTGGTATAGTGCTCTGTTTTGGATTTAGGATGAGAAGAATGTTGATAACACACTAATGTTTCCGTTGTTGCTAAGTAGTGTTTACACACGTCAAGGACTTTTCAGCTTCTCATGCTCTGCCAGGTGCACAAGAAGCGGGGAGGGAGCATAGTCACCACAGCTAACCCAAACTGGCCAACGGGGTATGCCATACCATGTGACGTGATGCTCAGTATATAAACTGGGGGAGGGGGCTGACGAGCAGCGATCGCTGCTTGGGGTCT
>VZTQ01005005.1:27160-56470 GCA_013400755.1 Pelecanoides urinatrix | reverse complement strand
CCTCATCCTTACCCACAAGCTCTTGACCTTACCATCACAAACCTGATCTAACTTCAAATGAATATTCAACTTAGCAGATAGTCCTGCTCTGAACAGGTAGTGGACTGGACAACTTCCAAAGGTCCAACCTAAACTGGATTAGAATTCCATTATTCAAGGATTCTTTTCCATTCCCATTCTTCCTGTAAGATGATGTTCACAGCAGATGATTATATCCTTCTCCTACTGAAGTGGAAAACTTATCCTTTTTGATGATAATGATAAATTTATTAAAAACAGCATTTTATGCTATCATGTTAGTAGTAAATAGACTGTGCAATGTCAAAGGCTACCTGCGCATCTAAGGTTAATGTAAATAAAACACAGGAAAAAACAAAACAAAAGATGATTTGGTCTTACAGTGCTCTGAATTTTTCAAGAACCAGACAGTATTCTCAATACAAATTGAAACAAGAACTACTGTGTTAAACAGCATTCTTAAATGTAGCTCTGAATGGCAAGAGTATTCCTGAATTTGAGACCCATTCTCTTTCACCTTGAAATGAGGACTTTGCTTGGATGTATCATAACAATAGGAGCTAACTAAAAATTCATGTCATGATTCTGAATTTCTACTTTTTGGTGTATGGTTAAAAACAAGGTCCAACTACCTCTTTTTGCTCTTCATCTCAGTGGAAATCCTTCTGAACAAAATTCAGTATCCATACTCCGTAACATTCATGATGTATCTAATGTAAGTTCAGGCTGTTTTCTCTGAGAAAGCACAATTTGTGCTTTTGTGTTATGTAGTTACTGTAAACAGCCATAGGCTGTTTGAAAGGAAAGGCATTCAGGATGATTTTGTACTTTAATATAACGGTTACAAATAGCTCCATTCTTTTTTTCTTTTTTTTTTTTTTTTCCTTTTGAATTTAGTAATATTCTGCTCATGTGCTAGAAAACAATTTCATTTATTTCCCCCAATATGAGGAAAACATGAGACTAGGTGTCATTTTCAGCACTGGCCTGGAACAGGATTTGAGTTACAGCAGTTCATAAATTACTTCATTTATATTTTATGCTGCTACATCAAATGGATCCAGCAACGTCTTTGGGGAAAGACTAGAAAACAGTCTCAGGTGCATTACCTAGATTATTACATTATTGGCTTGGTGGTTCAATGTCATAACAAGACATTGAAAATACCCAATCAGAATGCTTTAATTTGCTTTATTTTTAAAGAAATAATCTGCATTGTAGATTTCAATTTCCAGTAATTATTTCTGGAGCTGAGAATGTATAGTAAATGGTTCTCATAGAAACAGAAATTGGAAAATGAATTGAATGAAATGGAATTTGAGAGGTTTACTGAATATAACTACTTGTTCCCGTATTCTATGGATTGAAAAGAAAATACTTCTCGGTACTTGTAACATGAGAGTCTATGCAGTTCTGATACTGTTAGAAAGTACAGATCTTCTTTTCATATTAACAGTAAATATCAGAAAACATGTTTAAAATATTATACAATTTTTTCTCTACAAATCATAATCAAAAATTTATTTTAACTTAAAGATAGAAATCTTAGAGAAATAAGACCATCCTTTTTCAGATTTTGATTAAAAGGGGAAAAAAAAAAGAAATTGCATAAAATTCCTTCTTTGGGGGGAAAACAAAGCAAGAATTACTAAGCCAAGACTAAACAGAGATGGCAAATATCCTTAATTGTTTATTCCGGATCAATTATTTATAATGATATCTGAAGTACTGTTGGACAGCGTAGCAGTGAGTTCTCATCAGGAACCATCTAAAAGTGGATTTATAAAGGAAATCTTCAAATACATTTCTGTTCTAAACGAACCACATCAAGTAAGTGCCTTTCTAGTAAACTGAGGGTGTCTCCAAGAGACAATTACTCTAGTCTGCCTAGGAGTTAATTCAAGATAATCCTAACCCATACTTTAGGTTTTACTGAATTTCCCTTTTGAGGGAATTTCTGTTTTTCTCTCTATTGAGTATAGAAGCAGCCTGGGTGACTGTATCAGGTTAGACAGCCTAAATTAGGTGCATGGGAACATATCTCAAGTGCTGTTTCCTCTATTTTTTGTTTATTTACATTTCTATTTAAACTTCTTGGGTGACCCAATCAGAAAACAATTTTGAGGTAATATCACCTTATCCATGGTCTGGGATAATGTGGATATTTGAAGTGTGTTAATGGTGCTATCAACAATTTTTTAACTGTTCTAGTCCTTAAGAGGAGGATGTTCTTAAGTTTAGGGCACTGAATTCAGACTCAGAAGATCTGAGTGTAAATTGTCAGGTATGCAATATCTTGTTTATATGACCTTCAAAAACCTGTCTACCTTCAATTCAAGGATATGACCTTTGAGATAGGAATATTACCCATTCATGTCCTTAGACAATGTATGAAGCAAGCATTCTATCAGTATCCAGAACCTATTAAACTAGTGTTCTTTACTCTTATTTTGGATTAAACTTCTTGTTGCTAACAGAATACAGATAATACAGTCATTATGAATATAAAAATACAAATACTTCAAACAATAACACTTTTTAATAGAAAACTATGACCACTTAAAATAAACAGATAAGTGACAATCACTATTGAACAACAAATTGTGACTATAAAGAAGTTATTATTCAGTTAATAATTATATTAATAGTTAAGAATTGTAAATATCTCAGAGGCAGGGAGGCTTTCTAGATTTTATTTTTCCTTTTTTTTTCTTGTCAAAGATATTTCCTTTTATTCTAAAATGTCACTCTGTCCTTACTGTCCTCAAGCAAAGAAACATGGAGTTGTAAACTCCTGTCTCAAAAATTTGCCCTGCAAATGTCAACAACTTTTATCCATATAATGAAGAACTGATAATGTGATCATATTTTGTTTTACCCAGATGCACAGATCATTAATGCAAACTTGCAGCTAAAGTTCAGTTCAGTAAATTGTGTTTTCTTTTACTAACGATATTATTTGTGAGTTTTTTTAATTATTTAATCATCAATTCCCTCTTTTTTCTTCTTTTTTTTTTTAATTTGTCGGGCTATACTTATCTGTTAGTGCAAACTTCCAGTTAATCTCTTCCTGCTGTCTAATCACAAAGATTATTGAACTACTACCCTGCTGCCTGTCACAGATGTCTGTCTCATGCATGCCATTAATCCTGTATAAATCTGTCTCTAAGCTCCCTTTCTTTTAGAAGTAAAAAAAGATAGAGGAAGCCTGGGCCTACATTGGCAGTGTGGGGTACTACTATGTCTTCTTCATTCCTTTTAATTTTTATTTAATATTAACTCTTAAACTACAGACTAAATCATAGAATCATAGAATGGTTTGGGTTGGAAGGGACATTTAAAGGTCATCTAGTCCAACCCACCTGCAATGAGCAGGGACATCTTCAACTAGATCAGGTTGCTCAGAGCCCCATCCAGCCTGATCTTGAATGTTTCCAGGGATGGGGCATCTACCACCTCTCTGGGCAACCTGTGCCAGTGTTTCCCCACACTCATCATAAAAAATTTCTTCCTTATACCTAGTCTGAATCTACTCTCTTTTAGTTTAAAACCATTACCCCTTGTCCTCTCACTACAGGCCTTGGTAAAAAGTTTCTCTCTTATAAGTCTTCTTATAAGCCCCTTTTATATACGGAAAGTCATCAATAAGGTCTCCCCAGAGCCTTCTCTTCTCGAGGCTGATCAACCCCAACTCTATCATCCTTTCTTCAGAGGAGAAGTATTCCAGCTCTCTGATCATTTTCGTGGCCCTCCTCTGGACCCGCTCCAACAGATCCATGTCTTTCCTGTACTGGGGACCCCAGAGCTGGATGCAGTACTGCAGGTGGGGTCTCAATATTTATGACAACCATCTTATGAACATATGGTGTGACACTTACTAGTAGTAATATATGCTATTATTCCATCTCTAACAACAGTATTATCCAGTGAGAAACTGAGTTATGGCTGGCTGCATCTGTGGACAGATGATACTCTTACAACCTCACATTTTACTTCTGCACTCATTACAGACATGATTTTCATAATGCTAGCCCTGTCTGAAGTGACTAGAACCCAGAGTACTTGCCAAAAGTGTCACCTCAAATTTCAGCAATTCTCAAGCAAGTCATTGAGGCAGCTGTGACTGCTCTGTCAAAGGGAGCTTTCCTTTATTTCAAATGGGAATTGCAGTTCTCTTGATAAATGACGATATGGCCAATGTACTTTGGGGGTCCATCCTGATGAATATACATATCTCACCTACTACCTCATTCCACCTCTTTTGTAGACTCTCTATTCTTCCCTTCCTGGCTGTTTCATTTGCAGCCTTCACACAGTCCAGATTTTGCACCTTCTATCATGACACAGATGATGTTTGGAAAAATTGTTGAGTTAATTTCTATAAAACTCCAGCTTCAGAATCTCCAGAATACCCATCTGCTCAATGAAACATCCAGCCATAAACTGGATTTTCTGGGATTTTTTTCTGCCTTACAACACCATTCCTTTTTTTTTTCCTATGAGTTTTATTTGCACTAGTTGATAATCAAATATATGATATTAAAACCTTTAAAGTAAGACCTGTTGCTTCCATTCAATAGGAACATTGAATTATTGATAATGGGACAGAATTTCAGACACTGGCCATTATACAATCCCAAATTATAGGCATCAGAAGTCATGTTTGCAATTTACATTGGTGTTTGTTCCCATTCAAGCAGCAAAATGAGAAATGGAGACATGAAGCATCCAACTATGTCTGAAATTCTTTGCATGTGTTATTTCTAATCTCAGGGGACAAAATTCATAACCTAAGCAAGTTTCATTTAGAAATATAATATAGCTTCATGTCAGATATTTCAAAGTTCAGCTGAATTAGCAAGTCCACTTTTAATAATGATAAACCAAATAAAGGTCCTTTTAAGTTGCCTTTAAGATTTTGAAGCAATGTACTGCAGACCATATAACACCTGGACTTAATTCACAAGTACTGGGATGCCAAGTGATGCTTCCTACATCTTTCAAGCTGTAGTCACACTACTTCCCATATCCCAACACCTTGTTACCACATTTCTCTTAACATAGAATTGATAAAGACTTGAGATATTAAACAGACATTCTTTTTGATCTCTGACCAGAAATACAAAACTACCTACAAGTAGTTAGAGTACTTTATTTCCCCACAGCAGACTACCCAAGGTTTTCCAGGATTTAGATATTTGCAAGGCTTGTCAGCAATAAAAACACCCCCAGTGCCTGCAAGTTGAAGGTCTAAGTGCTCACTCATACATATGCATTAGGTGGGAAATTCTTTTAGTGTATTTTGTTGCCCTGGTCTTGAAAGTCCATTTGCTTGGTGGTAAAGAATGCAAACTCGTTATAGAGCAACACAGGTGTGAACTGTGATCATGACTGCAAATGATGCCAAGCACCACAGCTATTCTTTTTTTCAGTGAATTAAAATCTGCTATTTTTTGTGAACCCCATCCATAATTCTCAAAGAAGTCAAGCAAAGGCAAATGCTGAAGAAATATGGATTTAAGGGCTATCTGTAGCTTACTTCCAAAGTGTTACTGTAACTCTTTCTTTAGGCTATGCGTTGCCATTAACAGAAATGGCTTGGTGGTCAAGCAGCTCTGAGAATTTGGTTCATGCATTCTGGCTAGCTCTTGGCTGCTTATACATGCACCTACACTACAGAAGATTGAAGGACATATAAAATCTACAGAATAGTTTTCCTCATGCACTCATGACTTCATACATAATTTAGAAGAATTTCTTAGGTTTCATGCCTTTCAAGTACTCTTTCTTCTCCACTTCTTCTACAAAATATTTTTTCCCGTTTAATTTTTCTACAAAGGCAGTACTGTCTTGTTCCTATCTTAGAGATGAATTATCAGCAATGAACTGAAGCAAGGCATTTTGGTTCCTGGGACAGATAGTAAAATCTTTCTTCTTACTCCTTGGGAGATGTCTCTACAGAGTGCAATCCAGACTGAGCATAGGTTGCTTGGAAGTGTGAGACAGATTTAATCAGTGGTTTGGATTAAGGACGGGGAAGCTTTATTTGGCATCTCCTTTTATTTTCCTTTCTTGATGCACAGGTTAATGTGCAAACATTAATTTATGGTATACTTTAGGTATCAAACAAGGTATAATATTTTCTTACATTGCTCATAATAAAATGCATCTCCTTCTTATCCTTCCAAGGCATGGAGTTCTAACAATTTAGAATTTTCCATCACAGCTGAGAATTTAGCTGTCACAATGTATCCACATTTCTAAAAACACTAGTTCAGGTTTTATAGCATTTCCATACAACATACACCAATCCTGGCATATTTTCCATACTAAAATTTCCTAAGTAAGATATCTTTAAATATCTTTAATTTCATGAAATATAATATACATGTGTGGACACTTACTCTCTCACAGAAACACACACAGAGGATTCATTTTCATGTGTATATTTCAGGTATTTAGAGAATATGTTTTTTTTCTTGGAAGTAACTGATGCCCATTATCTGGAGTGGTGAAATCCAGTCTACCTCAATTTATCATTCATAAATATTTGTGATTAAAGTCTGGAGTAGTTTTAAGACAACATTATTTTGCCAGAATATAATGTGGGGCAAATCGTGGCTTCTGCTTTAGTTTAGGCTTTTACCTTCCAGTGAAGACAGCAGCTAAATCACTGAAATGCAGACACATCTGTAACACCTTCCACAACTGCTTTCCTCTCCCATGTGATGGAAGTATTTCCTTGCAGTTGAAACCAATGACAGTAAAATCACGTAAAAAATCCTGCACAGAGAATCACAGGATAAGCCCCTGGATGGACAGAAAGGAAGGCAGTAACAAAAAGGACAAAAGGACTCAGGTAGGACTTTTTGTTGTAATATTCACACATTAGGCAGGCTGCTCTAGTTCATGCATACACATCTATAATCAACAATAGCAGGGCAACAGATTCCAACATGCAGTCTCAGTTTCAGCAGTATGAGGAAGTTACAAGATAAACTGTGAAACAGTAAATTTTTATGCAGCATAGAGATGTTATACAGGCAGATTCTTGTGAAAAGAAAAAGGTATAACTTAATGATTTGGGGTTTTGGCATTGTTTCTTTTAGTTTCTACAGTGAAATTCAAATGTGTTAGGAGCTATTGCAAGTGCATTTAAACCCCCAAATGAAGCAGCTTTAGGTATTTAGTTTTCCAAGGAAGCTCTGGTTAGGGCATATTTCATCCATGAAGAACACTGTTTAAGATAGGTATACAGCAACACTGGAAACGGCCAGATTATCTGCCTCAGTAATGAAATTCTTCCAAAATAATGCACCCATCACTGTCAATGCCTGCATAAATAAAATGCCACTAGCTATTTCCTGTTATCTGTAATAGTGCTCTTGCTCATTCTGTCAATGTGCAAAAACACTTGATACACCCACAAAAACCACTATGTCCATTCATCTTGCTCACAGCAGTGTCATTGCTGCAAAACACGTAAGGAGTGGAATGCGTTCACCTTACAACAAGCATTGCCCTCCTTTCCCAGAACTCCTTCAAATTACATGGTACGTCTCACACCTTGGAAAATATGAATAAGGTATTCCTGTGCTCACTGAAACAGTCAGTTTTCTGATCTATAAATGGTAATATCGATTCCCATCTCATGAGGGTGTTAGTGTCCTGGTTTCAGCTGGGATAGAGCTAATTTTCTTTCTAGTAGCTGGTATAGTGCTGTGTAGTGTGAGAAGAATGTTGATAACACACTATGTTTTAGTTATTGCTAAGTAATGCTTACATAAGCAAGGACTTTTCAGCTTCCCATGCTCTGCCAAGTGCACAAGAAGCTGGGAGGGAGCACAGCCAGGACAGCTGACCCAACTGGCCAACGGGGTATTCTATACCACATGACGTCATGCTCAGTATATAAAGTAGGAGGCATGGTCTGGGAAGTAATGATCGCGGCTCGGGGACCCGCTGGGCATTGGTTGGCAGGTAGTGAGCAATTGCATCGTGCATCACTTGTTTTATACATTTTTTTTATCATTATTATTATTATTATTATTATTACTACTACTACTACTACTACTACTACTACTACTACTACTACTATTTTACTTTATTTCAATTATTAAACTGTCTTTATCTCAAGCCACGATTTTTCTCACTTTTACCCTCCCAATTCTCTCCCCCATCCCACCGGAGGTGGGGAGAGTGAGCGAGTGGCTGGTTTTTAGTTGGTTTACACCATCATGAAAGCAACAGTAAAGAGTTCTATGGAAACACTGATAATCCTTTGAGCAGGAGGGAAGAATGTGGCAATGCACAAAACTAAACACCTGCAAGCTCAATCCTTACGTATAGAGTTGGACACCTCCATCTCCCCACCAGAAACCAGTGAAGGTTTAGAGATAAAATCCTGGTTTTGGTTTTTAAGAAGAAAAGCTATTTCCTAAAGAACTGATTTTTTATACAACATTTGTCTGAAAATAGTTCTTGAATATTATATACAAATATTACATGAAAATGTTAATAACATCTAAAACTCAAGGAATAAAATTATAGGAATAGGTAGATTCATGATATAACAGTAGTTCTGATCTCCCTGTGTACCATCACGGCACATGCTAGTTACAGAAACATGCGTCCTGATTTTCCCTGGGCCCTTCCTTTGTCCACTCTGTAAAGTGGGTGCTGAAGCTGGAGAAATACATGTATATATTTGACATTTTCTAAGTTTCAAGTGCTTGATTTACAGCCTTGGATTTTTTTATGTAATAAATATATGTAAATAAAAAAACCCAGTGTATTTACAAAATGGGATAATGCATTTGCTGAGAAGAATAAAGCTGAAAAATTGCCACTTTCCTGAGTAGTAAGTAGATGTTTAATATGCTTTGGAATCAGGATTATACCAATTTGCAGCAAAATCTTGTAATTCACTGAGATTATTTAAACATGACCAACATATGATGACAGTTTTACTGTAGTTGGTAGTCTTATTGCAAAAATCCCTTTTTAGTAGACTTATTTCTGTATTAATTAGCTTCAGTGCAGTTTGACTGTGAAACAATTTTCCTTTTGTTTCATCTAGGCAGTCACAAATAGTACATTTGCATCTCTTTTCCCCTTGTTTGTTTGCCTTGAAAATATAAATATTGACTCTCACTAATAATTTTTTCCTATCTATTTTTTCATCTTTTTGAATAACTTTTTTTCTGTTGAGACTGTTCACTAGGCTTCTATTTATTGGTCACACTATAAGGGAGTAAAATCAGGGAACTACATCACTGCTTCAAACAGAAAGATGTGAAATCAGAATTTTTATAATGCTAGTTAATCTAAAAGATATTTCAGGTAGTATTCTGAGAATTTTAGCATCTTTGTGTTCCCCTCCCACACTTACTTTTTTTTAAAGCACTTCCCCTCTTAAAAGAAGTGTTTTAATCCGTGAGATATAGAAACATGTTTTGTTGTGTTGGTTTTTTTTTTTTTTTCTTTTGTTAACTAAATCTCACCCTTTTTATTTCCAAACATTTTAAGGGAGGGATTTTCTCATGGAAGGCAAGGTAGCTAGTAAGAAGGACTGTGGAAGGAAATTAAAATCATCAGGAACAAGGGAATATCCGAAGACAGCAGCAAAAGAAGAAATGGTGTTTCCAGATCTAAATAACCAAGCACAAATCAGAAAATCAAGAAATACCAATTTTCATGACAATTTTTGTTGACAAAGCTAGGATTATTTTGCTCAATCTGTCAGTTATTCCCATATTTTGATTCCTATCAACATGTAGAAAGTTCTCCAGATGAATGCTGTAAGAATCTAATAGAGGTAATTGCCAAAAGGCATATAAAAGCATGAAACTTGCCTATAAGCAAAATTTGAAATGAAGAGCAAAGGTATTTTGTAAAGTACTGGTGGGTGGTAGTTTCTATGTGTATTGTTTCCACAGCAAGCAAATCTTACTTGAATCTTTTGTGGATGAGTGTAGGACACAAAGAGTACTACTAGCCAGAGGGTGTAATAGTTTTGTTTATAGCTGAAGTGTATCTTTCTTGGGATAATTTTGTTTTAAAGCATCCTTTCCCATAGTGAGCCTGCCTTACCTAGAGGGGAGGTGAAGTCCTCTTCTACTGCTCAAAATTTAAACTGATTTCCTAGAGAACTTTATAACAAACATTGTTGAAGATTTCTGATGTTCTACAGTGTTCACAGGTAGGTTAGGTCTTGGGATTGTGAAGCTTTGGCTTTTTCTTGAAGAATTATAGAGTTAAAAATCTCCAGTTCACCTGAGATCAAGGCATTGTTTATTTTTCTATTAAGACTTCATTATTAAAACCACTTTTCATAAGTGCCTAGCATGAGGTCCTAAAATGATTTTGAAAAAATCATATATACTTCTTCAGACAAAAGGAGAAAATTTATTTTCTTTGTTTAAATGGCCCAAACACTGTGTACTCGTGATATGTTTTTGTAAGAAGAGTGGAAAAGCAGTTAAATAATTTTAGTAAAGCATTCTGAAGTACTAGAGGGATACATAAATGTTAAATATTTTTATACAGCATTCTAGTGCTAAACTAGCCATGTGTAGATCATTGTGTAGGTTGTCCCGTTTTTCCAATCTGTTAAGTTACAAAGGAAAAATAATGTCAGCCAAGGTACTGGGGCAAAACAACACTGGACAGAACAGAAAAAATTGCAGTCAAACTTAGAGGTAGCAGTGGTGGCCTGTTTGGCAGTACACTGCAATTAGCATGTCTCATCTGAATACTTATTCAAGAAGGAAATGTTTTAAGCTACTCAATAGGCATGTAGAAATAAAGTATCAGTTTTCCTTTTGACTAAAATAAAATGCATGAAAGCTAAGACCAATATTATGTAATGTCAGCACAGTCTCCTTCAGTTTCCTCTTTAAGTTAGCTGGAGACTGATGGATGGATACTGGTTGCATTAAGAAACTATTTAGAATTTGTAAACAAGATAAACTTCCCTTGTATCTATAGCTACTGTTGCACATTTATCTCCTTCCATGCTAAAATCTAGCTGCAAAGAGCTTATAGATAGCCATTGTTAAATTTTCACTAGTTCCTAACATCATCTATTGTGTCAGTCTTGAATAGCTCTCTTTTTGGTTGCACCATGCAAGGGAGCTTTTGAAGCTTTGGTCCCAGCTGAATATTTTCAGACTTCAAAAAGGTTAAGGTACTTTTTTTCTGAGTACCATCTTTTCCTGTTTCAATTACTTATTGCCAAAATACTAGTGATACTGATCTTGTTATATTCCTTATCTGGTCAGGGATCAAGAAATATCACACATCTCACAAGAAAGAATGATGAGCTTTCAGACAGCAGATTAATGTAAGCAACAAAAAGTTGATTTTACTCAAAACTAAATTTGAGGTTCACCCCTGTCTGGTGTACAGCAATGACAGTAAGCCAATGATCCTTGTAATCAGTGAGAAGAAGCTGGGCTTCAAAAATATGGGGCATAGAAACTGAGATAAACAGAGCCTACAAGTCGTGATATATTTTCCAGGCTCTGAGCAATTTAGCACTAGCATCTATAAAATGTTGTTCAATCTTCTAATTACTTTGTAAAGGATGACTGGAATCAGCTTAGCTTGTGTAGAAATGATGGCCAGAGGGAGATTTTTATGATTATTATTACACACGAATCTAGTGTTCGTTCTATACGCCATGATGTTTTGTTCTTTTTGCTTTCTTATTTGATTCATTATCATTTGATTATTTCAGGAGCAGAGTTATATTAACTATCAGATCAGATATAATAATGTTTAATTATAAAATACAATTAGCCTTCTGCTAACTTGAAGATGGAAAAATGTATAACTTTTTTGCCTGTCATAATCACATATTTAAAAACAAAAGAGTCTTGCTCTCCTTCTCCAAAAAACATAGCCTATTACTTGAACACAGAAGTCTAACTGTAGCAATATGAAGCCTGTGACAGGTTGTGTGATGCTTTATCTTGTACTGAAGTCACCTCATATGGGGGAAAAACATACTGTTCAAAGGAATTTTTATTCAAATTGCTGTTGGATTTCATTACTTTGTGGCCTTTAAATAGGTTTTCTTCCAATTAGGCTTTCATTCAATTACAATATTACAGCTGCACAGTGAGGAATACTACCAGATCAATATTTTACTATGTTATGATGGAGCTTGTGTTGCATGGGTCCAAACTGAACATCCTGTGCAGCTGCTTAACTCTCCTGAATCACCTTTTCAGGCTAAACCACTTAAGTCTCACTAATTCCAGCCCAGCTATATAATTCCCAATAATTCCCACTCAGGTTGACAGTCTTTCCAAGAAAGCAATATTGAAAACAATTGGCTTGGGAAGTGTACAAAACATATGTTTACAGTATTCTTGCCCATTTACTCAAATGACATAGAAAGTTGAAATTGAACAAAAATTGCTTTAGCTATGCATGGTTAGAAGCCGAGTAGCCAGTTCATCAACTTACTGACTGGAGTATGCAAAATTAATTTCAATCATACCTTTCATGCCAGGAGAAGTCTGTGTCACTTGCACTTGCACTCATTTACTGCTGCAATTATATTGTTATTCTGCCCTATGCCAATGAAGTTTATTTTAATAATTTGTGTAGGCTCTGTAATATGGATTTTATAGGTAAAGAAAATTTGGACTGGATGATGGAGATGACAATGATCTTTATAACAAATGTAAATTCCGTTAGAGGTTGCTGGATCTAGTGGACTTCAGGACACAAGACATTTTTCCTCCCTAGTCTGCTCTCACTGACTTTGGTGGACTCTAAGACCCAGTGATGCCTCCTCAGTCCCATAGATGGGAAGCTGTTTCAGTTCTGTGTCCCCAGGTCCACCCAGTAGCAATGTTGAGAAGCTACTCTCCGTATGCGCACACTCACACACGCTTGCGCACATGCACACACACACACACCCCCACACACAGAGAGTTCTCACAGCCAGCCACGCAGATCCACCCAGATGAAGATTTGTTCCTGTCCCACAGGAACACAAACATCACTCATGTAAACATGCACAACACAGATGGCCCAATCCTGCTCTTCATCTTCAGCTGGTCAGGATTAGGAATAAATGGAATAAGCAGAATATACACACATAAACAACACTGGTCTCTTCTGTAGCTAGTTCTGCAGACCTTGGTTTCCTCCAGTTGCTGGTCCACAGACTTTCATGCCCCTCATAATAATGGTCCCACTCTAGCAGCTGGCATGCATACCACTTGTTACACAAGGGATGTTGAGACAAGTTCATATTCACGAAGATTTATTAGAAGAATTGGTATAGCTGGTGGCATACATCAACTCTAATAGTGAAAGTTAGATTTCTGGAAGAACAAAATAAAGATGAGAGAAGAGAAGGAGGCAGAAAGACAGAAGGAAAGAGGGAAAGGGAAAATTCTCCAAGTGGCTAGACAGGAGTCCCAGCCATGTCTTCCTCTGGGGTGGTCCTCTACAGTGTGGTGGTGAAGATGATGATCATTACTTTTTCCATGGTTTTTAATAGTACTATACAGTTTTCATTGGAACCTGCTGAAATCCCCTATTGGTTGGTCCTGCTTCTGGCACTAGTTGCAACATGCTAATTGGTGTTGCACATCGATTGGCAGTTAAGTGTCTGCACATACGTATTATTGGATACTATTTATCAACCATTTAAATTACTATTATCTACTTCGTTGTGCACTAGGCTTGATTTTCTCTACCGTAAAACTAAATTTGGCAGAACAAGAAACGAAGGAAAGGTAGAAAGAGATGTGATTCTGATGCCAGTGGTAGCCATGAAACCATGAGAACCTACCGTAACCACAATTTCAGGGTTTTGCAGGTGCAAGGCCCTGAGACCAACAGCCCCAGAATAATAGCAAGGGAATGCAAGGGAAAAATTCTACAGCAGCTTAGATGAAAGGTTACAGAGCTGCAAATAACATGCCCTTAATACTACTGAGGCTAAGGCACTAAGGCATCTCAGCTACTATGAGTTGGGACTCTGCTGGCACAAACACACATATATAATCTATGTCTCTCCAGTGGCTGGTTTTAGACACTTGAACCAGTAGCCGGCAACCAGACCCAGATATAAAACCAAAGACCCAGAGCAAACAGACCCCAAACTAGCCTGAAATTCTCTAGCAGATCATTAAACACACTCTTACATGGACCAGAGAGAACATTCATATGGAAAATCATTAGTAATAGAGTTTAATAAGAAGACAGGACAGATTGGGGTGATCAGGCCCAAAGATCAGTCAGTCAAGCATACTGGCCAGCAACCTGCTTACACACCACTGGCCCTTTTTATCCCCTTTTCCCTCTGTTTTCCCACACTTGTTCCTCCCTGATCCACCTTGACCCGCCTTCCCCCACCCCCACCCCTACCCCCGCTGCACCCTCAGTCCTTCCCCTAAACATCCTGTAAGTCTTATACAATCCTGAAATTCTCTTCCTTCTGGTTTTCATAATAAATTCTATACACATTAGGGAATAATCTAGCTTTGGTTTGCATGGCCTTCTGACTCAAGTTTATCTCGTTGACATATCTTGGTGGATTTTACACTAGGGACAATTGGTCTCCTTTGATGACTATATTTCAGTAGCTGGTTCAGCCTTCTCCGTTTCACTGATTCCTGCACCTATCATTTTTTTTTCTGGTTCTCACCAGGCTCTCGTGAGTTTAATGTGGTTACCTTTTAGTCAGATAACTTACCAATGTCTAAAGAAGATTTGATCAAAAGTTAGTCACAAAAGTTCATACACACGATAATAAATTATTTGTGTGGAAACACTATAATCTGTGGAATAAAAGAAAAAAAAAAGTCTATTTGGAAGTAAATATCTCTTGCAGAGAACACCAAGTTTGTAGAAGTGCTAGTGCTTATATATTCTTTATATTCAGGAGCAGCCTCACTGCAAAAACTTGCTGACTGTACAAATTACTGATCTACCAGATGTGATAGTCCAGCTTGGTGAAACTATTGTTGGAAACTTGAGCACTAAGGCAGAGTTGAAAGCAACCCATATGGAGGCTGAATGGGCCCTGGCTCTTTGTTGTTAGACTGGATGCTTCCTGTATGACAACTCTTGTTCACCCTTTCACCCACATCGTACGATCCATACTGGAAAGAAAACCACTCAGAATCCTCCTTAAAAGTTCATCTTGTGCATCATTTCAGTGATAGCCTGTTTAATGCACTGCTGTGGTCCCATCACTTTCCTATATTGTTTTTCTAATAACATTGTATAAGTAGCAACAGAAGGCAGAAAATGTCCTAGAAAATTGACAGGTATACATATGTGCAGAACTAAAAGGTAGGAAAGCATGTGTGGGCTTCAGCAAGTACTAAACATGTCAAATGCTATGGTAAATATAAATTCAAAGCATTAAAAGTTATAATATTACCTAAAAATCCCAAGGTTTTAGCAGTAGAATTTGATTTTAGCTCTGTTTTCACATAATTTAAGATTAAAATTATCAGCTTTCTTCTCTGAAAACTTTTTTCTTTTGAGAATAAATGAATAAGCAAGCAAATGAAATATGAGCTTTTCACATAATAATTTGAAAACCTCCATTAAATTGTTAGAACAGATATTAATATATTTCCAATTGACTCATAGTGATTGGGAATATCGTGGAGAAATAACTTAAATATTTAATGTCATCCCTTTCACAAACAGTCTGTTTCAGGGACATTTGAAATAGGCAGGTAACACATGAACAACACTGCTTTTGGATTTGTAGATTAGGTCTTCAGAACTCAATAGAGTGGGTCCACCCAATTCTGAAAAAGTTGTAATTTCCATTTCTTTGGGTTTTTTGTCTGGGAACACCATTCATTTCGAAGTGTATTTTCTTCACCTGCACTTATAAATATGATTTAAGCTCCAGTGAAAACCTACATGATCAAACTTAAACACAGTGTGTGAAAGCTCCACAACTTACAGTATACCATTGTGAAGTTGTGTACAGGAAGAATCCTCTGGCTGTGGTGACTAGACAAAGGCAAACTCCTGAGACCTGCTGGTAATGGAGGATGTTCTAATTCTGAGAAATAGTCTGAGAAAATGTTTTATACCTAAAACTTTTTTTGCCTAATTTTACTAAGGTGGGGTTTTTTTTAGCTTTTTGCCTTTTTTTTTTTTTTTTTTTTTTAAATTGCTGCTGCTTTGGAGGACATGATACCTAATAGCCTAAAATTCATCAAAGTTCTACTCTAGATCAAGAGTGTGGAGGTTACTAATGATAAAGTTACGTATGTGTGTATATATATATGCATAATTTTAAATATGTATATATAAAGTCAGTTCAGTGATTACTTTCCAATGCAATAATTAGCCAATGTGTAAGAGATTGTGCTTCCAAAACAATTTCAACCACTCTGGAGAGCTGAATAATTTAAACTAGATCTTCTAGTATTCAGTGACTGCATCATAATACAGAAATAGCTTTCAAAGAGTCTCCAACTTATAGTCTTAAGTTCCATGAAATGTAGCCAAAGTTGTTCCCCTTAGCATAGCAAGGTTTAGGAACATTACTGGTGGTAACATTAAGGTTAAACATATTAAACCAGAATGCTACATTCTGGACACCTACATCTTATCATGCAGTTTATATCTATCCAGTCTGAATTTGAACACAATGCACTTCTTAGATACCTGACTCATCATTATATTCATCACTGCAAACTGTATTGGAAGCTCATCTGCATCCCATCACAAAAGATATAATGACGGAAATAAGCGACTAATACAAAAGAAGGAGTTAGAATTTGGAATGAAAATGAATGAATCTTTTCATACAATCAACAAATGTATTTCTTATTTGTACTCAGAAAAGAGAGGAAGATCAAGTGCTATTTCAGATACCTTTTTCATTGAGTTGATCAATATAGTTTATTATTTTAAACAATTTTTATGTCTATCCATAATCATAAAGATATCTTTATATATTAAATTTATGAAAGTCTGGATTCCTTTCTGAACTCCATATTGTTTCCATGTGCAGTCAAATGTAGGATAAATGTTTGTATAGCCAAGCCATGAGATTGTTAAATATTGTGTCTTATCTTTATTCTTTTCTGAAAAAGTGACAAAATTGTTCAGTTACTTATTCAAAATAGTTACATGTTTAATTAAAACTTATCCCTCACTTGTCAAGCCCTGGTTCTACCATCAGTTCTGAATCTTAGAGATATCTTGCAAAGCATTAAAACCAATCCATAATATGAGAGTTTAACTGTGCTCAAGCAACAGATTTCAATAACGAAAGTAATACTGCAGATGTTCAGTCACTAAGTACTTAGATGATTCATTTCATCTGGTAGTTAAGAGGGTACTCTTAAATATTTAACCAGTATTACATTTTGCTCCTTTCTGAAGTAGTTCATTAACTCACAAACATACAATAAGGGCTACAAGAGTTCTTTCTTATGTACTGGATTTAGTCTATTCATTCTGGCCTATTATTGGATATAACAAGAACAACTGTGTAAGAGGTTTGGATAAAAAATATCACAAAGTAATTTTTGGTAGATTTTATTTTTTAAAATCTCATCTCAAACATCCCAACAAAATCTATGACATTGACAATGTCTTTTCTGTTTCTGTTCAGCTGGAATCAAATTACAGAGATCTCAAAAGGTCACAAAAAATATGTTCTAATAAGGCTTTCAACCTTGTAGTTCAGAGCTAAGTTTGACGAAGCCTCCAGTGAAGCACAAAGCGTAGACCTTTTAATGTTTATAATTTTAGGTTTTAATTTTAACCTATCCAACTACTTACAAGCTGTCCCCTCTTTGAATTTAGCATCCCAAGTGCCATAATTCTATCCCTATTTAAAACCATCTTATGTAGTAAACCTCTCTCAGTAGGCCACGCATTTCTTCATTAGCTATTAATGTGAGTGTGCTTACAAATTGATACTGAGATAAACTGGCAATGACAGGTATTCCTGTTTTTTGACAGATATGTGAGGATCAGGCTTACTCACTGCACAGGTTAGATAATCGTTATATTTCATCATTTGGTAGTCTGGTCTGCAGACATTCAACACTTTATTTTTTCATGAGGTTAGTCTACAAACTGTGCCTTTTCCGGACCTAATTGATACATGTTTATATACTTCCACACCAAAACCAAATGAACATGCAAATGTGCCTTGCCTCCCACCAGACATTAATTCTAAAGGACTTCAAAGATTCGGCGTGGATTTGTATAAATCAGATATTGGCAAATGTTCATTCATTTAGAAGATTTGTTCCCTCAGCTGGCCTGCTAGTTGGATTCAGCTTTAACTTCCTTGGTGTCTTGTATAAGGAAATCTGGTTGGTGACGTAAAGCACGCAGAGAGCAGGGACAACCCAGGCTGAAGGGAACAGGGCTGCTCCCACAGGACTCTGCACTGCGCTTGGCATGGAAACAAAATAGAATTACAGAAGTTCAATGCTTTTCTGCATGGTTAACTATACGTGTTCTATGAATCTTTAGGGAAGTGCTTGAAAGTCTTAAAACACACATTAGTGGCTCTTAAACATCCCAGAAAATGTTACCTTTTGAATCCCAGGAGACTACTAGGGATCTACGGTAGTTCAACTATCAGTTCTCTGCTGCTGAACTCTGTTGAGTCTCACGTTTTTCCAAGACTGTGCACATGTATGTTGTTTAACATTCGACTGGGGGGAGGGGCGGAGGCACAAATATGCCTGTGAATCTGTGAAGTGCTAGCTCTAGGGTTTGGTTTTGTTTTTCATTTTCAGACACTCAGTCATATGCAACTCCTCTGCTTTGTTAAAACTGCCATGCCACTGCACTGAGATTTAACTTTTGATGGTGGAAGCCGAAGTGTGTTCTCAAGAATTATACCCCATCCAGAGTAAAATTGAAAACTTGTCATATTTGTGAAAGTGTCACAGTAAAAAACTCCAGAACTAATCACTGGCAAGATAAGTGCATATAATTGGAGAATCTATATTTTAAGGATCGTATTTATGTTTAGATATTAAATGTTCAGTGGCAGCAGATTTACGTTTTTGAGTTGTACCTTTTAACATTGAGCTTACTAGATGTCTCAGACAATATCAAGTTTCAGATTTTATTGCAGAGTAAATAATGGTGATGATGCTGGTAGCAACAGCACTGACCAAAACTTAGAATTTAAATTTCTAGTCTATAGGAAAATACGCTAGTTCAAAATTCCCTTTATACAGAGTGAGACAAAATGGTCAGCATTTTAGGACTGAAATTAAATCTCTGAGTTTCAAAATGTTTTGAAAAAACACCATGGTCAAGATCAAAATGAGTTAACATTATAAAAGCTGCAACCATAACACTAGGAAACTTGTCTGCCAAAAAATATTTTGGCAATCCATATATTCTCATTACCTATTTCAGTTTAGTTAAAGTAATGTTTTCAGGAAATCATAGTTTTATCACTCCTGTCTTAGCCGGTCTTAAGAACCAATTCCTTATCAGGATTTCCATGCCGGTCAACTACCCTCCTGTTGCTAATAGTGTTTTTATTATAATACTGAGTATGCTTTGAAAACCTTGGGTGAGGTGTGTTATCGAAATAATGTGATTTCACCATTAGTGGTGCATTAAATGACAATGTATGCATAGCCCCTGCTGGAGTGTCTCTTTATGTAAAAAGCTCAAACGTGATTTAGTGTGTAAAGAAGTAATGTTACATTATATTCAACAAGGCATACACCATGTTATATTTTCTACCGATAGCAGAGTGCATAAAAATGAAAGACGACACATTAACTCATAATTGCAATGGGACTCACGTACCTTGAGTACATACTTGAGAACACTTACTTTTATAACTGTCTTAACTTTCTGTGTATTGTACTTTTAAGTCTTTTATGAATCTGCACAGATGAGAATTGTTTTGAGTTCACTGCAGATTGTTACAGAGGAGAAAGCTTTATTGTGTGCAGTTTTATAGAGATACTATTTTTGTTCTCAAAATATCAGTAGCTTTCCTAACCTAAAAACACTGAGATTGGATGTATACCGTATTTGCACTTGGAGGGAAAATGTAAAATCTATGTCATAGGACTCCTTTATACAGAATATGTGGAAACACATGTAACCAATCCACAAGTGCAAATAAATGCTGCTCTGGCTGGTCTACAAAGTATAGCAGTTGTTGCAGGCCATAACTACAATCTTGGATTTGTGGCTGATGAATAATATCTCTAAAAACTATTCAACAACTATAGTGAATAAGAGTTTGCTAACACAGGCTCTGTGGAGCCACTTCGGAAAGTCTTAAATGAGTGGCTCCACTGAATATGTTAAGAAATTACTAAACTGTACTTGACATTCTCGCAATACTGTGAGCTATACATGTTTTGGTACTTCTGATTCATGATGGAAAATATTTTTATTTCAGCTTTTCTGTTCTGCTCACAAATTACATAAAACTAATATCCTGTACAGTTCCTTTCAAATTCAGTGGCCTTTGGATCTGGCTTGCTTGTTTTAGCAAGTATTTTACTAAAATTTTCCCTTCTTTTTTTGGATCTGGGAGGGCCATGGTTTTGTTCTGGTTCTCTTGATTTTCTATCAAAAACATACAAGATAGTTCAGGTCCTTTATGCCTTTCCAGTAACAGATTAAGGGGAAAAAAAATGTTGTAAGGTATTTTCTGTTCTATTCATCCCATTGTTGAACAATAATTTAGTCTCCAGCTGTATCCAGTAAAAAAATTATATTAAAAGGGATAATATATAGTGCCCGCTTCTTTGGAGACTGCTAAATGATTTTAACATAATGTAGTATTATTAAATTGGCATATACTCAAGAAGGTGTAGTCTACAGAAGTGGAGAACAACACTATACACAGCTGTGGTGGTTTGTGTTCCGACTTTCACCATCTGTAGAACGGTGCTTCATATTTAAAATCTTTTTTATGGCAATGGAAATAAAATTCACTTGTATGTTTATATTCTTCTGCTTGACTGAGAAATATTGTGTTATTACTTTTTTCTTTAAAAACACTCAAACCAAACCAAAACAAAAACCCCACAAAACCTGATGAATTCTGAAGTCTTTTTTAATTGAAGATCTAGCAATGGGGATGATAACAACTTAGCAACCAGGTGTTGACCAGGGCAAGAATAGAGGAATTAGTCAGAATGAACTAACTATATTATACATTGTGGTATAAAATGAAGAACTATTGCATTCAAAATAAAATAATGATGAAGAGAAAGATATATTTGCACAATCACCTGAAAAATGTTAACAGATTCAAATATCTAATTTCCTGGAACTCTTAAATTTGTGTTAAGAGTTTTGCATATGCAGTATACTTGGTGAAATGTTACTGCAGTGTAAATATCAGTCTCATTTTCTCAGCTGTGGCCATTTTTAAAGCAATTTTTTAATCCTGATGCCTAATTGTAAGATGGATTCTTCTGAAATTAGTTGATGGTGCAGGCATTTGAAAAACTGGCTGCAAAGACATAAATTAATATGTTATCACTTAAATTAGAGCTGTTTTAAATTACTATGATTTACCAGTTCCACAGCTAATATTTTAGCTCTTCTGGCAGTTGTGAAAGTGGACATGCTCCAATGTTCAAAAACCTTCATCAGTGTCAATGGGTTGGTTAAAGCAATGCCGGCACAGTTACAGTCACAGCAGATCCATTGCACAATAACAGATTGAATCCCAACAGATTTTTTAGGAGATTAACTATATTATTTAAATGCTTTACTGACTACAATGCAAGTTGCTTCATGGTGACAGCTTGAGCTTCTGAAAGAAAACGGTTTTTTGCCCTCACAGTTGGCTTGAGGCAACTGGAAGTTAAATACCTCAGTGTTTAGCAGAAATTCCTCCCTTTGTCTAAACTGCCCCCATTTCACCATTTTTCTTTATGAGAAGATACTACTTTTGAAGCAGTTACCCCCTCTTGCATACAAATGAACAGCTGTCATGGCTAATAGCTATAACCAGTTGTAATGGAAGGAAGCATCCTGCTAAGCCCCGTGACTTCTAGATGAAATACCTCATTTTATGACATTCACCACATTTACTAAGTTAGCCCAGCTTCTAGACAGAATCTAGAGTTTCAGTGTTGAAATCCTCAAATCCCAAAAAGCAAATATTCAGAGTATATAGGAAAAAAATCTACCAACTGTAAAGAAATGATCTGTGTTGGACTGAGAAAGTCAGGAATACAATTTTATTTAAATATGACTTTAAAAGGATGTTTCAAAAAAGCTAGGCTACATATCTTGTCACTGAAATTAATATTCCCATAGTATTTTGGTTCAAGTGCTGTCTTAAAAGAAAAAGCTTTTCAGCATTCTTCATGCATTTTCTTCTGAGCTCTCAAATTAAAAGATGATGTGTTTTAGACTTCTATGCTGTTTGCCAATACCCATTTTTCCCATTCAGATCTCTACTTGATAAAGAATTTCCCCAAAACCTATAGAAAACAGTAGTTCTAACAGCTGGCTTGCTTCTACAATAAATACTTCTTATTGCCTTTGTTGTTTGCATTGAGGGGTCTGGGTGGTGTTTAGAAGAAAAATCACAAACTACACATACCTTGTTGGAGAGAAGTGATTTCTGACAAGAGGGTTTGGTTTTGTGTTTTGTTTTGATGTTGGTTGTTTTTGTTGCTGTTGGCTTTTTAAAACTGATGTCTTGCATTTTGGAAAAAAAGTCACTCAATATCAAGTTTACTTGGGGTAAGTTTCCATTAAGGTCATTGCTTTAGTACAGTAATTCATAGAAATATTGTTTTATATAACAGTACATATAACATCTTGGTCCTCATTTTCCCCATCAACCTATTATACCCTTAAAGAAGGAAAAATAACTCCCACATATCACCCTGAAATGAATTACAGATACAAAATTTCAGAAGATTTGGAGTCCTGAACCAGAAAAATATTCTACAGTTTTGGTGCTTCTCTAAATGAATCCTTCACTCTCAAACAGATTTCAATGAGATGCAGACATTGGGATAGTAGCAGTGTTGAAGTACACATCTGGAGTGATAAATGAATAACAAAGGAAGTATACAAACTAATTTAAGTTTGCACTGCTTTTTTTTTTAGTTTTTAGGTTTTATGTTTTTTAAACAAAACTTCTTAAATGTAGGGCGCAGTGTTGATTTTTCTACAAGGGGTGTATGTACAGAGAGACCTTTGTGAATTGTCTTCCAATATTAGATTATTTTTAATCTAGACAATTGGATGATTAAAACCATCTCAATATACATAATCTGTCTAGGTTATACTTACCTGAACCTACGTGAAGAATGAGATGACAGTGGAATATTGAACCAAATAGACCTGGAGCATAGAAACACTTTATTCCTGGTAACCTAAAGTAAAAATGGGACCAGTTTGCCTTTGATATGTTGTTTCTTCTTCTGCTATATCTGAATATCTGTGAACAGGTTTTCTGTCATTTAGAGGAATTGTTTAGAGAGAGGAATCAGCTGAATATTTTTTGTTGACAGTATGCAGGAGGCAGCTAGAGATGCTGTTCTGCATTTAACAACATCTTGCATACAGCTGTGAATAATTGTACCCATGCCAAGCAGGCTGTGGAGTTACAATTTGAGGAGGAAAATATTAGCCAGCTTATATTTCGAACCATAAATCTTGAAAATAGCAACAGGAATAATGCAAAAGGCTTTTCTGGGTTTTCACATGATGGACTTGATCTTTCTATTTTACCTGTCTTGGTTCCAGAAGCTGGAAAAAAAATCATGAAAATAATACTGCATTTTCTCAAAAAATAAAAAGAAAAAAGAGAATGCTTTCCCTAATACATTAACTCCTTTCCCTCCCTACACCATCTGTTTTAACTGCCACAATGCAGTCAGTGAGCATTTGCATGAGACTGAAGCTGTCCCCTGTTGTTAAGAGGGTGGAATATCCATTATTTATGCAGAATGCAAATTTGTTATCAACTGTAAATTGAATGCCTTCAATTCACGCAGAAAATATAACCATTTCCACTTTAGGTGTTCTGTCTGCCTCTTACATATATACCAGTGATATGCAGAACTTGTATAAATTTTCTTCTTACAGTAGAAATGTTAGTGTTTATTCACATAGAACCAATCTTTCACCCATCTGTTATGAAGGATTCCTAATATACTACCTCTGCTATTAGAAAATCTGTCCAGTTACTTTTTTCAGAGGTTTGACAGACATGACCAGTATGTATGGATGAAACAGCTACTTTTTTTCAAAAGTAACTAGTTTGGAAAGACTACCAAACTCTTTTAGCAGAAACACTGCAACATACTACTTGAATGGCCTCCATCACTTTCAGTGATGAACATTTTGTTTATCTTACATGACCATTTTGTATCAATACAAAATTATTAGTAATTATAAAAAAACATAAAAGTAACTTCAAGAAACAGAAAAGTTTCAGAAGATACTAGCTTGAAAAGACACTTGTCAAGGTTTAAGTTCTTGGTGCTGTAAACAGACTATTGCTGACAAATATAGTTATTACATATGTTTAAAAAATTGTTTTATATTATACCTTGGCATAAAAAAGCCTTTTTAATGGATGCAAGAGGAGTCTGCTCATAAATTCAATTTCAGGGATTCCTGAGAGGAAAAAAAATCGCAAAAATTGCCTCCAAGAGCCCTTGTGCGTTCTGCTACTAAATAACAGCTTTTCTTTTTTCTCAGGATTTCGAACACAAGCATATCCAGTGGAACTTAAGATATACATTGTGCTGATGTTTCTTGCTAGAGAACCTCAGAAAAGATCAAGACAGATTTGGAAAACTCAAACAAATACAAACCTAATTAGAGTTGGATGAGGTTGCTTCTGACTTCACTTAAGAAATCTCTGCTTAAGTCCTTGGCATCTTCTTCATTTATTAAAAAGGAAAAGGAAAAAGAAAAGTAATCCTACCTGTGGTTCAAAACTAATTTTCAGAATTCAACTTGGGGCAACAACTGAGATATCTCCTTCCCCAGGGGTAAATTGTGCCTTTTATTAAATTGATTAAGAAGGAAAAATGATTTAATTTTAGTTTTCATGTGTTTTTATTTTAACTGTTAATTATGTTAGATGACTGATGACTTAATCATGGATATGTTGTGGGTTTTTTCCTAAGGCAACAGTCCTTTCCAACTACAGGACTCATCATTATTGCTTATGTATACAGATGATCTGGTTGGCAGGTCATTATTTATCTGCCATTGAGCATTTTCAGGGCTTCTTACATTGTTCTCACTGAGCACATGTTTTTAGTTCTGAAGCTTTGCTTTCGTAAAAGAAGTATTAACACATTCTTGTTATTAATTATTTGTTATTTCCTGCTTTAATTAATCTCTATGTAGTGTTGTATCAAAAATATTAAGTTTGTGATGCATTTCACCTAATTTTAAGTGTCTACAGGGTCTACAGCTAAAGCTGAGCATGTATCCAAGGCTCTTTTTATAATTATTGTAAAGAAGTTTCCAACTCAGCCTAGCTGCCAGTAGTTTTCTTCAATGCACAAGTGGCACATTGTTGAACTACTAGACTATTTCACACTGCAAAAGAGCCAGTGTTTGATTCTAGGTGCTGCTTGGAAGGGAGATCTGTTGTACATTGGATAAGATGGTGATAAAGGTCGGTTTGGTTGAAGGCACATTCTTCTTGTGCCTCCCCTACTTCCATTATCCTCTTGGAACTGAAATGCAGAGACTACCGTATGAAGTCCAGAGCAAGGGAGGAGGAAAGCAGTTGGCTGACTTTCCTGTCCAAAAGGTTCTGCTTGTAGGGGGAAAGGTTTTCCTTATTGTATTTGACTTACTAACTCCCACATTAGCATGGAACTAACAAGCCTCTTTGATTGTTGTTAATGAAAAAAATAGTAAAAAAAAGAAGTCACTATTAATCAAAACAATGCTCACCCAATAGAAATCATTTGTTTTAGCATTGGAATTCCTACTGACACTATCAAATGAAGATCTTAAAGGAGAGGAGAATGGGAGCCAACTTCTGAATTTCCNCACAGAAACATTAATCTGCAGGCCAAAAAAAAAAGAAACAAAACCCAAAGAACACACCCTCTCTCATCACTTAAGGGAGCATGGACAATTTCCTCAAATATGACAAAATGAGTATTTGCAGCATGAATATGCCTATTAAATATATCACAGAGTCTATTGACCATTATCTTATGAAGTGTTTATGTTTAATATTTTTATTGAAAGTTTGACAATTTCTTTGTTTTATAAACTACAAAATAATCTAATTTGCATGGGCCACCCATACAACAGATTGCCAGCATCTTATTTTAATTGAAAGGATCATAGCTGAATTGGGCAAGCCTGGAGAGAACTGGTCTTCTCAAAGGGAATTCACCAGGCTTGTAA
Source organism: Pelecanoides urinatrix (assembly GCA_013400755.1). NCBI lineage: Eukaryota > Metazoa > Chordata > Aves > Procellariiformes > Procellariidae > Pelecanoides > Pelecanoides urinatrix. The sequence continues at coordinate 30,073 of VZTQ01005005.1, read as the reverse complement.
GGATAGCTACCTGGAGAGACATAACCAGAAATCTGAAGTATCTATACTGAACACATCAACAACCTAAAATGTCTAATTCTTCTGATAGAGTCTGTTGTTCAGCAGTTTGAAGGCTAAGAAATATTCAAAAGTCCCTTTCTTTTTATGGCATCTAATTAAAATTCATAAATAAAAGTCCTAGAAATATGTTGGCCCAAATAAATATACATCTATGTGGATTTTTATTTAAACAGCTTTAAATACTCTGAAATATCTAGAAATATCTATTGCATCTATTGCTAAGAATAGGCAGTGATCACATTAGTGAACTGAAAAAGATACATTTTAACTTTCTTCCCCCAACTTTTAGGCCAGATTCATTATGAATAAAATTTGCTTGGGGTTAATATGAGACACTTGGGTGACAGTTTAGTTCACAGAAGATACAACTCTCTACAACTATGAGCAGCATTTTTTTGATACCATGATGACTTAGCAAAAAATTAAAGGACAATTTGTTTGGAGTCATCTGATCTTTCATTCGAACCTTGGAATGATCATTCCCTGAGCTATTCTCAACCTCTATTTTCTGGTCATGTCCTCTTTTTCCAATTAAAAAGGCAATCCAGGAAATTAATGAAAACTTCTGACTTTGGAAATCCAAAAAATCAGTCATGTCTACCGAGCAGCAGATCTACCATAGACATCCCAGAACCTGGAAATCCTGACCAATTTTTGACAGTGTGAGTAGATTAACAGCATGTTACGTATGGAGAATGCACTACTTCTTGGAAGCATTGATTAATAAACCTAAGCTGCATAGTTGCTGTGTGCCTGCAAGCATGCCTAACAGCTGGGGAAGTATCAGGTAGATTTTTGTACTTGTGGCACCCTGGTATATCACATACTTGATAAATTCAGTGTGTTGTGAAGAGAGTGGATTTATGGCACAGGCATAGACCAGCTGCGATGCATGTGTACAGCATGTCTGGTGCTTTCAGGCATCAGGAAACATGCTGCACACAAGTAACTCTGGACAATCATGTTAGTTTCTAGGAAATCCCAGACAGCCCTCATTCCTCTTCATAAGGATTGTCTGTAAGGAAGTTTATATTGCTACTGTCTGTGTTCAACTCATCTAGCACAGTCCTGACTTAAACATCCATTTCAAACTAGTCATTTGTGAATAGATATCAGTGTCTGGCACATATCACTTTATCATACATAACTTAGAAACCAATACAATGCAATCTTCATAGTCCCATCTTCTCATTTTACTCTTTAATCAGAGGTCTTCTAAAAATGAAGAGGAGCTGCTTTTTTTTTTATTTATTTATTTNATTTCACCTAATTTTAAGTGTCTACAGGGTCTACAGCTAAAGCTGAGCATGTATCCAAGGCTCTTTTTATAATTATTGTAAAGAAGTTTCCAACTCAGCCTAGCTGCCAGTAGTTTTCTTCAATGCACAAGTGGCACATTGTTGAACTACTAGACTATTTCACACTGCAAAAGAGCCAGTGTTTGATTCTAGGTGCTGCTTGGAAGGGAGATCTGTTGTACATTGGATAAGATGGTGATAAAGGTCGGTTTGGTTGAAGGCACATTCTTCTTGTGCCTCCCCTACTTCCATTATCCTCTTGGAACTGAAATGCAGAGACTACCGTATGAAGTCCAGAGCAAGGGAGGAGGAAAGCAGTTGGCTGACTTTCCTGTCCAAAAGGTTCTGCTTGTAGGGGGAAAGGTTTTCCTTATTGTATTTGACTTACTAACTCCCACATTAGCATGGAACTAACAAGCCTCTTTGATTGTTGTTAATGAAAAAAATAGTAAAAAAAAGAAGTCACTATTAATCAAAACAATGCTCACCCAATAGAAATCATTTGTTTTAGCATTGGAATTCCTACTGACACTATCAAATGAAGATCTTAAAGGAGAGGAGAATGGGAGCCAACTTCTGAATTTCCACATTTTTCATTATTATTTTTGAAACTTTGCTATTGCTACACAATGCCCATTAGAGACTAAAATCCATTTGCAGCCCTGTGCTTCACTTAATCTCTGTATTTATGATTTTTTGTTTTGGGACAGGAACAATGATAATATGTAGTTCTGGGGCTTTCTGATATGTTGTCAGTTAATGTTAGCAAAGAATACTGAAGAATGGAAGCATTAAACATTATTAATTATATATATAATATTATTGTATTATTATATAATATAAATAATATAATTATATTATTAAACATCAGTTACAGAGAGGTCTGACTGAGAGGTCTTCATTCTAGATATAATTGCTATAGGACACTGATATCTCTGTGGCAACTGTGAGGAATTTTGGCAGGAAACCCAAGGGTATTTAGTACAGGAGAGGAAAAATAGTTCAGTATTTGGAAGTTCAGCATCAAAACTTATATAAAAGTAAGTCCAATGATTACCATTATATTGGATACAAGCTAATATACCATCTGTATGCAGAAATTTGCTTCTTCTGCACCATTGATTTTTCATTCAAACAGAGATAATGAGATTGTTTAATGATGATCTTCATGCCACAGAAACATTAATCTGCAGGCCAAAAAAAAAAGAAACAAAACCCAAAGAACACACCCTCTCTCATCACTTAAGGGAGCATGGACAATTTCCTCAAATATGACAAAATGAGTATTTGCAGCATGAATATGCCTATTAAATATATCACAGAGTCTATTGACCATTATCTTATGAAGTGTTTATGTTTAATATTTTTATTGAAAGTTTGACAATTTCTTTGTTTTATAAACTACAAAATAATCTAATTTGCATGGGCCACCCATACAACAGATTGCCAGCATCTTATTTTAATTGAAAGGATCATAGCTGAATTGGGCAAGCCTGGAGAGAACTGGTCTTCTCAAAGGGAATTCACCAGGCTTGTAAGGATAGCTACCTGGAGA